>CM042014.1:108203487-108730987 GCA_023525715.1 Cichorium intybus
AAGCAAAAGAGAAGATGATGGTGGTGATTTGGTTCGATTGCAGCAGAAGAGAAAAAAAAGGAAGAAGGAATATGAGAAAGAGAGATTACAGTTGGAGCTATACGACGCTTGAAATTTCTTTTCTTTTTTTGTATAAATGTTCATCAATGAACATATAGTTGATAACTGTTCATAACACTTATACATGTTCAGTTATGAATTTTTATGAATATGGCTAAAATATTGGTTTTGAATCAATGTTCATTCATGAACATATTTTCACAAGTGAACATGAGAAAATGTATATAAGTGATATTTATGTTTGATCATAACACTCATACATGTTCAGTTATGAACATGACTAAAATCTTGGTTTTTGTATTAATGTTCATCTATGAACGTGTGTTTATGAACATTTCTGAGCAAGACTATTTTTTTGGGATTTTGAACATAACGTTCATTGATGAACATATACGTATGTTCATCAATGAACATACGTATATGTTCATCAATGAACATATAAGTGTAATTTACCATCATACCTTTATCATCCTAATTTGATCTAATTGTCAAGAAGAGGGTTTTATGGTTCTATGCATAATAATGGTTGTTTGTTGAACACAACCCTATATATATATATATATATATATATATATATATATATATATATATATATATATATATATATATATATATATATATGTGTGTGTGTGTGTGTGTGTTTTTTTTTTTTTACATTTAATGTTTTTGGGTAACTTTGTTTATTAGAAAACCATTGCCAAATCATATAACTAAAGATTAGGGTGACGTGTTTGATTCCTGGTTTCAGAATTTCGAATTCTAAACTCAATACATGGATTTCTTGCATCCTTATTAAAACATTGAAAATTATACTTTTTAGATTTAGTTTTTATGGTTACGATTTGTAGGTACTGTTTTCATCTAAATGACTTTTAATCTCTATTGTCCATTTTTTACAGATGATTTTAGACTGTGTTCTTTATATATATATATATATATATATATATATATATATATATATATATATATATATATATATATATATATATATATATATAGATGAAGGTTCAAATGAGAACAATTTCAATAATTATTGAAATTGAGAACGTAAGAACAAATATAAGCCACACATTTTTATAATAGGCTCCCATCCGCGCCCTTCCACCACAACCATTACCAAACTTCTACGCCTCCACCACCTCCCCTATCCACCGCCAACCCATCTTACCCTACCCATTACCGCTCAACCTCACCCACCAGCACCCACCCCACCCTACCCTACCCCCCCCCCCCCCCGCCCACCAAAAAAAGATTATTTTTTTCCACCCACCAGCACCCACCCTACCATACAACCCCAACCCCGTCCACCAAAAAAAAAATTTAAATTTTTTTTACCACCCACTCCCGATCCACCACATCCACCTACACCCACCCTACCTTAACTGCCCACCGTACCATACTCTACCCCCCTCCCCCGCCCACCAAAATAAAAACTTTTAATTTTTTACCACCCACTCCTGCTCCACCTCATCCACCAGCACAACCTAACCTACCCACCCCATCCCACCCTACACCTATCCCGTCCACCAAAAACAATTTAATTTTTTACCACCCACTCTCGCTCAATCCCACTCACCCGTACCCACTCCCGCTCAACCTCAACTGTCACACCCCGATCCTTGGCGGAATCGATCAAGGCGTGATATATTGTTCAAAGTCTCATGACAACTATGTTATAATATGATTAGATTCAATTAAGTACTAAGTATGCAAACAACATCCACAACATACAAATACAAATCATAATACAATAACATTTATTACATCAAATTTAAATAGTCTTGTGGGTTTCTAAGGTAAACCCTACTTTTCATCAACTTCATTCTTCAAATCTGCATCATGGATAAAAACAGGTCAACTACGAGAGTTGGTGAGTAATCTAGTTTTATTAAAGAAAATTGTGAGTTTGAATAATTTGAAATTTGTTTTCTTTTGAAGTTGGCAAGCAAGTGTTATTGAGATAACAGTTTATAAATCAAAAATTGATCAACAAATGATAACAACAACAATAAGTCCTCACCCTATATATACATATATATGTATATATATAGGATGGAGCATCTAATCATCATACACACTCAACCGCGTACAATCAATCACATTAGCGTCCCAAGGCGGGGTGGTCAACCCAATAGCGCTATTATTGTCCATAACGTACCTCAAGAATACGGGCATAGTCATGGAGATTAGACTAAAAATGGTAATGCACTACAAGTACATGTAGCGTAAACAAACAATAATTATACAAATAATGTTTCACATATAAATGTCTCAACAATGTCTCAATGGTGAAAAAATAATAAAATGAAGTTGGAACATATTAAAACCACATGATACACCCCAAAAGTATTGAAAATTATAAAATATGGGGTAGATTACTCACTTTAGTCCAAACGGAATACGCGTGTCGTACGATAGACGGCCCGGGTCAAAATGTCATAGAACCTAATATAATTAATAGTTTTGGTTTAGGAACTGCTAAACGGGAATGGAATATTAATAAAAATAATTAGACACATATTCATATATTAGATGAATTAACAATAATCCATTTTGATTTGAATATTAAGGTATTTATTTGTTAAATGAATTTTAAATTGAATTAATTACTTTGCATAATTAATTTATATTTTCAATTTAGGAAAGATTTTAATAATTTCTTATTAAAATAATAACTTGCCCAATCATAAGTATTTACAGATTTTAACAATTATTTATATTGAATAATCATTAAAATGCATTTTTACATGCTTAAATACTTAGGAAAATGGTTTTAAATAGTAAACAGTATTGAAAATTTCTGAAATTATTAGTAAATCATTAATTCATAAAATAGTAATTACTGTAAAATTTTCATATTGTTCTGAACTGTTTTAGTATTTATTTAATACTTTAATGTTTAAACAACAACAAAATCTAGGAAAAATAATAAATGAACCCCAAAAATTCTGGGAAATTAACCATGGTTTTCTAACATTATATAGAGCCTATTTTAAGGGTTTTGGAAATTTTTGACTATGGGAAGTATTTTTTATATGTTTCATTATTCATTAATCAATAAAATCATAAATAATAGCAAAACGATTAAGGGAAATTCATCAAACTTTTTATTTATGATTATTATGTTATATGTGACATTCTGATAAGGTTTTATAATTTTTGGACATGTGTAGGTATTTATTATCAATTTAAACCATTAAACAATCATTAAATCAGGAAAATTAAGCAAACATTCTTAAAAAATTATGTAAATTTTGTCATGGAGTCTTTATAATGTTAATAAGGTGCGAAAAATATAACATCTAATTTTGGACCTAAATAACTATATTTTGCTATTTATTTATCTATAACAAAATAAAATACACAATAAGCATAAAACAGTAATATAAATGAATGAAACTTCATAAATCCACTTTAATAAATATATGGGTCATTGCAGAAATTTTCCAGAATTTATTGACAGTAAAAAGTATTTTATGTGAATTATTGCCCTATTATATTGCAGTAATTATAGTAATTCAATAAAAATAGGTTATTTTCTGAAAATTTCCAGAACTTCTTATTTTATTGATGGGAGTCTGAGAAAAATCAGTTTTATATATAAAATGAGTTTTAGATATTTTGGTGGATTTAATTTGTTTCATTAATGAATTTGAAACTTTTAACAACATACCTTGATGAATGCTTCAAGAGGGATGGAGATTTGAGTATGAGGGATTGTTCTTGGCTGGAAAATTGATATTTCTTGGAAGAATTTCGAGATTGAGAGTGAGAGAAAGAATAGAGAGGGTTTGAGTGGTGATGAGAATAATGTGTTGGGAGAAAAATGAAAGGAAAGATGATGAGAGGTGTGAGTGGGAGACCATGGGAATAACTTTTGGCTTTTGGTGGTCTTCATAATTTCCCACTAGCACAAGCATCTCTATGTAATACACTAATTAATATAAGAATTTTATAAAATTTAATGTAGAGTTTATAAAAATAGAGTTTTATAAAAAAATAGGTTATTATTTGATTATAACAATCTACTTTGATTTGAAGTTTAATTATAGCATTCAAGTTTGATTCTTTTAATTTAATTAGAGCATACTTTGATTTTATTTTAATATGGTATCATAATTTAATTTGATTATAGTTATAACGTTATACTATGCTATATTGCTATTAACGTCAATTTATATCGTATTGTATGGGTTTTGATCCTATTAGCGTCAAATAATCTTGAGTAGGGTTTATTAAATTTCCAATTGGGTTGGGTTGACCCGAATCCATTTTAGGCGGATGTCACAGTCTCCCCTACTTTAGTAAATTTCGTCCCGAAATTTAAGAAGAAAGTACCTTAAGAGAAAAGCTGCGGATATTTAGTACGCATTTGATCCTCACGCTCCCATGTATACTCGGGTCCATGTGCTGACTGCCACCTGACCTTGACCAGGGGAATGCGACTTCTTTTGAGTTGCTTTTCCTTTCGGTCGGCAATTTCCAAGGGTTTCTCGATAAATTGCATTGTCTCGTCGATTTGGATATCCTCGAGAGGAACATGAAGGTTCTCGTCTGCTAAACACTTCTTGAGGTTGGCTATATGAAATACTGGGTGAACTTTATTAAGTTCTGTTGGTAGATCCAACTCGTAGGCTACTGGTCTGATCCTTTTCAGGATCTTAAACGGCCCTACGTAGCGGGGTGCCAATTTACCCTTGCGTCCAAATCGAACCACACCTTTCCATGGGGACACTTTTAACATGACCATGTCACCCACGGTAAATTCAAGCGGTTTGCGTCGCTTGTCGGCGTAACTCTTTTGTCGGCTACGAGCTATGAGAAGGTTATTGCGAATCTGAGTGATTTTGTCGGTTGTTTCCTGGATAAGCTCAGGACCAACGATCGGAGAATCCACTGTTGCGCGAATTACGTGGGACTCGCCAATTTCATGCCAGCAAATAGGAGATCGGCATTTACGGCCGTACAATGCCTCAAATGGTGGCATCCCGATGCTAGAATGATAACTGTTATTATAGGAGAATTCCACCAACGGTAAATGAGAGTCCCAGTTTCCTCCGAAATCTAAGACACACGCCCTCAACATATCTTCGAGTGTTTGAATTGTCCTCTCAGATTGACCATCGGTCTGAGGATGATAGGCGGTACTGAGATCGAGGCGGGTTCCCATGGCTTCTTGAAGTGATTGCCAGAACCGAGAGAGAAATCTCGCATCACGATCTGAAATGATGCTGAGAGGGATGCCATGCCGACTAACTATCTCGTCGATGTAAATCCGGGAAAGTTGTTCGACCTTGAAATGTTCACGGATGGGAAGGAAGTGAGCAGATTTAGTCAAACGGTCAACGATTACCCAAATGCTGTCATGTCCCTTTGTGGTACGGGGAAGTTTGGTTACGAAATCCATGGTGATCGCTTCCCATTTCCACTCGGGGATTACCGGTTGGACCAATAGTCCAGAGGGTCGTTGATGTTCTGCTTTGACCCTGGAACATGTAAGACATTTGGCTACGAATAAAGCAATATCCTTTTTCATTCCCGACCACCAATAATTGGTTCTCAAGCCATGATACATCTTGTCAGCGCCCGGATGAATGGAATATCGAGTTTTATGGATTTCTTCCATCAGGAATGTACGAAGATTGTCGCGATCTGGGATCCAGATGCGATCTTGATAATAGAAAATACCATCAGATTTAGATTCCAACTCCCCATCAATTCCCGTGGGCATGTCATTTTCGGTAATTGCCGAGTGTTGGGCTCCTCGAATTCGGTCGCTGAGATTGGACAAGATAGGAGAACATATTAAATGAAATGCTTTGGCATGTTCTTTTCGGCTTAACGCGTCGGCTACGACGTTCGTCTTGCCCGGATGATAGCGTATTTCACACTCGTAATCATTTAGGAGTTCGACCCATCGTGTTTGCCTCATATTGAGTTCCTTTTGATTAAGAATATGTTGCAAGCTCTTATGGTCGGTGAAAATTACGCATTTAGTGCCGTAAAGGTAATGTCTCCAAATTTTAAGAGCGAAAACCACGGCACCGAGCTCCAAATCATGAGTCGTATAATTCCTTTCGTGGATTTTGAGTTGTCGCGATGCGTAAGCTATAACCTTTCCCCTTTGCATCAAAACACAACCTAGACCGAGATTGGAGGCATCGCAATATACCACGAAATCTTCGGATCCTTCAGGGAGTGTAAGAATCGGAGCGTCACACAACCTTTGTGTAAGGGTTTGGAAAGCGTCTTCCTGCTTGGGTCCCCAATCAAATGGCGTACCCTTGCAAGTGAGAGAAGTAAGCGGTAAAGCGATCTTTGAGAAATTTGAAATGAAATGCCGGTAATAGCCGGCTAAACCGAGGAAGGACCGAATTTCCTTGGGGGTACGTGGGGCATTCCAATTCTTGACTGCTTCAACTTTTGCGGGATCAACTAAAATACCCTTGTCACTTACAATATGACCGAGGAATTGTACCTCATTTAACCAAAACTCGCATTTCGAAAATTTAATGAAATGAAAGATGATGAGAGGTGTGAGTGGGAGACCATGGGAATAACTTTTGGCTTTTGGTGGTCTTCATAATTTCCCACTAGCACAAGCATCTCTATGTAATACACTAATTAATATAAGAATTTTATAAAATTTAATGTAGAGTTTATAAAAATAGAGTTTTATAAAAAAATAGGTTATTATTTGATTATAACAATCTACTTTGATTTGAAGTTTAATTATAACATTCAAGTTTGATTCTTTTAATTTAATTAGAGCATACTTTGATTTTATTTTAATATGGTATCATAATTTAATTTGATTATAGTTATAACGTTATACTATGCTATATTGCTATTAACGTCAATTTATATCGTATTGTATGGGTTTTGATCCTATTAGCGTCAAATAATCTTGAGTAGGGTTTATTAAATTTCCAATTGGGTTGGGTTGACCTGAATCCATTTTAGGCGGATGTCACATCAACCACCCCACCCTACCCTACCCACCTCCCCCCTCCCGCCCACAAAAAAAATTTATTTTTTTACCACCTACTCCCGATCCACCCCATCCACCAGCACCCATCCTACCCTACCCACGCCACCCTTACCCTACCAGACCCTCCCCGCCCATAAAAAAACTTTTAATTTCTTTTACCACCCAATTCCGCTCCACCCCACCCACCAGCACCCACCCTACCTTACCCACCCCATCCCACCCTACCATACCTTACCTCGCCAACCAAAAAATAATAATTTTATTTACCATCCACACCCGCTCCACCCCACCCACCAGCACCCACCATACCCTACCCACCCTACCCCACCCTACCCACCTACCCCGCCCACCAAAAAAATTTTAATTTTTTTACCACCCACTCCCGCTCCACTCCACCCTCCAGCACCCACCCACCCCACACTACCCTAACCCACCCCCGCCCACCAAAATTTTTTTAATTTTTTTTCACACTCCCGCTCCAACCCTTCCACCAGCACCCACCCTACCTACCCACTCCACCCCATCGTACCCTACCCCGTCCACCAAAAATAAATAAAATTTTTAATATTTTTACCACCCACTCTCGCTCCACCCCACCCACCCTACCTACCCCATGTCACCCTACCCTGCCCCGCCCACCAATTTTTTTTTAATTTTTTGACCACCCAATCTCTCTCCACCCCACCAACCAGCACCTACCCAACCTACCCAGCACACCCCCATACCCTACCCCTACTACCCCCATCCCTACCGTACCATCACCTAGCCCCCCAATTTTTATTTTTTATTTTTTACCACTCACTCCCAATCCACCCCACCCTAACCCACCCTACCCGACCAACCAACACCCCACCCTACCTTACCCCTACCACCACCACCCCTACCTACCATCACCCCGCCCACCAAAATGTTTTTAATTTTTTACCACTCTCCTGATCCACCCCACCCCACCATTCACATGTGCATATTCACAAGTGAATGATAGACTTTTAATCATATATGAATAATAAGGTTTAATCACATGTGAATAGTTCAATCATATGTGAATAACAATGTTTAATCGCATGTGATTAAATACATATGATATAAAAATTTATTTAAAAGCAAAAAAATTTGTTATGTACATATTTACATATGAATAACATATAAATAACTTAATTATATGTGAATAACAAGGTTATAATCACATGTGAATAATAGGGTTTTATCACATACGAATAGCTTAATCATATGCGATCAACAATGTTTAATCACATGTGATTAAATACATATAATAAGAAAATTTATTTAAACATAAAAAATCATTATGTACATATTTGCATATAAATAACATGTTTTAATCACATATAAATATGTGAATAACAAGGTTTAATGTGACACCCCATTTCTACTGTTTACAAATACTATGGTTTTCTGTATAAATGCTTGAATACAAAAATACGGTTTACCAAAAACCGATTATTTATATATTTAAAACTGTGGGTGTTACAAATTTATACCAAAACTAACCATAGTAAGCAAGAAAATGATTTAACCTTGTGTCCAAGATAGGAGCTAACCCAAGCTCCACTCCAGCTAAACTTCATCCCATTATAGCAATTTATTTTAACCTGGAATACATGGCAAAACATAGAATACGTAAGACAAAAAATTGTCTCGTGAGTTACATGAGTTTTAGACTCAAACCTTTAACTTCTTTTTTAATCTTTATATAAAACTTATGATATAAACATCTTTCATAGTTTTAAAATATTATCATAACATAGCTCTTTATTCTTTTCAAAATCATTACATATCATACCTTGCATAATTATCTTCTTTCAAAACTTTATAATAGCAACATAATATAACTCTTTACTTCTCAAAAATCATTCTATGACATATTTACGAAAATAACATCGTTCTTACTTTCTTTCACTGGTTTTATAAGCTTGCTGGATTTTTTTATACTTAGGGCTTTAATCACTATAAGTGATACCCCAAGTCTCTATGGCTAGAAAGAACGGATCAATCCTCACCATAGAAGTGCTGAGGCGATCTACTTCGCGATGATGATTTTTCCCCAGTAGACCCCTTACCTAACCCGGGTAGGTTGGAACATAGTTCCCTTACTAACGCTGCTTGCTACAATTACCAGTCATACAAAAACTTGCTGCTTGCTTGAACATTTCTCATAAACATATTACTTGTGGCTAGATGCCAAATACATAACTTTCGTTTCACATAAATTATATGTTCAAAACATGTCTTTATAACATTTTAGGCTTAATGCCAAATCATACTTTCCAAACATCTTGTGGCTTTATGCCCTTTCATACTTGAAAACATATAGAATTTGTAACCAAAACATACTTCTTAAACATTTTATGGCTATATGCCTATCTATACTTTCAAACATGTATAACTTGTATTAAACATATACTTTCACATATTTGGTTCATAGACCAAAACAAACTTTCACATAATTGGTTCATAGACCAAAACGTCACTTCAAATATAACATTATACTTTCACAAACGAGTTAGAGATAATACTCTTGCATATAATTTCACATATAGAAATTTTATAAGAAATCTTGAAAATACTTACTTGCCATGTACCCCAGAATGGGTAAAAATACTGCATGTACTCACCTTAACTAGTTAGAGAAGTCTAACTATGGCTACACCCTTCCTTGTCCTTTCCGTTTATTGATCTTTTACTTCTTAAGCACCTAGAACGTTTATTCACATTTTATTAATAACACGTTATACTTTAACATGTAAGGACTACTTTGTTATGTTCCACTAGACTCGTATCACAATATTTTTGTGATATTCATCCCTTAGCACACCTTTTTACTTATTCTTCTTATCATTTAAATGACATTTTATTGACCATTATACCCTTGGAAATTCACATACACAATTTAGACTCATTTTTCATGTTTTCATGCTCTATAACACTTATGGGATCAATTGGAGACCAAGGCTACATGTCTAGGGGAAAAATAGGCTCTTTACCCCTCACCAGAGGGTTACACGGCCGTGTAACTTTACCCATAATAGTTACACGGTCGTGTAACTCTCCCAGACCCTTCAAACTTCGAATTTTGCACTAAAAGTCATGTATCGGGCTCGTTTTAACTCCAAACTTCACCAAATTTTGACCATAGGTTCTATTGACCCTTTATTATGTTAAGAACATGTTTTCACTTCTATTAGGTCTTATTTAGTCCATGACTTAATGATTAAGACCATAGGATGTCACAAGAGCTCTAAGGAAGCTCATATGCATATCAACTCAAATTTTAAAGTCTTGTTTTGTCCATTTTCTATCCATATACTTATATAACCAATGGGTGATTTAATTTAAGGTTTTTACAACCCAAAACATACTTTGTTTATTTCCAATTCATGATTTCCATTAACCATTTCCATGGGTTTCATTCATGGAATCACCAATTCCATTCCACCCGACAAATTTCAGTTTTTGTTCAAGCTTTCATTTTATTAATTGAAACTTTTAGGAAACCACTTCTAATGGTTTCTTCATACTTAAACATCATTTATGACTCATTCTAACCAACTCTTTATGTCAAATTAACATTTTGATCTTAAACTCAAATTTCTAGGGTTTAATTGCATATGAAATCACCAAACTTGATTTTAAGTTATCCATATGTTGGATAATGATCAAGATGTGATTAGAAACATAAACTAACTACTTTTACTTGTTTTTAAACCATGGAATCATGGATTCCAAGTTTCTTCCAAAAATTTCCATTTTTGACATTTTTACCCAAAATATGAAATTACTCAAATTTATCAACTAGGAATGATTTATTACTTCTATTATAACATATTAGACTTATCAAAAACCATTATAACCATATTGTTCTTAGAAACCCGTTAGTTAGGGTTCTTGAGCTCAAATTCTCATTTATTGATTTTTAACACTTTCAATGGGTAAACTAGGTTTATATGATGATTAAGACACAAATTAAAGCTAGGAATCATAGGATAATCCTCCTCTAGCCGCTGAATTTTCGAAGCTACAGTAACCTACTCACGGGAAATGGGTTAAACAACCCTAAAAACAAGTTTACTAACCTTAGAAGGCTTGGAATTCTTAAATTTCTGAGTGAATTTTATTCAATTCCCCCAACTCTTCAAGGATCGGTCTCTCTTGGCACTCTCTAGAACTCTCCCGTGGCTGAAGTGAGTTCACAGTGAGGAGAGTGCATATATTTTTCCTATTTATACCTCCTCACTTTACACTAATGACAATCTAGCCCCTCAAGTTCCATTTTCTGAATTTTTGCCACTTTTATCATATTTTATCACATAAGCTTTCTTTTCTTATATTTTTATCACAAGCAAAGAATATTTTTACATATTTGGTCCTTCACATGGTCTAATGTCCAAATTACCCTTTTATGGTAAATTGATCAAATTACCCTTTTTACTAGAATTAACCTTCGAATACTTATCACCATTATTTGGTGTCACAATTTCATTTCGTTTCTTATTATCTAGTAAAAATCATATTTTCATTATTTAAAAGTCATTTGGATATCAAATGACCATTTTGCCCTTTTTCATCATTTTTCTCCAAACGCTTGGAATTTTACTACATTTCCAATAATTTACTTTAAAACTTCCAGAATGTTTTAATCTTTTCCTTATATATTTTCTCGAATATAAATTCACGATTTTTGGGTCGTTACAACTACCTCCCCCTTATTAGGATTCCGTCATCGGAATCATCATTCAACTATTAATTTAAGGGATCACTACTTCCTTTTCTTCAAAGGTTCTCAGCTCAAGTTTGGTTCATAGTAAATACTTTCTTTTATCAACCCATACTCATATTCTTTATTCTTTTATCTTTTTAGTATTTTCTTCTTTGAGTTACTTTTGGTTCTTAATCAACTTTTAGAGATTTCTACTTTCATATTCTTATCAAGAATAACAGCTTACTTTGTAATTCTTCTTATATGTTTACCAAAACTTCATGAAACTATATTATTCACATTCTTTACTTATAAAACTCTTCCCAAATACAATTTTTGGTAAGATTTTGTATTTATATAATTTTATAGATACACAATACCTTTCTTTGAAAAATCTTGTCCCTTAACGGACATTTTATTTGAGCATAACTTCTTCTTCTTCTCTTATAACATTACTTATTCATTCTCACATTTCTCTCTTCTTATTTCTTTGTTCCTGCGTTATACATAATAATTTTTGCTTTTATTCTTTCTTTATCTCTACTGGCAACTCCTAGTTGGTTACCATTTTTAAGGAATGCATTCTTTTCCTTTCATTTCATTTCACACCTTTACTTTTCTGTTTGGGACAGAATCTGTCGAAACAGTATATCTTTCACGAAAATCTGCATATCTCGTTCTGAATATGTTGAAACGACATACCGCTTTTTATTTTTAACAATTTGACATCATTAGCTTTCTTTCTGTGTATATTACACAATATTTGACCTTATAAACTTGTAAAATTTTTTTTATTGAAGTTGATCTATTTTTTTTTCAGTCAACTTCCTTATTTTCTACTATTGTCATTTATATTTATTTATTAATAACTCAATTATAAATTTACATCTTCATATACCTCTTAATCATTTCTTGTACATTACATGTACTACTTTCTTTACATATCTCATAGCACTTTTTACTTGTATTACTTTCACATTTCGATATACTACCATTCTAAATACTTCTTTCACCCTGTTTTATTAGTTATGAGATCTTAGTCTCATTTACACATTACATTTACTAATACAATTATGTCTTTTTCACTTCTTAACTTTCTTACAGTACTCCTATGAGTACATTTCTTATCTTCTGAGGTACCCCGTGTACCATTCTCATCTTATTACACTTTTTTTATCATCTCGTGGTGTAATTAGGTTTCACAAATCATATTTATTCACTTCTTGATCCCACATATCAACTTTTAAATTCTTGTCCCACTTTAGACTTTTTACAATTAGACTTTGTTGCTCTCTTTTATCTCTTGATTACTACTTGGTAATCCTACTCTTTTATCAAATATGTTATTTTATAACCCCAATCTCAATTTCTATATACCTTTGCATACTTCAAGTGCTTTTATGATTACTTTCTAAGTTTGACTCTTACAGATAGTCAAAGCTGTACAGAATTTAATTTCCAACTTTATATACTTTTACTTATAACTTTCTATGCTTTAGGTCCAACTTTTCTTCCACCATATCCTTTACTATCTTTTCTATGTGTTATAAGGCTACATGCCTAACACATTACATTGTTTTTCATTAAATCTCCACTTTTTACACTCTATATATTATATGGAACTTACTTCTTATGTATCTCTAGGTAATACACATCAATCAGTCATTTCTCATTATATTTCATTCTTTCGTGTTTTTAAGGCTATACACCAAACACATTATTTTACTCATTTACTTCATTCTTTATAGTATTCTGTGACACCCCATTTCTACTGATTTCAAATACCATGGTTTTTTCGTATAAATACATGAATACAAAAAAAATATGGTTTATCAAAAACCGATAAATTACATTTTTTTTAAACTGTGGGTGTTACAAATTCATACCAAATCTAACCATAGTAAGCAAGAAGAGGATTAAACCTTGTGTCCAAGTTAGGAGCTAACTCAAGCTCCACTCCAGCTAAACTTCATCCCTTTTATAGCAACTTATTTTAACCTGGAATACATGGCAAAACATAGAATACGTAAGACAAAAATTGTCTCGTGAGTTACATGAGTTTTAGACTCAAACCTTTAACTTCTTTTCCAACCTTTATAAAATTTGTAACATAAAACTTATGTCAAAACTTTATAGTAATAACATACTATAACTTTTTACTTCTCGAAATCATTTCATAACATGCTTTACAAAATAATATCTTCCAAGACTTATAGTAGTAACATACTATAACTCTTTTACTTTCCAAAATCATTTCATAGCATATTTTACAAAAATAACTTCTTTCTTACTTTCTTTGACTGGTTTTATAAGCTTGCTAGATTTTTATACTTAGGGCTTTAATCACTATAAGTGATACCCCAAGTCTCTATGGCTAGAAAGAACGGATCATTCCTCACCATAGAATTGCTGAGGCAATCTACTTCGCGATGGGGATTTTTCCCCAGTAGACCCCTTACCTAACCCGGGTAGGTTGGAACATAGTTCCCTTACTAACGCTGCTTGCTACAATTACCAGTCATACAAAAACTTGATGCTTGTTTGAACATTTCTCATAAACATATAACTTGTGGCTAGGTGCCAAACTACAACATTTTATGTCTTTATGGCTAGATGCCAAATATACTTTCCAACATCTTATGGCTATATGCCATTCATACTCGAAAACATATATAGTTTGTAACTAAAACATACTTCTTAAACAAATTATGGCTATATGCCTATCCATACTTTCAAACATGTATACTTGTATTTCAAAATATAATTCCACATAATTGGTACATAGACCAACATACTTTCACATAATATAATTTATAGTTCAAAACTTAGCTTCAAATAAAGCATTATACCTTCTCAACAATTTAGAAACAATACTCTTGCATATAATTTCACATATAAAAATTTTATAGAAAAATCTTGAAAATACTTACTTGCCATGTACCCCAGAATGGGTAAAAATACTGCATGTACTCACCTTGACTAGTTAGAGAAGTCTAACTATGGCTACACCCTTCCTTGTCCTTTCCGTTTATTGATCTTTTACTTCTTAAGCACCTAGAACGTTTATTCACATTTTATTAATAACACGTTATACTTTAACATGTAAGGACTACTTTGTTATGTTCCACTAGACTCGTATCACAATATTTTTGTGATATTCATCCCTTAGCACACCTTTTTACTTATTCTTTTTATCATTTAAATGACATTTTATTGACCATTATACCCTTGGAAATTCACGTACACAATTTAGACTCATTTTTCATGTTTTCATGCTCTATAACACTTATGGGATCAATTGGAGACCAAGGCTACATGTCTAGGGGAAAAATAGGCTCTTTACCCCTCACCAGAGAGTTACACGGCCGTGTAACTTTACCCATGATAGTTACACGGTCGTGTAACTCTCCCAGACCCTTCAAACTTCGAATTTTGCACTAAAAGTCATGTATCGGGCTCGTTTTAACTCCAAACTTCACCAAATTTTGACCATAGGTTCTATTGACCCTTTATTATGTTAAGAACATGTTTTCACTTCTATTAGGTCTTATTTAGTCCATGACTTAATGATTAAGACCATAGGATGTTACAAGAGCTCTAAGGAAGCTCATATGCATATCAACTCAAATTTTAAAGTCTTGTTTTGTCCATTTTCTATCCATATACTTATATAACCAATGGATGATTTAATTTAAGGTTTTTACAACCCAAAACATACTTTGTTAATTACCAATTCATGATTTCCATTAACCATTTCCATGGGTTTCATTCATGGAATCACCAATTCCATTCCATCCTTTAAATTTCAGTTTTTATTCAAACTTCCATTTTATTAATTGAAATTCTTAGGAAACCACTTCCAATGGTTTCTTCATACATATACATCATTTATGACTCTTTCTAACCAACTCTTTTAGTCAAATTAACACTTTGACCATAAACCCCAAATTCTAGGGTTCATAAGAATCAAACTCACCAAATCATGATTCCAACTTATCCATATGTTGGATAGTGATCATAAGGTGACTTGAACATCATCTAACTACTTGGAATAATAGGAATTACTCCTCCTCCAACATATGGAATTCGACCATGAAACCCCCAATTGAAATTTCTAGCTAGAGATGATGAATTCATACCTTAAATGAGTTAATAGCTCAAGGAATACAACCATACTACGTTGCTAACACCAAAACCTTCTTAAATATATGAAAAATCGCCATCTTCATCTCCTCCCATGGCTGAAATCGTTCCTGAGAAGAGAAGGTAGATATTTTTACTATTTATACTACCATACTTTCCCAGAATGACAATTTGGTCCTTCAAACTTCTTACTTTTCACTTTAGGCACAAAACTTACTTAAATTATGGAAACTTCTAAGTTTTATAGTTTTGCCCCACTTATAAACTTATTTTGCACATTAAGAACATCCTAACACATAAAAATCTCATTATGAGGTTAAATATTTCAAAATGACGAAAATGCCCTTTTTGGTCATTTTGCACTTTTCACTCACTTTTACCTTTTCAGTATTCATACTTCATATGTATAACTATAATATAGTTCATATACTTCATCCTTAATGAAAATATAATCATTTTCATTTTATAATAGTAATTAAAAAAATTAACAAAATACCCTTTTTGCTCAAACTATAAATAATTACTTATTAATTATTCCTTCACTTCCTACTTTCCATTTGGATGCATCTTTGAGTCGAATTTCTGTATCTTCACACTCCTTGAAAATTTTGCCCTTCTGTGTACATTTATAGTAAACTGGACATCCAGCCTTTTAACATCAAAATTTCTGAGTTTTAAATCCTTATTTCATATTCTAAGATTTTAGGTTGTTACAACTATCTACCCCTTAAGAGGATTCCGTCCTCGGAATCACACACGCACAAAATGGATTTACATAGATATAAACATATCTTTTCAAACATAAGATTCTTCTCGGTACCACATTTAATCATTCATTTTTTTTAAAAAAATTTAGAGAGTCATTACTCTCAATTCCATAATATTCATCCAACTTTTACAAAATTTCTCTTCCCTTGAAGTTTTTTTTTATAATATTTCTCATTTATTTATTCTAGGTGATAGCATCTTTCTTTCTTTCTTACATTTTTCAAAAATGGCAACATACTTTACTATTTCCCTCATACTTTCCCTAAAACTTGAAAATTTTAAACTTTTCATACAGTTTATTTATAAAACCTTCGGTAATATAAATAAATATTGCTGGTCAGGTTACAAAATCCATAAAACATATTTAACTTTCTCTTGTAAATTTTTTTTTTTCATTTTCGTTTATCATGTTTCTTTTCCCCTAGCTCATACTTACGAGGATGTATTCTACTGAAACCTGGACAACTTCATTATTCTCCTTTCATATTAAATTTGACCTTTTATAATCAACATGTTTTTCAATTACTTTCTCCTTGTTACTTAGCACATCAAATATGTTTGATTCTTTGATTTTCGTGTTTTCTCATAAATCAAGTGTACTAATATTCGCATAATCGGGTTTTGGTCTATTCACCCAAAATAACATTCTACTTTACTCGTCGTTAGACTTTATCTTCATATGTCTTTCTTTATTTTATTTTCTTACATTTTTGTTGACTTTAATGTGTAGATAAATGATTCCATAAAAACAACTTACTTTGATACAATTATCAGTTTGTTATTTTCACCGTTATTCGATTAGGCTTTGTGCTTACTAAGTTCCAAATTTAAATGACTATTCTAATTGGTCATCCCCCTTTTTATGTATTACATTACAACATAGATATTTCTATAGATAATTAGGGGTTCATCCACTTCTTTTCTCTACATGAATACTAATTATATATATACTAACCATAACCTTTGCAACAGTCTATCCCAACATTAGGATTCTAATAATTGTATCTTTATTCCATTTTGATGATGTATATATATTTCATAACATCATATATGCTTTTAACAATTTCTGAGTTTCTTGATGAACTCAATCTGTCATGTCATAAGACGTATTCACATCTACCCCTTAAAAGATATTATACATCATTTTCTTTTAATTTGCCATTCCCAATGTGGTTTTATTTTTAGCAATACTCCATTTTCCTTTATCAACCACTTTTAAATATTATTCATCTATTGTTTCCCCATATTCTTTCTTCTTTACCCATAAGAAATACAACTAACGTAATTTAACTGTCATTTACTTATCAAACAAAAATTAAATTATTACTTCCATAGATAACTTAAGTTTTACCTTTCACCATTCATTACTCTCTACTTGTTATGACAAATGCCAAAAATAACTTTTACCTTTCTTATTACCCCAACTACAACACAATAACACTTCAACACAAAATATACTTTTGATTCAATAATTACTTGTTTTATTTCATCATACTTATGAAACATACACTACTTTCATGATCATATAGATTATTACCATTCTTTGATATACATTAAATATTTGTATCCCATTCCTTTTACTTATAGACTTTCTAGGCTTTAAGCCCAAATTTATTTCATCATATATTTTACCATCTCTCTCTATGTGTTATAAGGCTACATGCCTAACACATTACATTATTCTTTCATTTACACTTTGTTTCTTTATACTCTTTACTTCTACGTATCTTAAGGTGATACACACATATACCATATCTTTTACTTTTATCAATTATTCTCTTGTATTTTGAGGCTATACGCCAAATACCTTATCTCATTCTTCCACTTCATACTTTATAGTATTCTAATTAGAATACTTATTTCATAATCACTTTTATACTTTATATAAGTCCCAAGACTTACTCATTCTCTCACTTTTGTAGGCATTTACAAACATGTATATATATTCTTACATTTCATAATTACTAGCCATGTGCTGACCAGTACTCCAAACCATTAGATACCTTTACCTATTGTATTCATTCTATTTTGGAAGTAATAACTTTCTATTTGTTTACGGTAATCTTTATTCTCATCATTTATCTTATCCCTAACTTCTTGTATAAAACTTAATTAGGCACTCAATCTTTACTTCTCACTCCATATTCAGTTTAATATTCAACCATTATTCTTGTATATTCTTTCGGTTATCCTTGGTTAACATACCATGAGATAACCGTTCTCATCCTATAACTCACACAGTTTTTTTTTTTTGAATACATATCTTGTATCCCTTGGTACTTATAGTACCTTCATAACCTGATTCATTAATAATTTACATGTTACTTTCATTCTTATTTCATAATTTATGAAATCTCAATTTCACATACTTGTTACTCATTTTCAAACTATAACATTATCTTTCTTATTTCTAGTAAATTACATGTATTACTTTTATTAATACATGTCTTATATCACTTTTTATTTATAATAGTTTCACATTTAAACACATTAGCATCTTAAATGCTTCTTTATCCTCATTTATTATTTATGACATCTCAGTCTCACTTACTCGTTATACTTACTAATATAGTCTTTTTTTTAAAGTTTCATGCAGTACTCTTATAAGTATATTTCTTATTTATGTATTCATATATATGTTTTCATGTTCTTTTTCGACCCTTCTTTACCTTTGTCACTGTAGTGACACTACCTTTATCTTTATTTCATACTATTAATTCGTTTCCGTTAGACAACGGATTCCTCATTTACACACCTTACATTTTTTTAACCTCCCAGTAGGTTGATATATTATCATCATACTTCCTTTATGTCTTTCTTCCATACCTCCTCTCGCCTCTGCAGGCATATACTTTAATGCCTTTCAATCTGTCTAAGGAGAGTTAATTATCATATTTATTTCCTTTACTTTACCATACTAAGTGGTATGTATCCATTGCATTATCTTTTAATACTTATAATCTTACTTGTTTTTATTACATAGGCATATAATTCCTATGTTATTCTTACTACTTTCTTCACAAACCTTACCCACCAGATTACCATAATTCCTTTACGATTCCACCAATCTCAATACATATCCTGTGATTATGATAATACGGGCCCATATTACCATAATCACCTATACATATTGATTCTGCTGTTACCACAAGGTTTCAAGGGACACTGGTTCCTTTAACATATTAACACCATTATAAGTACACGATAATCACTACTAAAATCTTACTACTTTATAAACATAGTCTTTAATAAATTTAGACGGTTATGGAAAATATCATATAATTTTCCTAACGGTCAAATCTTTGCTCACTTTAAACGTTAACTTAACACTTCTTAGTGTTATATATCCCCTTATTTTAAATAATGCATAATGTCTTAATCATTTAAGACATCATATAGCATACTTTCATAAACTAACATTTCTATTGCATGAGTTTAAGCCTAGGAGTGGAACAAGCCAATCCTAATTCGCTTAAACTATGGCTCTGATACCAACTTGTGACACCCCATTTCTACTGATTTCAAATACCATGGTTTTTTCGTATAAATACATGAATACAAAAAAAATACGGTTTATCAAAAACCGATAATTTACATTTTTTTTTAAACAGTGGGTGTTACAAATTCATACCAAATCTAACCATAGTAAGCAAGAAGAGGATTAAACCTTGTGTCCAAGTTAGGAGCTAACTCAAGCTCCACTCCAGCTAAACTTCATCCCTTTTATAGCAACTTATTTTAACCTGGAATACATGGCAAAACATAGAATACGTAAGACAAAAATTGTCTCGTGAGTTACATGAGTTTTAGACTTAAACCTTTAACTTCTTTTCCAACCTTTATAAAATTTGTAACATAAAACTTATGTCAAAACTTTATAGTAATAACATACTATAACTTTTTACTTCTCGAAATCATTTCATAACATGTTTTACAAAATAATATCTTCCAAAACTTATAGTAGTAACATACTATAACTCTTTTACTTTCCAAAATCATTTCATAGCATACTTTACAAAAATAACTTCTTTCTTACTTTCTTTGACTGGTTTTATAAGCTTGCTGGATTTTTATACTTAGAGCTTTAATCACTATTAGTGATACCCCAAGTCTCTATGGCTAGAAAGAACGGATCATTCCTCACCATAGAATTGCTGAGGCAATCTACTTCGCGATGGGGATTTTTCCCCAGTAGACCCCTTACCTAACCCGGGTAGGTTGGAACATAGTTCCCTTACTAACGCTGCTTGCTACAATTACCAGTCATACAAAAACTTGCTGTTTGTTTGAACATTTCTCATAAACATATAACTTGTGGGTAGGTGCCAAACTACAACATTTTATGTCTTTATGGCTAGATGCCAAATATACTTTCCAACATCTTATGGCTATACGCCATTCATACTCGAAAACATATATAGTTTGTAACTAAAACATACTTCTTAAACACATTATGGCTATATGCCTATCTATACTTTCAAACATGTATACTTGTATTTCAAAATATAATTCCACATAATTGGTACATAGACCAACATACTTTCACATAATATAATTTATAGTTCAAAACTTAGCTTCAAATAAAGCATTATACCTTCTCAACAATTTAGAAACAATACTCTTGCATATAATTTCACATATAAAAATTTTATAGAAAAATCTTGAAAATACTTACTTGCCATGTACCCCAGAATGGGTAAAAATACTGCATGTACTCACCTTGACTAGTTAGAGAAGTCTAACTATGGCTACACCCTTCCTTGTCCTTTCCGTTTATTGATCTTTTACTTCTTAAGCACCTAGAACATTTATTCACATTTTATTAATAACACGTTATACTTTAACATGTAAGGACTACTTTGTTATGTTCCACTAGACTCGTATCACAATATTTTTGTGATATTCATCCCTTAGCACACCTTTTTACTTATTCTTTTTATCATTTAAATGACATTTTATTGACCATTATACCCTTGGAAATTCACGTACACAATTTAGACTCATTTTTCATGTTTTCATGCTCTATAACACTTATGGGATCAATTGGAGACCAAGGCTACATGTCTAGTGGCAAAATAGGCTCTTTACCCCTCACCAGAGAGTTACACGGCCGTGTAACTTTACCCATGATAGTTACACGGTCGTGTAACACTCCCAGACCCTTCAAACTTCGAATTTTGCACTAAAAGTCATGTATCGGGCTCGTTTTAACTCCAAACTTCACCAAATTTTGACCATAGGTTCTATTGACCCTTTATTATGTTAAGAACATGTTTTCACTTCTATTAGGTCTTATTTAGTCCATGACTTAATGATTAAGACCATAGGATGTTACAAGAGCTCTAAGGAAGCTCGTATGCATATCAACTCAAATTTTAAAGTCTTGTTTTGTCCATTTTCTATCCATATACTTATATAACCAATGGATGATTTAATTTAAGGTTTTTACAACCCAAAACATACTTTGTTAATTACCAATTCATGATTTCCATTAACCATTTCCATGGGTTTCATTCATGGAATCACCAATTCCATTCCATCCTTTAAATTTCAGTTTTTATTCAAACTTCCATTTTATTAATTGAAATTCTTAGGAAACCACTTCCAATGGTTTCTTCATACATATACATCATTTATGACTCTTTCTAACCAACTCTTTTAGTCAAATTAACACTTTGACCATAAACCCCAAATTCTAGGGTTCATAAGAATCAAACTCACCAAATCATGATTCCAACTTATCCATATGTTGGATAGTGATCATAAGGTGACTTGAACATCATCTAACTACTTGGAATCATAGGAATTACTCCTCCTCCAACATATGGAATCCGACCATGAAACCCCCAATTGAAATTTCTAGCTAGAGATGATGAATTCATACCTTAAATGAGTTAATAGCTCAAGGAATACAACCATACTACGTTGCTAACACCAAAACCTTCTTAAATATATGAAAAATCGCCATCTTCATCTCCTCCCATGGCTGAAATCGTTCCAGAGAAGAGAAGGTAGATATTTTTACTATTTATACTACCATACTTTCCCAGAATGACAATTTGGTCCTTCAAACTTTTTACTTTTCACTTTAGGCACAAAACTTACTTAAATTCTGGAAACTTCTAAGTTTTATAGTTTTGCCCCACTTATAAACTTATTTTGCACATTAAGAACATCCTAACACATAAAAATCTCATTATGAGGTTAAATATTTCAAAATGACGAAAATGCCCTTTTTGGTCATTTTGCACTTTTCACTCACTTTTACCTTTTCAGTATTCATACTTCATATGTATAACTATAATATAGTTCATATACTTCATCCTTAATGAAAATATAATCATTTTCATTTTATAATAGTAATTAAAAAATTTATCAAAATACCCTTTTTGCTCAAACTATAAATATTTACTTATTAATTATTCCTTCACTTCCTACTTTCCATTTGGATGCATCTTTGAGTCGAATTTCTGTATCTTCACACTCCTTGACAATTTTGCCCTTCTGTGTACATTTATAGTAAACTGGACATCCAGCCTTTTAACATCAAAATTTCTGAGTTTTAAATCCTTATTTCATATTCTAAGATTTTAGGTTGTTACATATTCTATTTAGAATACCTATTTCATAATCACTTTTATACTTTTATACCTTGCATAAGTTCCAAAACTTACTCATTCATTTACATCTATAATCTCATATCACTATATATATTTCTTTGTATTTCATAGTTACTACCCATGTACTAATATCATTACTGGTATTTCTTCTTTTATTTCATTCATTTGGTTGCGGAACTTAATTCCTGGCAACCACTATCTTATCATCATTTTCTTTAAAGTCTTTCATTATATTCTTCTGTTTATCCTCATCATTTATTTCATCTTTAATTTCTTGCCTAACATTTATTTAGGCATTAAACCTTTAATCCTCAATTCATATTTATTTAGTCACATTACAATAATGCAATTTACTTCAAACATCATAGTTTTTAACAATTTTCCCATTCATCATTCTTTTCCCCATTTGGGTATCTTACTTTATTATTTTTACTCATTGTAGCATTATACTTATAACTTGATCAATTGTTAAATCTTTGGACATTTTCATACATCTTCTTTGTTCAATCTGTAAGTTTGTCTTTCTCTCCCCTTTAGCATTGACATCTTCTATCTTTAGCTCTTCTCATCATTTTGATCCTATCGTCCCACAACGATTTTTCTGCTTCCCTTATGCATTTATTATTCGTACGACTTTCAAATAAGATTCTGACTTGCATGATTATGCCCAACGCACACCACTTATTAGTATTAACCTCTTCCTTAATGCTCTTTTACTTTTACAAAATTTATGTACTATTAATACACTCCGCTTATAATTTTTTTTTCATTCTTCATGTAAGAGTCTTACAACTCTTATATATGTAATCAATACCCATAACTCCTCTTTAAATTACTCTCATTCTTACTTCCTCTCGCCTCGACAGGCATATACTTTAATATATTTCAATCTGTCTAAAAATATTAATTATCACATTATTTCTTTTACTTTACCATACTAAGTGGTATATATCCAATGCATTATCTTTTAATACTCATAATTTTTACTGGTTGTTATTACATAGGCATATAATTCCTATGTTTTTCTTACTACTCTCTTCAAAACCTTACCCACCAGAGTACCATAATTCCTTTGTGATTCCACCATTCTCAATACATATCCTGTGATTATGATAATACGGGCCCATATTACCATAACCACCTATACATATTGATTCTGTTGTTACCACAAGGTTTCATGGGACACTGGTTCCTTTAACATATAACACCATTATAAATACATGGTGATCAATACTGAAAATCTTTCTACTTTATAACATAGCCTTTAATAAATATAGAAAGTTACGGAAAATATCTTATAATTTTCCTAACGGTCAAATTTTTGCTCACTCTAAACATTAGCTTAACACTTCTTAGTGTTATATATCTCCATATTTTACATAATGCATAATGTCTTAATCATTTAAGACATCATATAACATACTTTCATAAACTAACATTTTTTTTATAACATGAGTTTAAGCCTAGGAGTGGAACAAGCCAATCCTAATTCGCTTAAACTATGGCTCTGATACCAACTTGGGACACCCCATTTCTACTGTTTACAAATACTATGGTTTTATGTATAAATGCTTGAATACAAAAATACGGTTTATCAAAAACCGATTATTTATATATTTTAAACTGTGGGTGTTACAAATTCATACCAAAACTAACCATAGTAAGCAAGAAAAGGATTTAACCTTGCGTCCAAGATAGGAGCTAACCCAAGCTCCATTCCAGCTAAACGTCATCCCATTATAGCAATTTATTTTAACCTGGAATACATGGCAAAACATAGAATACGTAAGACAAAAAATTGTCTCGTGAGTTACATGAGTTTTAGACTCAAACCTTTAACTTCTTTTTTAATCTTTATATAAAACTTATGATATAAACATCTTTCAAAGTTTTAAAATATTATCATAACATAGCTCTTTATTCTTTTCAAAATCATTACATATCATACCTTGCATAATTATCTTCTTTCAAAACTTTATAATAGCAACATAATATAACTCTTTACTTCTCAAAAATCATTCTATGACATATTTACGAAAATAACATCGTTCTTACTTTCTTTGACTGGTTTTATAAGCTTGCTGGATTTTTTATACTTAGGGCTTTAATCACTATAAGTGATACCCCAAGTCTCTATGGCTAGAAAGAACGGATCAATCCTCACCATAGAAGTGCTGAGGCGATCTACTTCGCGATGATGATTTTTCCCCAGTAGACCCCTTACCTAACCCGGGTAGGTTGGAACATAGTTCCCTTACTAACGCTGCTTGCTACAATTACCAGTCATACAAAAACTTGCTGCTTGCTTGAACATTTCTCATAAACATATTACTTGTGGCTAGATGCCAAATACATAACTTTCGTTTCACATAAATTATATGTTCAAAACATGTCTTTATAACATTTTAGGCTTAATGCCAAATCATACTTTCCAAACATCTTGTGGCTTTATGCCCTTTCATACTTGAAAACATATAGAATTTGTAACCAAAACATACTTCTTAAACATTTTATGGCTATATGCCTATCTATACTTTCAAACATGTATAACTTGTATTAAACATATACTTTCACATATTTGGTTCATAGACCAAAACATACTTTCACATAATTGGTTCATAGACCAAAACATCACTTCAAATATAACATTATACTTTCACAAACGAGTTAGAGATAATACTCTTGCATATAATTTCACATATAGAAATTTTATAAGAAATCTTGAAAATACTTACTTGCCATGTACCCCAGAATGGGTAAAAATACTGCATGTACTCACCTTGACTAGTTAGAGAAGTCTAACTATGGCTACACTCTTCCTTGTCCTTTCCGTTTATTGATCTTTTACTTCTTAAGCACCTAGAACGTTTATTCACATTTTATTAATAACACGTTATACTTTAACATGTAAGGACTACTTTGTTATGTTCCACTAGACTCGTATCACAATATTTTTGTGATATTCATCCCTTAGCACACCTTTTTACTTATTCTTCTTATCATTTAAATGACATTTTATTGACCATTATACCCTTGGAAATTCACATACACAATTTAGACTCATTTTTCATGTTTTCATGCTCTATAACACTTATGGGATCAATTGTAGACCAAGGCTACATGTCTAGGGGCAAAATAGGCTCTTTACCCCTCACCAGAGGGTTACACGGCCGTGTAACTTTACCCATAATAGTTACACGGTCGTGTAACTCTCCCAGACCCTTCAAACTTCGAATTTTGCACTAAAAGTCATGTATCGGGCTCGTTTTAACTCCAAACTTCACCAAATTTTAACCATAGGTTCTATTGACCCTTTATTATGTTAAGAACATGTTTTCACTTCTATTAGGTCTTATTTAGTCCATGACTTAATGATTAAGACCATAGGATGTCACAAGAGCTCTAAGGAAGCTCATATGCATATCAACTCAAATTTTAAAGTCTTGTTTTGTCCATTTTCTATCCATATACTTATATAACCAATGGGTGATTTAATTTAAGGTCTTTACAACCCAAAACATACTTTGTTGATTTCCAATTCATGATTTCCATTAACCATTTCCATGGGTTTCATTCATGGAATCACCAATTCCATTCCACCCGACAAATTTCAGTTTTTGTTCAAGCTTTCATTTTATTAATTGAAACTTTTAGGAAACCACTTCTAATGGTTTCTTCATACTTAAACATCATTTATTACTCATTCTAACCAACTCTTTATGTCAAATTAACATTTTGATCTTAAACTCAAATTTCTAGGGTTCAATTGCATATGAAATCACCAAACTTGATTTTAAGTTATCCATATGTTGGATAATGATCAAGATGTGATTAGAAACATAAACTAACTACTTTTACTTGTTTTTAAACCATGGAATCATGGATTCCAAGTTTCTTCCAAAAATTTCCATTTTTGACATTTTTACCCAAAATCTGAAATTACTCAAATTTATCAACTAGGAATGATTTATTACTTCTATTATAACATATTAGACTTATCAAAAACCATTATAACCATATTGTTCTTAGAAACCCGTTAGTTAGGGTTCTTGAGCTCAAATTCTCATTTCTTGATTTTTAACACTTTCAATGGGTAAACTAGGTTTATATGATGATTAAGACACAAATTAAGGCTAGGAATCATAGGATAATCCTCCTCTAGCCGCTGAATTTTCGAAGCTACAGTAACCTACTCACGGGAAATGGGTTAAACAACCCTAAAAACAAGTTTACTAACCTTAGAAGGCTTGGAATTCTTAAATTTCTGAGTGAATTTTATTCAATTCCTCCAACTCTTCAAGGATCGGTCTCTCTTGGCACTCTCTAGAACTCTCCCGTGGCTGAAGTGAGTTCACAGTGAGGAGAGTGCATATATTTTTCCTATTTATACCTCCTCACTTTACACTAATGACAATCTAGCCCCTCAAGTTCTATTTTCTGAATTTTTGGCACTTTTATCTGTAACACCCGGCTTTTAAACAAAAACACCCCTGAAAAATTTTTTATTTTAAACAAAGGTTTCAATACATAAAACCATAACAAAGGGGTATATTTTTAACAAAAACGGGTACAAGCGTATCAAGGAGAGTATAAAAATACCATGTCTCCTTTAAAGCCGGGCTGCTACTAACAGCATCTATGAGTCCTACTTCAAAGTCACGGACTCTATCTTGTCCCCTATCAGTTTCATGCTAACCTGCAGGGACAGTAACAAATATCGTGAGCTATAAAGCTCAGTGAGTAATCAAATCTACAAATAACACGTATTAAATACTATCATGTATTTGTCTGGATATCGAATCCAAACTCCTAGCCTTACTGGCTGACCGAATATCTCTTAGGATTTCACATCCTAAATTATAGTCTTACAGACTACAACATGATAACCTGCAATTATCAAACCACGTCAGTTATTTACACAAATAACTATTTCTGTCCCATCTTTCTCAGTCACACTGGACTACACCGTATATTATGGCTAACAGCCACACTCTGTGTCATAGCTATATAAGCTGCATCAAAACATTATCAGTATACATTTCATAGCCCGTAGGCTGTACCAGCTAGGTTTAACAACCCGATATCATGGCCAAAAAGGCCGCATCATGTACCTGTAACAAAGTCATAGCCCGAAGGCCGCATCGGAGACATAGCCAACAAGGCCGCATCGGATAGATATGGCTCACGGGTTAGCCCGCTGTTGCCGTGGCTCACGGGTTAGCCCGCTGTTGCCTAGACTCACGGGTTAGCCCGCTGTTGTCTTTATAAGTTTAGTTCATCAAAGTAAACCATGGCTCACGGGTTAGCCCGCTGTTGCCTAGACTCACGGGTAAGCCCGCTGTTGTCTATATATTGGTTTGACTTGTCAGAATGAATTATGGCTCACAGGAAAATCCCGCTGTTGCCTAGACTCACGGGTTAGCCCGCTGTTGTCTATATAAAGGTTTGACTCACAGTGCCGTTATTGTCTATTAAAGACTCACGGCTTATCTGGTCTTGTCAATATTAACTGACTCACAGTTCCGTTCTTGTCTATAATAAACTCACAGCTTATCTGGTCTCGTCATTTTCTTCTATCTTTACTCTTGTCATTTTCGTCCCTCGAAGCTGTTTCAACCTATAACAGTTCAATCATCATATATCACATATGATATTATTGAGATTACTCACCTGGATGCTAGCTGCATCAAGTTTCTAGTAGTTTCTTGCCTTCCGATACGATCCGTAGAATTTTGTCCCGCACCTATAATATAATCATTTTCAACATGATTATCGGTTAATACCCATTTCAACTAACTCTAATACCTTAGAGTTTAATAAAACATTGTTATAAACAATGCCTAGTTAATAAACTTTCCGTTTACTAACTTTATATGAATTTTACTATTCACCGGGACACTCGGATCGGTCTACAGTGCCCCCGAGGGGTCGGAAACTCAATCTAAAAATTTTCCCAGACTTTTCAGACCATAACGGTCCTATGTTTCAAATTTGGGCTTAATCGGACAAGCAACGCAAAATATAGCGTTTCAAAGTTCCTGCCCAGGGCCTGTCCACAGGCGCACTGCGCCCAGAAGGAGGCGCACCGCGCCCAACGCCTGTGCAGGTTCCTGTCCAGTCGCGATTTTCACTGTAGCATGCAGTTTTCTTATCTTAAGTGATTATTTTCGTTCTTAATCACTTGGGGTTTGTTCCTAGGCTAAAACCTTACATTTTGACAAGGTTTTTAACCATCAAAACACCCTCAATCATCCAAGCTAAGAATTAGGGTTCTTAGTTTTAACAACCCCAATTCTTCAATTTTATCTTTTATAACATCTTACTTTCATTAGATTGAGTTTAGTCTTTGTTTAAGTGCAGAATTCATACACAAACACTCCAAACTTCACTGGAATTGCAGTGTTTTCGAGTTCTACATCACTCACCAATAACAACTAGTCAAGGGCTTGGAAACTTACCTCAAATTCTTCCAATTATGCCCTTTTTAAGCCAAGGATCACAATCCAAGCTTCAAACCTTCAAGAAGTCTTCCAATTTCTGCAGAATCGCACCTGCAATTGCTTCTCCCGTTGCTGCACATTTGGTTGGTCAATGAGAGAGTCAAACTCTCTATTTATACCAAAATTTCTTACAATTTGGTCCCTAAGTTCATTTTCTTGAACTTTGACCACAATAATCAAGTTTTATTACAATAAAACTTTCATTCCTTACATTTTGGCCACAACCAACAATATTTTTACATAATTGGTCGTTGACTTGGTCAAATGACCAAAATACCCTTTTTCGGTAAAACGACCCGAATTCAGTTTTTATAACATTTTAAGTCCAAAACTCAAAATATTATTTCAAAACAATTATTTTTCTGTCCAAAAGACCAAATTACCCTTCTAAGGTAAAATGACCATTTTGCCCTTTTATTATAAATATATAATAAAAATGTCTTGGCGTTACAAATTCTCCCCTCCTTCAAAAGATTTCGTCCCCGAAATCATACTATCACGCGAGGGTAATTTCTTTCTCATTACTATTCCGGTTTCTCATATCATACGGAAACCTTCATGGTTTTGCTACAGTTCTTTAACCATGCCAAACTTCATATCTCGTGGTTATATCACCACGCGCATAACACTCATCCGGTTGTCCCGGGCACTATAATCGCTTATCTTCCTCATTTCACATGAGGGATTCGTTAACATGAATCAATTTATGTTCTCAAAATCCTAAGACCCATAGAAAACATTACATTCATCAAGGATATTCAATCAGTACACCGCAATTCTTGCTTTTGAGACATACGAAAAGGTCCAATCAACAAGGACTCAACTTTCCTCTTTGTCCCACATCAAATTTCTAGTCCTTCCGGAAGGTTACTTTGAGTTCCACTATCTTCCCTTACTTGGGATTTCAATGGTTTTACTCAACAATCCGCATACTACTCTTGTCGATCTTGGTCTATTTCCAAGCTTTCTCGACATTGCCAAATCTTTTCTTCTGTTTGAGGTACAATCTCAGGTTTAGTCAACGGCTTCACCCCAACTTCTGTCTAGCAATTCGGCGCGCAACACGGTAGTCTATACAATACTTCCTACGAGTCAATAAAACACTAGTATAATACCTATACTAATCTACAACTTCTACCAAGGATAGACGGTCGTCTAGTTTTCCGCTAGGGTCTATTATGCCGATTTCAGGTATATCTCCTAAGGTCTGCATCATTATCTCACCTCGTCAATCCATCTGCGATTCGCACACAGTACTTACTAGTACTTTTGAACTAATTATTCTCGAAATTTATGCCAAATTCAAAGAATAATTCTGTTATTTCGGTCCGATACCATCCGTGCCGACAACTCACGTCGACAATTTTCTCTTTCTATGTAGTTTCTCACTACTTTTCCACTCTTCATTTCTTCTTTGGTCAGTATAAATCTATACTGATTTCATCAATCGAACCGTAATCACCCATATGATGTCATACCCATGCGGTACTTGCAAAGACTTTACTACAAAGTCTATGATATTTTTCGTCCCATTTCTTCTTTGGGACCAACAGTCCACATATTTCTAATGATTTGACTGTAGTTACACACCAGTCAAACATTTTTCGCATGTCTTTCTTCAGCCCCGGTCACCCATACATAGGTTTTATCGACCTATACAGTTTGGTATTGCCCCGGGTATGCTGCATATCTGATACAAAATACATCTTTTCAAGATGATTTTTATGTTTCGTTTGACTTTGGAATTCACATTCACAACCGCCATGGGTGTTAAATCATTGTGATATTCCAACTAACTTCCGCTACTTTTCAATCATTTCTTCACTTTTCACTTTTTCAGATTTGCACACATCTTCCTGTGCTACCCGAATCAACTCATGTAATCAATTTGCCACGTTCACGCATGTGGATGTAACCCTCAAAGGTTACTCTTTTCAATCCAAGGCATCTATAATCACATACGCCTTTCTAAAATGGTACAAGATTTCATACTCGAAATCTCTAAGTAACCCATTTATCTTTACTATCTCATCTTCAGCTTCTTTTGATCAATCAAGTATTTCAACTTTTATGATCTTATCTTTATAAGCTTTACACCATACAAGTAGTGTTTCCAAAGCTTAAATGCCACGTTCATAATTGCTACCGCAATGTCATGCATTTACAGTCAACGTTGGATACATTTCAATGATCCAATCCATCTTCTCTACTTAGCATCATTGCTAATGTTAGAGGTTCACACAAGGTTCATTCCAAACCTTTACAACATATCTGTGGTCTTTCTACCACTCAGATTTTACACTTTTTCTTGGTCAACTTTAATCAGCTAACCAGCAATCAAGGAGTAGTTTTCTACAACTCTCCTATAGTAACCCGCCAAATCCAAGGAACTACAATGTCAGTCGGATTCCTCAGGCGGTTCTAGTTTTACCACATCATCTATCCCACTGGATTTATTTCATCATCTTTGGCAGTATTATCATGCCCAAGGAGTTGAAACTTCTTTTAGCCAAAATTTTTCATACTTGGAGAATTTAACGTATCACTTAACTTAGTGAAGTAACTCCAGTATCTGGTACAACTGTACCTCATTTTCAATCTGGTTTCGAGAATATCATATTCTCAGTAGTCAATGTACATACACATTAACTTATCCTTCTTCTTTTCAAACAGATAGGGCTCTATCTGATGACACTTACAGTCATATGAGATCTCAATTCGAAACAATTTCTTCCAATTGTTTTACCACTCTGTCATCTCTACAGAGGCCAATCAACACAGAGCCTAGTTAACATGAACGGCTCCCAATACCAGCTTAATCATAAGCTCTTTTTGCCAATCTGGCAGAAATCTTGGAAGTTCTTTTCAAAAGAATCATCCGAAAATTTATTTAAAGTAGTACACTACTAGCACCACTTTATTAAGCTTGGCCCATACCACGTATGCCAACTACAACATCATTCCTTTACTAACTCTTTCCTGAGTTTAAGTAAAGAAACTAACCGGTATTCTCAGCAACTGTCATTTACCATGGATTTTCATCCGCTCATTTCTGCTTTCTGAACCATCATGTTCATATTTCTACAATTCATGTTAGCATAATTCATTGCTAACCAATTCATAAGCACAATTGCTTCAGATTCACTGGTAGTCATCGGCTTTAGATTCATAGGGAAAAAGGGTCCCGTAAATCCTAGGCAGACTACTGTCCAGGTGTTCAATATCTTGAACAAACTTGCTATCTACAATAGCTATTTCAAATATTTCATCCAAAATCATTGATGAAAAATTCAAACAAGACGTCAAGTCATCGATCCAAAACATAACTTTATGGATCAAATATAACATACACGAGTTATATTCAAAACAATGATATCTGCGACTATATCAGTCTCCTCACGAGCTTCTTCCACAATCTACTGGAATGCTCATGGTACCACGGGTCCTTTTCGACCATTCGTTCTTTCTTTCTTTCCTGGGTTCATCACCTGTTACTCCACATCTCACATGTGAGTATTTCATAAGGAAGTGATCTATAGTTCCACGCTGGAACCACTTCCGTCCCATACAACAAGCTCGAGCAATCTGCTCCTATCATCTGCAATTTCAGCATGTCAACGGTAGAGTCTCAACTCTACAATCTTACTTAGTGCCTTTCATGCACTGATCACTATACATAGTGGTTCTGTTTTGGTCCCTTCCCTTTAAGGTTGGACCCAGTCTGTGGTAACTTCTCCTGAAGCGTCCACTAATCGTTTTCTGCTTTTTCCTTGTAGTCTCAACTACTTGTCTTTCACCTTGAATATCAACTAAGGTGAGCAACCGATTTCTTTATCTGACCACATCAGCTAACATTGCTCGTCATGTGGATTATCTGCTACTTGTCTCTTTGCCCCTCGTTCAATGGAGCCTTGGGAAAAGGGCTGGTTCGCCTCTCAAAGCTGCACGCCCTAAATTCCTCCAAATACGATTCGTTGCTCATACTTCTTATACATTAGAAGTTAGCAATAGTTAGGTTATATGTGTATAATAACAACTATATACACCTAACAGTTCATCATGTCTACTGTTTCAGGGTTTAAGTCCAGGAATCTACTCTATAGATACCTAGTTCACTTAAACCTCGGCTCTGATACCAACTTGTAACACCCGGCTTTTAAACAAAAACACCCCTGAAAAATTTTTTATTTTAAACAAAGGTTTCAATACATAAAACCATAACAAAGGGGTATATTTTTAACAAAAACGGGTACAAGCGTATCAAGGAGAGTATAAAAATACCATGTCTCCTTTAAAGCCGGGCTGCTACTAACAGCATCTATGAGTCCTACTTCAAAGTCACGGACTCTATCTTGTCCCCTATCAGTTTCATGCTAACCTGCAGGGACAGTAACAAATATCGTGAGCTATAAAGCTCAGTGAGTAATCAAATCTACAAATAACACGTATTAAATACTATCATGTATTTGTCTGGATATCGAATCCAAACTCCTAGCCTTACTGGCTGACCGAATATCTCTTAGGATTTCACATCCTAAATTATAGTCTTACAGACTACAACATGATAACCTGCAATTATCAAACCACGTCAGTTATTTACACAAATAACTATTTCTGTCCCATCTTTCTCAGTCACACTGGACTACACCGTATATTATGGCTAACAGCCACACTCTGTGTCATAGCTATATAAGCTGCATCAAAACATTATCAGTATACATTTCATAGCCCGTAGGCTGTACCAGCTAGGTTTAACAACCCGATATCATGGCCAAAAAGGCCGCATCATGTACCTGTAACAAAGTCATAGCCCGAAGGCCGCATCGGAGACATAGCCAACAAGGCCGCATCGGATAGATATGGCTCACGGGTTAGCCCGCTGTTGCCGTGGCTCACGGGTTAGCCCGCTGTTGCCTAGACTCACGGGTTAGCCCGCTGTTGTCTTTATAAGTTTAGTTCATCAAAGTAAACCATGGCTCACGGGTTAGCCCGCTGTTGCCTAGACTCACGGGTAAGCCCGCTGTTGTCTATATATTGGTTTGACTTGTCAGAATGAATTATGGCTCACAGGAAAATCCCGCTGTTGCCTAGACTCACGGGTTAGCCCGCTGTTGTCTATATAAAGGTTTGACTCACAGTGCCGTTATTGTCTATTAAAGACTCACGGCTTATCTGGTCTTGTCAATATTAACTGACTCACAGTTCCGTTCTTGTCTATAATAAACTCACAGCTTATCTGGTCTCGTCATTTTCTTCTATCTTTACTCTTGTCATTTTCGTCCCTCGAAGCTGTTTCAACCTATAACAGTTCAATCATCATATATCACATATGATATTATTGAGATTACTCACCTGGATGCTAGCTGCATCAAGTTTCTAGTAGTTTCTTGCCTTCCGATACGATCCGTAGAATTTTGTCCCGCACCTATAATATAATCATTTTCAACATGATTATCGGTTAATACCCATTTCAACTAACTCTAATACCTTAGAGTTTAATAAAACATTGTTATAAACAATGCCTAGTTAATAAACTTTCCGTTTACTAACTTTATATGAATTTTACTATTCACCGGGACACTCGGATCGGTCTACAGTGCCCCCGAGGGGTCGGAAACTCAATCTAAAAATTTTCCCAGACTTTTCAGACCATAACGGTCCTATGTTTCAAATTTGGGCTTAATCGGACAAGCAACGCAAAATATAGCGTTTCAAAGTTCCTGCCCAGGGCCTGTCCACAGGCGCACTGCGCCCAGAAGGAGGCGCACCGCGCCCAACGCCTGTGCAGGTTCCTGTCCAGTCGCGATTTTCACTGTAGCATGCAGTTTTCTTATCTTAAGTGATTATTTTCGTTCTTAATCACTTGGGGTTTGTTCCTAGGCTAAAACCTTACATTTTGACAAGGTTTTTAACCATCAAAACACCCTCAATCATCCAAGCTAAGAATTAGGGTTCTTAGTTTTAACAACCCCAATTCTTCAATTTTATCTTTTATAACATCTTACTTTCATTAGATTGAGTTTAGTCTTTGTTTAAGTGCAGAATTCATACACAAACACTCCAAACTTCACTGGAATTGCAGTGTTTTCGAGTTCTACATCACTCACCAATAACAACTAGTCAAGGGCTTGGAAACTTACCTCAAATTCTTCCAATTATGCCCTTTTTAAGCCAAGGATCACAATCCAAGCTTCAAACCTTCAAGAAGTCTTCCAATTTCTGCAGAATCGCACCTGCAATTGCTTCTCCCGTTGCTGCACATTTGGTTGGTCAATGAGAGAGTCAAACTCTCTATTTATACCAAAATTTCTTACAATTTGGTCCCTAAGTTCATTTTCTTGAACTTTGACCACAATAATCAAGTTTTATTACAATAAAACTTTCATTCCTTACATTTTGGCCACAACCAACAATATTTTTACATAATTGGTCGTTGACTTGGTCAAATGACCAAAATACCCTTTTTCGGTAAAACGACCCGAATTCAGTTTTTATAACATTTTAAGTCCAAAACTCAAAATATTATTTCAAAACAATTATTTTTCTGTCCAAAAGACCAAATTACCCTTCTAAGGTAAAATGACCATTTTGCCCTTTTATTATAAATATATAATAAAAATGTCTTGGCGTTACATTATCATATTTTATCACATAAGATTTCTTTTCTTATATTTTTATCACAAGCAAAGAATATTTTTACATATTTGGTCCTTCACATGGTCTAATGTCCAAATTACCCTTTTATGGTAAATTGACCAAATTACCCTTTTTACTAGAATTAACCTTCGAATACTTATCACCATTATTTGGTGTCACAATTTCATTTCGTTTCTTATTATCTAGCAAAAATCATATTTTCATTATTTAAAAGTCATTTGGATATCAAATGGCCATTTTGCCCTTTTTCATCATTTTTCTCCAAACGCTTGGAATTTTACTATATTTCCAATAATTTACTTTAAAACTTCCAGAATGTTTTAATATTTTCCTTATATATTTTCTCGAATATAAATTCACGATTTTTGGGTCGTTACATTTAATCACATGTGATTGAAGAAAAAACATATCACATGTGAACAAGATTTCAGAATCATATATGATTAAGCGTTTAATAACAAGGTTTAATCACATGTGATTGAACAAAAAAACATATCACATGTGAACAATATTTCAGAATCATATATGATTAAGCGCTTAATAACGAGGTTTAATCACATGTGATTGAACAAAAAAACATATCACATGTGAACAAGATTTCAGAATCATATATGATTAAGCGCTTAATAACAATGTTTAATCACATGTGATTGAAAAAAAAAACATATCACATGTGAACAAGATTTCAGAATCATATATGATTTAGCGCTTAATAACAAGGTTTAATCACATGTGATTGAACAAAAAAAACATATCGCATGTGAACAAGATTTCAGAATCATATATGATTAAGCGCTTAATGGTACGTGAACAAGCCTACAGGTCCTTGGACTTCGACAAGACAAGGAATAGGGGCGTGAGACTGGTTTTTTGAGTTTGGTGGCATATTTTGAGGTTGGAGTGAGTACAAGGACCACTGGTAGGCGGGATTTGGACGAAAGTTTCTTTTAGTCATTTTGTCGAACACCTTAGGTGCATGACGTGTGTCTCCCTTTTTCTTAGTATGTGGGTAATCGAGTGGTCCCAAAATTATCTGAATAAAGTTTGAATTGGATATAAAACAAAATATGACACAATAAGAAACAACAAGTCCCATACAAAAAATAACGAGTCCCATACAAGAAATAGCACATTCCTTGACTTCTTGGTCTTGATCTTGGTTTGTTAACCGTGACATGATGGCGTTGAATATTGGATGTACATATGGTTTGAAATCAAAATCAGAAACCTAAAGAAATTAAAAAGTAGAAATAATTAAATATAAATAACAAGAAAGTTAGAATAAATGGAATAGAAAAGGGATAAAAGGAAAAACCTCAATGTTTGGGCGCACAACACGAACAAGTTCCCCACATACTCTTAATGCCTCTGTAGTAACTTTGTAATAGCGTTCACCGACAGCAGATAAAACAGGAGCAGAAATAACCTAAAACAACATAAATAATATCTAAATTATTTTACGGCCAACATAACACAGATTTTAGAATCGCAACTCTGAAATTGTGATTTTAGAAGCATCAAACATAAATCAGAATTACAATGGTTGCAGTAAACATCAGATATCAGACCGATTGCATAAACCATCGATTACAAAAACGAACGAAAACATATATCGATTAGACAAACCTGCGCATATCCTGATATGGCGATTGCAGGAATGAGGATGGGCGTAAAACTCTGATGGCGTGGCTGGAGGTGGGGCACCGACATCGGCATGGCTGGAGGTGGAATCGCCGGTGTCGATTTCACCGGAGAAGACGGACTCGATTTCCAGGTGGGATTTTGAAGCAGTACGTAAGGTTAGGGATTTGTTCTTTAAAATTTTGAAGCAGGACGTAAATATTTTGAAAAAACCCATGGGCGCCTCTTTTAAAATTACGTGGTCCAGATTTGTTCTCATGTTCTCAATTTAAAAATTGTTCTCATTTTAACCTTCCCATATATATATATATATATATATATATATATATATATATATATATATATATATATATATATATATATATATATATATATATATATATATATATATATATATATATATATATATATATATATATATATATATATATATATATATATATATATATATATATATATATATATATATATATATAGGAATAGGTTCAAATGAGAACCACTAAAATGTTAAAAACCGTGAGAACCGATATTCACAAATTAAGAATCATGTTTTTTTTCGTTTTTTTTTGTTTTTTCACACTTGTTTATTATGTGAAAATACATCAAACTTAATAATTTTTATTATTGTTTAATATGTTTTACAATATTCACAATATAATAAAATTTATAGTTATTAAACTGTGAATACTATAACATAATAAAAAATACAACATTATTAAACTGTGAATTAGTGGTCCTCACGGTTTTCAACCTTTTAGTGGTTCTCATTTGAACCCTTCCCTATATATATATATATATATATATATATATATATATATATATATATATATATATATATATATATATATATATATATATATATATATATATATATATATGCATAAATAAATATATATATATATATATATATATATAATATATATATATATATATATATATATATATATATATATATATATATATATATATATATATATATATATATATATATATATATATATATATAGGGTTGGGTTCAACAAGAGACTAAAATTATCCATGGTACCAAGGGACTAATCTCGATCGTCGGAATCAAAACCATCAACGACAAAAAATTAGGTTGTAAATTTTTTACATCGACGCACATGTAGAAGATTATAACAAAAAACCCACTTCATTTTTTTAGATTTTTAAATTTTTCGACAATATTCTTTTTTCAAAAATAAACACCGAATATACCAAAATTCATAATTTTTTGTCCTCTACAAATAGACATCTATGTTGATGTATAAAAAATATTTTTTTATAAGTACAGCTCATCTGGATTCATAATGTGAATCTGAACTGTAAAAAATTGAATATGAGTAATTATTTTACTTTTAAATCTTTTACTACTTAAATATTATAACCATTTATAAGTAATTTACTTGATTCACAAGTGGATTTTTTCATACTTACACGAAAATTTACTCATATTCACATATCAATATCATATAGTATTGAGAATTTACTTAAAAGTTTTTTTACTTACATTCACACAAAAACTTACTCAGATATACATATGAATATCATATGGTATTTTAAATATACTCTGAAATATGAACTTGATTAATTTACTGGGAAAATTTTTAACACTTCAACATTTTAATCATTTATAATGAATTTACTATGATTCATAAGGTAATTCCATTCACATTCACATAAAAAACTATTCATATTCACATGATAATATTATATGTCATTGTGAATGTCAACAATAAATAACAGAATAACAGTTCAGATTCACATGTGAATCTCAACTAGCGGAAAATTTAAATCTGAACTGTAAAAATTTTAATATGAGTAATTATTTTACTTTTAAAACTTTTACTACTTCAATATTATAACCATTTATAAGTAATATACTTTATTCACAAGTGGATTTACTCATATTTACACGAAAACTTATTCATATTCACATATCAAAATCATATAATACTGAGAATTTACTTAGAATTTTTTTACTACTTCAATATTTTAACCATTTATAATGATTTTACTCTGATTCACAATATAAATTATTTACATTCACACAACAATTTACTCAGATTCACATATCAATATCATATGATATTTTAAATATACTCCGAAATATGAATATGATTAATTTAGTTAGAAAAATTTTAACAATTCAATATTTTAATAATTTATAATGAATATACTACGATTCATAAAGTTAATTCCATTCACATTCACATAAAAATTTATTCAGATTCACATGACAATATCATATGCGATTATGAATGTCAATAGTGAACAGAATAACAGTTTAGATTCACATGTGAATCTCAATTAGCGAAAATTTCAAAAAAATCATTTTTTGTATATCAATATGGATCTCTATTTGTAGAGGATAAAAAGTTATAAATTTCTATATATTCATATTTTTTTCGATAAAAAATAAGTCCTAAAAGTTAAAAAAACGAAAAAAACGAAATGAGTTTTTTTATAATCCGGTAGATGCACGTCCACCGTAAAGTATATAATCGGGTGGATAAGATTAGTCCGTTGATACCATGGTTTATTTTAGTCCCTTGTTGAACTTTTGCCTATATATATATATATATATATATATATATATATATATATATATATATATATATATATATATATATATATATATATATATATATATATATATATATATATATATATATATATATATATATATATATATATATATATATATATATATATATATATATATATATAAGTTCAATAAGGGACTAATGAAACCCATGGTACCAAGCGACTAATCTCATCCACACGATTATACATCTTACAGTGGACGTGCATCTACCGGATTATATAAAAAAACTCATTTTGTTTTTTCGTTTCTTTAAGTTTTAGGGCATATTTTTTATCGAAAAAAAAACTGAATATATAGAAATTTATAGATTTTTTATCCTCTACAAATAGACATCCATATTGATACACAAAAAATGATTTTCTTTTTCGAAATTTCCGCTAGTTGAGTATGTGAATTTTAACTGTTATTCACTGCTAGCATTTACAATTGGCAAATGATATTGTCATACGAATCGGAATAAGTTTTTGTGTGAATGTAAATGTAATTAACTTATGAATCATAGTAAATTCATTATAAATGATTAAAATGTTGAAGTGTTAAAAAAATTCTAAGTAAATAAATCATATTCAGATTTCGAAGTATATTTAAAATATCATATGATATTGATATGTGAATCTGAGTAAATTTTTGTGTGAATGTAAGTAAATTCAATTGTAAATTAAAGTAAGTACATTACAAATGGTTAAAATATTGAAGTAGTAAAAACTTCTAAGTAAATTATCAATACTATAAGATATTTACATATGAATATGAGTAAACTTTCGTGTAAATATGAGTAAATCCACTTGTGAATCAAGTACATTACTTATAAATGGTTTATAATATTGAAGTAGTAAAAGTTTTAAAAGTAAAATAATTACTCATATTCAAATTGTTAGAGTTCAGATTCACATTATGAATCCAGATGAACTGTACAAATGTAATTTTTTTTCTATATCAATATCGATGTCTATTTGTGGAGGACAAATATTATGAATTTTTGTATTTTTGGTTTTTATTTTTGAAAAAGAATAATGTTGAAAACTTAAAGAAACAAAAAAAATGAAGTGCGCCGATGTAAAAAATTTACAACCTCTTTTTTAGCAGTTGATGATTTTGATTCTGACAATCGAGACTAGTCCCATGGTTCTATGGAATCCAACCCTATATATATATATATATATATATATATATATATATATATATATATATATATATATATATATATATAGTTAAGTTCATATAAGACCATTAGATTTCGTGAGACCGGGATGTTGGATATCCATGTTCATGTTATGAGTTTCAAAAACTTGAAGTTGCAACGGAAGCATAAAATCATGAACACGAATTTCTTTTCAAGAGGATCATGCTACATGCATGTAGAGATAAAAAGAAAACAACCATAGTAGAAGTTCAAGATCATAACCTTTTTTCTTGAGCTTGATATGGACTATTTGTGATGGCTAGGAATCAAGTTAGGTTCCCTCTATAGTTGAGTCCACCACAAGTAAAACACCTTTGATGCTAGTCTTCAAAACTTGCAAGATGAACACCTTTAAACCTTGATGCTTGAAAACGATTTTGCAAGAGTTCAAGGGAGAGTATGAGAGTGTTCTTGGCTGATTATTTTCAAAGTATAAACATCATCCAACCCATTAAAATGGCCGGCCCCTTTCTTGGTTAAAAGGAAAGAGAGATTTTGCATGTGTATTAAAGAAATCATGTTTATTCATCCCATGGTCAAACCTTGAGACAAGAGAGAATATATCTTGCTTTTAAACCTTTTCATACATGCCTTATGACACACACATCAGTGTGGCCGGCCATATAGAGAGAAAATCAATATATATATATATATATATATATATATATATATATATATATATATATATATATATATATATATATATATATATATATATATATATATATATATATATATATATATATATATATATATATATATATATATTGATTTTTATTATTTATAAACTTTTACCATAAAGCTTTATAAATAATAAATCTTTATACTTATTTAATGGAATAACATTTAAACCATAAATTGTATAAATAAACCAATTAAACATGCCTTCTTAATGTAGTGAATATATATATATATATATATATATATATATATATATATATATATATATATATATATATATATATATATATATATATATATATATATATATATATATATATATATATATATATATATATATATATATATATATATATATATATATATATATATATATATATATATATATATATATATTACATTATGCATATTTTATTTAATTTACCAATTAAATTAAATAAAAGGTTTACTTATAATTCAATTAAATCATTTAACAACTTAAACAATTTAATTGTTACACTTGTTTAATTCATCATATATGAATTAGTAATCAACCTTTAATATTGGAGTTATTATTATTTATCTCAAATAATAATAACTCACAAGATTAAATTGCAAGTTTAGTATCATTTGATGTTAAATCAAATTTAACATTCCAAATGATCAATTGGTGTCAAACTTGTTATTGGTGTGACTCTATAGGATCATGTATTATTAGTAATATTATTTTATGATCATCCTTGGGCATATAGAACTAACAATCTCCCACTTGCACAAGGTTGCATCATAGAATGATACCGACAGTGATGAACGTCTAGCAACATTTCACTGCCCCCAATAATACATGACATAATGCCATTCAACAACATCCAATTCTTCAAAAGCATGAGGCTCTAATTGATGTACAAGGTTATCTATCAATTATCCCTTTGTCACAAACATCATGTTGAACATGAGACATGGATCTTAATCATTCTCATTTTATATTCAACTTTTAATCAGGCGCCTTAGATGTCTAACTCTCAACACATAAGAGGAACAAATCCCGTCTTGACTACATACGCCCCTCATATAGTTAGTACTATACATGAGTATGGCCTTTATGGTTGTCTATGTTTCAAGAACAACGGTGAACCATATCAAAGCATAGCACTCCCTACACTTGAGTCCCAAATATGCATCTCAGGTCTAAGGATACAATGATAATATCTTTATTCAAGAATCACTTATGATGATGATCCATGGAGTGATCTTGAAGCGGGTCAAGTCCAATACTTGTTCACTGACAAGTACCTATGAATTTGGTTGCAACCTTTTGCTACTTTTACCCATAAAAGTCAACCAATCCAATTTATATTAGTCTTACTTCATAGTTGCTCCCACAACTATGATCGACTATGGACATTTAGAATAATTGTATTATTCAAGGATTAAACATGCTAATATAGAACACAAAATTATGAATGAAACATCACGTCACATATATCACATAATTATTGTTGTTTACATAGTTTCATTTTCATAAAACACTAAACACAAATTAAATCCATTCATTAGAAAAACGAAGTCCTATACCCTTAGCGTGACTTTCATGCTTAGCTTGGGGTAAAGGCTTCGTGAATGGGTCTGCCAAATTTTGATCTGTATGAACCTTGTGAATACTTATTTCACCATTCTTAACTTCATGTCTTATGTAGTTATACCTTCGGTGAATGTGTTTGGTCTTTTGATGTGATCTAGGTTCCTTTGCTTGAGATATAGCACCTAGATTATCACAGAAGATTTCTATAGGGTCCCGAATGGAAGGAACAACCCCTAGATCTTCAATGAACTTTCTCATCTAGACAGCTTCTTGAGCAGCTTCCGAAGCAGCAACATATTCTGATTCTGTAGTGGATTGTGCAATCACTTCTTGTTTGGAACTCTTCCAAGACACGGCTCCTCCATTTAAAATAAACACATACCCAGATTGAGATCTCGAATCGTCCCTATCTGTTTGGAAGCTTGTGTCAGTGTAACCCTTTACCTTTAAGCTTTCTTCCAAACCACCGTAAACTAAGAACATGTCTTTAGTTCTTCTCAAGTACTTAAGAATGTTCTTTACAGCAGTCCAGTGGGCTTCACCTGGGTTCTGTTGATACCTACTAGTCATGCTTAAGGCACATGAGACGTCGGGCCTAGTGCATAACATGGCATACATGATGGACCCAATTGCCGAAGCATATGGGACATGTTTCATCCTTTCAAGTTCAGTCCTAGTGCTTGGGCACTGAGACTTACTTAGGATGGTGCCATGTGGTATTGGCAAGAATCCTCTTTTGGAGTCTTGCATCTTGAACCTTTTCAAGATTTTATCAATATATACACTTTGGCTTAGACCAATAAGTCTCTTAGATCTATCTCTATAGATATTTATGCCTAATACATAAGCAACTTCTCCTAAGTCCTTCATTGAGAAACAGTTCTCAAGAAATGTTTTGACACCTTTTAAGGTTGGGATGTCGTTTCCAAACAGAAGTATGTCATCTACATACAATACTAGGAATATGACTAGCTCCCACTAGCTTTCTTGTAAACACAGGAGTCATCCTCATTTTTAATGAATCCAAAATTTGTAATCTTTTCATCAAAGCAGATGTTCCATCTTCGAGACGCTTGCTTCAATCCATAGATAGATCTTTTAAGCTTGCACACTTTGCTTGGATGCTTGGGATCGACAAAACCTTCAGGTTGATCCATATAGACATCTTCCAATAAGTGTCCATTGAGGAAAGCGGTCTTGACATCCATTTGCCATATCTCATAATCATAGTATGCGGCTACGGCAAAAAGTATCCTAATCGACTTGATCATTGCCACTAGTGAAAAGGTCTCATCATAGTCAATACCATGAGTTTGTGAGTATCCTTTAGCGACAAGTCTTGCCTTAAAAGTGTGAACATTTCCATCCACGTCGGTTTTCTTCTTGAAAACCCACTTGTTCCCAAAGGTCTTACAATTGGTGGGAAGATTAACCAAGTCCCATACCTGGTTATCGTGCATGGATTGCATCTCTGTGTTCATGGCTTCAAGCCATTTGTCAGACTCAGGATCTGACATCGCACTCTGGTACTTGACGGGTTCATTAGAATCTATCATATAACATTCCTCTTCCATCATTAGGTAACCATACCTCTCAGGTTCAAATCGAACCCTACCAGATCTGCGAACATCTTGTGTTACAATTTGTTCCTGATCAACTGTTTGTTCAGGTTCAACAATTTCTTGTTGAATGCTAGATCCAATTTCTTGTGTATCAGGCTGTGGTTCCTGAAGTTCCTCAAGTTCCACAAACCTCCCACTAGCCTCTTCCGTTAGAAACTTGTTTTCTAGGAATTCAGCTTTTCGAGAAATAAATATCTTATTTTCTATGGGATTGTAGAAGTAGTATCCAGACAATCTTTCGGATACCCTACAAAGATACACTTTGTTGAACGGGGTTCTAATTTGTTTGAAGATTCTTGTCTAACATAAGCTTCACAACCCCATACCTTGAGATAGGATAAAGATGGAACCTTTCCATGCCATATCTCATAAGGTGTTTTATCTACCTTCTTAGTAGGTGCCATGTTTAGGAGACGAGCGACTGTTTGTAAAGCATAACCCCAAAATGATAAAGGTAAAGTACTTCTACTCATCATGGATCGAACCATATCCAATAGTGTTCGATTCCGCCTCTCAGATACACCATTATGTTGTGGTGTTCCAGGTGGAGTGAGTTGTGAAACAATTCCACAAGTCTTAAGATGATCCATAAAGTTTGTACTTAAGTACTCACCCCCTCTATCAGAACGAAGAACTTTAATTGTTTTGTTGAGTTGATTTTCCACTTCACTTTGAAACGTTTTGAACATTTCAAATGCCTCATGTTTATGTTTAATTAAATAAACATATCCATAACGACTAAAGTCGTCAGTGAAGGTGATAAAATATCTTTCACCATATCTAGACATTGGCTTGAAAGGACCACATACATCCGTATGTATGATTCCTAATAAGTCCTTTGCCCTCTCATTGGTTCCTGAGAAAGGAGCTTTAGTCATCTTGCCATGTAAACAAGATTCACATATATCAAATGAGTCATTCTCATTTGCCTTCAAAAGTCCACTCTTTTGAAGTTGGGATATGCGTTTTTTGTTTATATGCCCAAGGCGACAATGCCATAGATAGGTTTGACTCAAATCACATTTGGGTTTCTTGGTGAAAGTATGGTATATAGAGCTATGGTTAGTATTACAATCAAGGTTTACTTCATAAATTCCATTCAAAGGCCTAGCCTTAAAATAGAATACATTGTTTTTAGAAACACAAATGTCATCATTCACAAAACAAAGATTAAAACCACATTGTTTCAACTTAGCAACCGATATAATATTCCTAGTCAAGCTAGGAACATAATAAACATTCGTTAATGTCAAATACAAGCCATTTGGAAGTAACAAATCAAAATTTCCTATTGAATCCACCGCAACTCTTGCACTGTTTCCAACACGGAGTACTACCTCGTTTGCCTTCAGTCGCCTACTCCTTTTGAACCCCTGCAACATATTACAAATGTGAGTTCCACAACCAGTATCAAATACCCAAGTGTTAGGAGATAAATTATAAAGCTCTAGGTCTATCACATAGATACCTGAAGTGCCCTCCCCGGCCTTCTTCTTCTTCAACTCCGCAAGGTAAGTAGGGCAGTTTCTTTTCCAATGCCCAACTTTGCCACATTCGAAGCACGCGTCTTCTTTGGCTACCTTTGCCTTCTTCTTGGGTGGTCGGGATGGTTGGACAACTTTCTTGCCCTTACCTTTGACAACCTTTGCCTTCCCTTTACCCTTGGAGTTCATGGGGTGATCAGGTCTAGTCCTCTTTGTACCACCTTCCTTAATCATGAGAACTTGAGTGGTTTTCTTGGGCAGATTCTTCTCCGCGGTAATTAGCATCCCATGCAATTCCGGGATAGTCTTGTTTAAACCATTCATGTTATAGTTGATGACAAAGGGATCAAAAGACTTTGTCAAGGAGTTAAGGATCATATCCGTTGCTAGCTCTTCAGGCATCATAACTCCAAGACGTGCCAAATGATCAATATGACTCTTCATTTTGAGCACATAAGAGCTGACCGTCTGTCCATCCTCCATCTTGCAAGCATGGAAAGCCCAAACAGTTTCGAACCTTTCCGTTCTTGCAAGTTGTTGGAACATTTCCTTCAATTGATTGATCATGTCATAGGCTGAATGATTCTCTAGGTCCTTCTGAAGGTCAGGAATCATGGTGGCCAACATAAGACATGATGCATCAATGGAATCATCCATCTTTTTAAGCCATGCATTGTGTGGAGGCTTAAGAGTGACAGGGGGCTCTTCAGGAAGTGGTTAGTTGAGAACATATTCTTTCTTTTCCTGTTTGAGAACTATTCTCACACTACGGTACCAATCCAAGAAGTTGGTGTGGTTGAGTTTTTCTCCCTCAAGGAGAGACCGTAGTGAAGTTTTGTTTGGAGCCGGGTTTGTTGCGTTTGGTGCCATCTACAAATTTTTAACAAGGTTCAATTTAGCAATTTATGATATTAAGTCCTTAATAATTAATATCCTTTCTTGTTTCATAAACTTTAATTGATTAAGGTCTAGAATCCAAGTTGCAATACGAACAAGCGGTTAGGTATCCTTTATCCTGCCTATTCGAATCAATAAGGTAGGTAACGATTTACCAATTATATCCAAATATAATTTCTAGAGGTATGGGATCCCATTATAACATTTATAAGTTTGGCATGTTTGATCCCATCTATGCCTTGGATTTCTAATGCTTAGGTGACCTTTATCACAAAAGATTTCCAAACAAATCATCTCACTTAAATGGACGTGTAGTTTTGACAACTATTAATGGTTAGGTGTCCTTTATCCCATCAATATTGCAAAGCTACCTCTTGTATCACAAGAAAACTCCAAGTGGTTAGGTAACCTTTATCCCACAAGGATATACAAGTGATACATGAGTGTCTTTAAGAGGGACGGCATTGATTTGTATTTCGAAATGGATTTGTATGTTTTACTATTCTAATTTTGAAAAACATATGGTATCATGTAGATTGCATGCATCCAATGAACATGGTACCATTAAAATCTTATTTTGTTAATTGGTTCCTTTAATGATAAAAAATCTCCATTTTATTAATTCTTTGTTTGTGGTCAAGATTACAACTAATATCCAATATTAAGTTTGAGTTTGATCACATACATTAGAACCAATTTTAATCCTAAATAATTACCAGTTATTACTTAGGGTTGGAGTTTGTAAGAATTCATAAAATCTCCATTTTATTTCATTAATTTTCAAATCTTGACTTTTATAGATTTTATAACAAAAAACCATTTTAATAAAACCAATTATATCATATCTTATGTTTTAAATGTCAATTTGAAAATTACAAACTCCTTGATGATTATGTTTAATTATCTAGGTTGTTAAGCATGCAAAATCTTATTTTCATCCACAACATGAAATAATAAAACATTCAATCATCACATGCATGCATGGGTGCATAAACACAAGCCAACTAATTTGATATTTCATGTGAGCCATACGTGAAATATCAAGTCCAAACCTAGAGACAAAAGTGTGACAAAAACTCAACCAAATGATCATCGATTTGGCTACAATTTTGCCAAGCTTCTTATATCATCAAATGACACTTGAACCACCATTTCTTGACACCATGGCATGACTTGTGAATTTCGTTTTACCTCTCCAAAACTTGCGACAGGAATGGGGTAGCAGGAAGGAATTTTTGTGATTTTGTTGCTTTCTTCACTTCATTCTTGGTCATATTGATGCTTATACTTGTCAAAACTTAATGAATATACTAGATATTAAAGTTACTAACAAGTATAGCATCAAAACACCAAGATATGAATTTATTTTGTGCCCCATAACAGGTCCGAAATGCACAGCAGGAAAGTAGGAAAATTGAGCTGTTTGTTGCAATCTTTCTTTGGCTTTATCTCCTTTACTTATTTCATTTTATAAAAGATACAAAAGAATACAACTATTCTAATACTTACAAAATGAATAAAAAAAGGAAATAACTAATTATTATTACAAACCATTTGAATAAAAGAATAGATTACAACCAAATCGAATTTAAACACAAAACATGCAACACATGGTCCTTGGCTTGTTTATGCACCATTTTATCACATAAAATCATAAGAAAATCAATACTTTGTTTTTCTAAGGCAACAATTATGTAACCAAATGCATGCAAACATAAATTTTAGTTGGTTACATAAAATCATAGAATTTATACTTGCATGTTGCCAAAGAAGCCATGCATGAACATTTCATTCAAGAAGACGAACATTCATGGCTTCCAAAAACCAAGTTTATCCAAATAAACTCATTATCTAAACATGCAATATAGCTATGGCTCTGATACCAATTGTTTGATATCCATGTTCATGTTATGAGTTTCAAAAACTTGAAGTTGCACCGGAAGCATAAAATCATGAACACGAATTTCTTTTCAAGAGGATCATGCTACATGCATGTAGAGATAAAAAGAAAACAACCATAGTAGAAGTTCAAGATCATAACCTTTCTTCTTGAGCTTGATATGGACGATTTGTGATGGCTAGGAATCAAGTTAGGTTCCCTCTATAGTTGAGTCCACCACAAGTAAAACACCTTAGATGCTAGTCTTCAAAACTTGCAAGATGAACACCTTTAAACCTTGATGCTTGAAAACGATTTTGCAAGAGTTCAAGGGAGAGTATGAGAGTGTTCTTGGCTGATTATTTTCAAAGTATAAAGATCATCCAACCCATTAAAATGGCCGGCCCCTTTCTTGGTTAAAAGGAAAGAGAGACTTTGCATGTGTATTAAAGAAATCATGTTTATTCATCCCATGGTCAAACCTTGAGACAAGAGAGAATATATCTTGCTTTTAAACCTTTTCATACATGCCTTATGACACACACATGAGTGTGGCCGGCCATATAGAGAGAAAATCAATATATATATTGATTTTTATTATTTATAAACTTTTACCATAAAGCTTTATAAATAATAAATCTTTATACTTATTTAATGGAATAACATTTAAACCATAAATTGTATAAATAAACCAATTAAACATGCCTTCTTAATGTAGTGAATATATATATATATATATATATATATATATATATATATATATATATATATATATATATATATATATATATATATATATATATATATATATATATTACATTATGCATATTTTATTTAATTTACCAATTAAATTAAATAAAAGGTTTACTTATAATTCAATTAAATCATTTAACAACTTAAACAATTTAATTGTTACACTTGTTTAATTCATCATATATGAATTAGTAATCAGCCTTTAATATTGGAGTTATTATTATTTATCTCAAATAATAATAACTCACAAGATTAAATTGCAAGTTTAGTATCATTTAATATTAAATCAAATTTAACATTCCAAATGATCAATTGGTGTCAAACTTGTTGTTGGTGTGACCCTATAGGATCATGTATTATTAGTAATATCATTTTATGATCATCCTTGGGCATATAGAACTAACACGGGAGACGCAATCCTAGCCACTCATTTTGGGTACAAAACAAAAAATAAATAAAAAATGCAAAATAAATGAAAAAAAAATATTTATTTATTATTTTCGTCAATTTTTTTCAAAAAAAAATTAAAAAAATTAACGTTTTTTTTTCATATTCTAGTAGAATATTACACTATCTTGTGTAATATTCTAGTTGAATATTCTATTAGAATATTACGCATCCAGCAACATTCCACTGGAATATTTTTTTCGATTTTTACAAGTTTTTTTCGATTTTTTTTTAGTTTTTTTTATATTTTTTAGGTAGAATAATTAGCGAAAATCAGTAGAATTTTCTTTTAAATTCTCATTATTTTAGCCTATTTTATTTTTTGATCTCCAAAATGAGTAGCTAGGATTGCGTCTCTCCGTCTCACAAAATTTACATGGTCTCATTTGAACTTATATATATATATATATATATATATATATATATATATATATATATATATATATATATATATATATATATATATATATATATATATATATATATATATATATATATATATATATATATATATATATATATATATATATATATATATATATATATATATATATATATAACATCTCAATGAAAGTAACATCCAATATGTGCTTCATGTGTGCTTATATTAGTCCTTACATATCGGTGGCATGATATATATATATATATATATATATATATATATATATATATATATATATATATATATATATATATATATATATATATATATATATATATATATATATATATATATATATAACATCTCAATGAAAGTAACATCCAATATGTGCTTCATGTGTGCTTATATTAGTCCTTACATATCGGTCGCACATCATGCCTTAAAAGTTCGATTACAAGTTTAATTTTGGTTTATATAGATATTTGCATAGAATTCATATCTAATTATAAAATATCTTTACTCTAAGCTATAAGGCTAGGCGGAACTTAGGCAACCCATAGAATTCATATCTAATTATAAAATATCTTTACTCTAAGGTATTATGCTAGGCGGAACTTACTCGGGTTGCCTGCGGGTATGCCGACACCGTCAAGACCGTCGGATTCACCGGTCCGTGGTTTGTAGGTTGCCTATAGATGGGCGGTATACGGGTCAGAGACGGACGCATGATTTACCAATAGCCGTGACACCAGAGATGAACCATGCTAAGTAGTGATACTTTTTTTCTGCGGGGTTGCACCCTATTAGAAAAAAATAAAAATAATAAAAAATTTTACACTATGTTTACACTACGTGTACGGAATTTAGCAGGTGCCGGGCCACCCCAGGACACCTTTAAGAACCGCCCCTGATACAGGTTCATGAAACCGATGCTTATGCCCTTTCGAATAAAAAAAATTAATATTTAAAATTTAACCCCCAATCCCTATGAATACCCGATTTTTACCACCTCAAAAATCATACATTTCTTACCTTCCCCCACCCCAATCTCTTTACATTTCGTATAGTTTTAAATTTTTTTTAAAAATTGATGCATTAAGAAACAACCATTTGTCATGGGCTCCAATCGAGGATATGTCTTTGGTAACCACATTCGTCGACATCAATGAGGAGTCGACGTTTGCAAACAACAACCAATTTTGGGAATGTATAGTGAAATTGTTCTACACAATACTAGGCACCAAACCTTCTCGATCTAGACATCAACATAATAGCAAATAGATGGATTCGAACCTAAAAGTGGCAAAATTTAACACAATTTAATTCAACCTTCAAAGAACCGAATCTTACAAATTTTAATTTTTTAGCAATTTTTCAAAATTTTAAGGAATTGTAGCTTTGAAATGAATAAGTTTTGAATTTCTTTAGCATTATGGTATTTTTCAAGAAATATTGTTTAGTAGTAACATGCTATTTTAGTTAAAATAAATTGAGTGTTTTAAGAAGTTAGAAAAATTTTGGATTTAGAATATCTTAGGATTGAGATTCAGAAAGAAATTCCAATCAGTGGTCTTTGTTGTTTGAGCCGGTACCCATAGGGCACTTATGTACCTCACTACCTTAGATCAACTGGTCTAGGATAGTGTTTTGGAAAGTTCGTTACACGAACAACATAGAAAGTCATGGAAATTTCCTTAACGGCCTTTAGAATCTGAATGAGTAAGTTTGCATAGTTGTAAACAGAAAATTTGTAATCAATGGTTATTTAGAAAGCCGTGATTCCCAAAGGGTGTTTTTGTCATTTTTCTGAAAACTCGTTTTTATCTAACTTTTTGAATTGCAATAAACTTTGAAACTGAAGGAGTTTCAAACATATTTGGGTCTTTGCTAGTATTTCTTAAAAACTCTACTTGCTTAGGGACAAGCAATGCGCAAGTGTGGGGTTGTGATAACACGTAGCAATGTTAGCCCTTTTAGGTGTTTTGGGCCAGGTTTTAGTTAAATTACATTTCTAATAAGACTAATATCACTCACTTTTAGTGCCAAGGGGCTTGTTTGTGTTTTGAATGTAAATGCAGGGTTTTTTGTGTACAATTGGTGAAGTTTATGACATATATGAAGTTTAAGTCGAAATGATACGCATGATGCGAAGAAGAGCTGTACGCGACGCGGACACATGGATAAAATCCATTCCGGAAGAGTTTCAAATTCAAGATGCGAGAAAACGGTGGATAAGGTTGACCTGTGGCGCGTACTACACCTATACGCGGCATGCAGAGCCAAAATTCTCAACTATAAATAGAGGCTCTCAGGTCCGATTTTGGGAGCGAAGATTGATTGTTTGAGTTGAACTCAGGTTTCTTTGACTCAGAGTTTCGTATTTTCTCAATTAGTTTTAATAGTTGTGTGAGATCTTAGTTTATTTTTATTATTTGATCGCATTTGATTCTAGTGTACTCGAGGATTCTGATTGTAAAATACCGTCGAACACAGATATCTGTTAGTTCGGGTAATCATAAGCATTTGACTCTGACATGGATTCAATTTATAAGTTTTTGATTTGATTTGCATTTTATGAGTGAAAGTTTGTTAGTTTTAGCTGCGACCTATTGCTTCGGCGTAGATTTGTTAGTTTCAGTTTTTATCTGAGTTCAGTTTTGGGTCAAGGGTATGAATATACACCGTCTATAGAGTGACACTATAGATCAGTCATATTTCAAGACACATAGGGTCAACTACGGACTCCACGGTTCGACCCTTACTTGTCGCTAGCTAGTGAGCTATAAGGTTAAATTTTATATTTTTGACCGTATCGACGACTGCAACGTGTCACATATCATGGTCATTTTTATAATTAACTCAATACAAAAGCTCAAAAAATCCTAATACATAAAGGAGTGTTTCTACTTCTATGGTGTTTTCGCTAGCATTCTCACACATGTAGTGTGTATATATATATATATATATATATATATATATATATATATATATATATATATATATATATATATATATATATATATATATATATATATATATATATATATATATATATATATATATATATATATATATATATATATATATATATATATATGGAGAGGTTCAAACGAGGACAATTAAAAGGTTGAGAACGCGAGGACAATTCTGGACCAATCATTTCACAAGGGTATAATAGTAATCTTAGTATATCTATATTAATGAATAAAATCAAAATAATTATAAGTTACCTAAAATAATGGGATTGATTATAATTATTTCATTGAATATAGCTTTTTTGAATTTTCGTGGGTTTTTTCTTTTTTTTTTCTTTTTTTTAAATTTTCGTGGGTTTTTTTGATTTTTTTTTTTTGAATTTTCATCATTGAATTTAGTGTATAACTAGTCGAAATTGGCAGTGAAGAAAAATTTATCAACGAATATTCGTATAGGGATATGTAACATGACAAATTCGATGTAATTCATTAATGAATATACGTAAATAACATTGACATTACAGTAAAGTTGGCATTACAGTGAATATTCGTCACTGAATTTAGTGAATAAGCATTCGACATTGACATTACAGTAAAATTCATCAATGAACATTCGTACAGGGGATATGTAACATGACAATTCGATGAAATTCATACATGAATATATGTGAAATTGGTTGCAAGTTTGCTATCAATTTTTGGTATTCATCAATGAATACAATGATTTATTATACTAATGAATGCAAAACCAACAAGTAATCTTAACACAATATAGAGAACATGCCCCCGATCATCTTCTACGTCTGATTGTGTTTGCTCCTTCTTGTATGTATGACACTTTTGTGCAATTTGGAAAATTTTGAGAACGAAGTTCCTAGTGTGGCTCAACCTAATACATTTGCTAATATAACCATCAATCAATAGCATATATAATCATTAATGTTAATTCATATTCATCATTGAATATGCATGAAAAAAAAGGATTCAATGAAAGAACATTGTTATTTCATCGTTATTCATCAATAGATATAATCAAAAACTCTATTCATTGATGAATACAACTGAAAGTTATACATCTTTACATATAATCATCAGTGAATATGAATGTTATATATCTTTACATATTATTCATCAATGAATACAGTGATTGATTATACTAATGAATACAAAGTCAACAAGTAATCTGATTATTCATCAATGATATCAACAATATCAACAAGTAATGAATGCAAAGTCAACAAATAATCTGATTATTCATCAATGAATTCAACAATATCAACAAGTAATGAATACAAAATCAACAAATAATCTGATTATTCATCAATGAATTTAAAAGAAATAAACAACTAATGAATGGCAATGATTGTTATACTAAAACCCATTCATCAATGAATACATATTACAATACCGATACACATCTTACAATAGATACATATTATAACCGGAATGAAAATTACGAAATCAATAGCTAGAGTCAAAATCAACTTTTTATATATTTTTATATTTTTTTTCTTTCCTTTCTCCACAATAGTGTCTACAAAATATATTATATTAATTAAGCCATATATTATATTTTTAATTAAGCCATATATTAAAAATCATGTTTTCATGTGAAAATATAAATAAAGTTAGTTCAAAAAGGCATGAAAGGTTAGTTTTGACGTGGGAATTGAGAACAGGTACAAGTGAATGCTTTTATCACCACAAATGATTAAATCTTGAAAATCACGATTTATTAATGAGAGATATGGTTGTGCCCATTGTTGTCTAAGAGAGAAAATAATTACTCACCTGGGTAAAAATTGAAATTAGCATCGTTGATATTTCACTTGGAGCAAAACTATCGGCAATGGATACAAACACATGACCTGCGAGAACAATTGCTAGATTATATCACCACATAATTGACATACATAAGCATATCAATCGCAATTGCAGATCCGTTTTCCAATCCCAAAGAATTTCATTAGGGTTTAGGTTTTAATCGATAACGTAAAGCAACAAGATTGAAATTAGCGTACCAAACCTCTGAGTGCAATTTCTCAAATGTCATTGAGTTTACCGGCATTTCATCATTAAACACTTTCGAGCAAGATTTACATAGGCTTCAGGAATTCTTCGTCTACATCAATCACACAATCGAGAATTTTGAGAGAGTTTGAATTGGTGATAAGGTGTTTAAAGATATGGTTTATCATTTCCAAAATTATAGAACGTGATTTTAGGAGTCATGAATTAAATATATGTGTAAAATACCTATGATACCCTTACCAGGTTTTTAAAATTGCATATAGATACCTATATTTTTATATATTTACATAAATGACACAATCATATCAACCATTGATCTTATAATTTAAATGGTTGAGATCTGTCATCGCGTTCTCAACCTTTTAATTGTCCTCAAATTAACCTATATATATATATATATATATATATATATATATATATATATATATATATATATATATATATATATATATATATATATATATATATATATATATATATATATATATATATGTTCATAACCACAAAAGAGTATTGCATATTGGAAAGGAGAATAAGAGTGGCCTATGACTCTATAAGTCATGACAATCTCCTAGCCATTCCCTAGTAGCTCTACAAGATTAAAACTTAAGGTTCTGTTTCCTAAAAACAATGTGTTCTTGATATGTGTACATACGGTTTTTACTAGAAGACCAATTGAAAGACCTACTTCTATATTCGATTAACATAAATAACCAGTAATCATATCTATAACCCTACCATCATACCACACAAAATGATAGTTAAAATCATGTTGGCCTTTTGTAAAATTGTGATGTGCACATGCAATCTTCATTTGTACAACCCTATTGCAATTTGATAAAACTATTTATTGACTTAGTGGCTTTTCAAAAAGCCAATAAGTCAATAAGTGTGTTTGACAAAGTTGCAAGTCATTTTTAAATCTCATTTTAGGTATAAGAAAATAAGTCAAAAACCATAAGTAAGACATCCTTTGCTTATCGAAACTCTTTATAACTTATAGAAACCAAAAGACCAAACTTTCCTCAAACTCCCTATAAGCACGACACACTTACATATCAAAACTTATTTTTGGTCACTTTACATATATAAGCTAATACAAACACTTCTTTTTTAAATGGCTTATCAATTTTTAACTTCTTTCCACCAAATAAACTAATTCAAACACTTTCTTAAAAATTCATTTTGTCAATAAATAAATCAATAAGCACTTGTATCAAAAAGTGTTTATCAAGTTAGATAAGCAATCCTAAACACCCCTAAAATAGTGACATTATGATCCATGCTCTAGAATAATTGATCTATTCTAAAGTTGAGTAAATCCACTCTGTGTGTGTGTGTATATACACGAACCGTAAAGCAAATTTTAACAACCAGGAACAATAGTTATAATCCTAAGTGAATAATTTAATATTTTAACCAATTGCTGGTAGAGAGATGGAGATAGTATAAGACTCGATCATGCTATGGAAGATACCGCCGACACCTGCTCAATTTTTGAAAACTTGTTGATATAAACAATGGTGTTATTAGTCTTTTAGGAATCACTATTGGTCATTTCATATAAATGGAACATCACCTTTGTCATCTCATCTTTATGTTTTGTATTTGAAATGAATCTGCAGACCTAAATTAAGAACAAAAATGAAACACACGATTGAAGGATGGAGAAAATGGGTCCTAAGAATTGTGGCGGTAGAAAAAACTAGAGGGGGTGCTGCAAGTAGGAAATTTGAGGTAGAGAAGGTGGCAGAAGGGAAGGGGTAGAAAGGTGAAGAGAAAATGTGACATAAATTAAAAAATGGAAGCTGTTAAAAAAGCATAACTGCAAGGGTTAAAACCCCCGACCTCTTGCTACAACATGCCAAAACTGGTAAGCTAAAGCCTCATTTCTATTGAAAATGAGAGTACCATAAATATAAACAATTAGCAAGGTGTTATTAGACACGTTTGCTGATTGTTACTTATACATATATATATATATATATATATATATATATATATATATATATATATATATATATATATATATATATATATATATATATATATAGTGAGAGAAAGTGAGAGAGAGAGAGAGAAAGAGAAAGAAAGAGAGAGAAAGAGTTAGGATCATATATAAACTTTAAATATTTTATGAATGTAAGACCAATTCTTGACCAATCATTATCCATTTCAAAACTTTATATAAAATAATTTTAATAATTATTAAAATAATTAATGAGATTTAATCAATCCCACTAATTTAGGGATAACTTTGACAGTTACCAAATATTGCTCCTTATCACAATATTCTTGTTTATTAGTCAACACAAATCACAATCACAACCTCCAAAACACCGCCACCAACACAAATGACAATCATAACTCCAAAGCACTACCACCGCCAACAACCTACGTCCTCATCATCGGCCAATACGATCAATGACGGATCTGTTGGTTATATGTCTATGGTCATAACAAGTTGGTAATATTACTACAAATAGTAGGGTCCTTTTGGGTTACACGTAATAGACGATTTAGCCAAAAGAGATCAAAAATAAACTTGGAGGGGTTACGTTTATTAATATATCAAAGTAATAGTATATTAATTAGAAACTAAAAAGGATAAATGACTAAAGTGAAATTATCATTAGTTTAAATTTCAAATAGTTATTATCTACAAGGGAAGAGATAGAGAGGAGTAGAACTTTAAATACAACCCTAGATCTGAGTTGTAATTGATAGAGAAACCCTAAATTTCGTCCATCTCCCTCCTACCCTCGGTATACGACCGATTTCTTCAAATACCCGAAGGATAACATGTTAAAACTTCAAGAAAAGGTTTATACTTCATCAACGGGTGCTGGATCGTTGTCTTGGGTGCGATTTCATCAGAGGAGTTCTACTTTGGGCTGTAGACATCCTAGCAATATCAAATCTGCAATTAAAATGTATATCTTGATCCCTCTGTCGTTTATAGTTACAAAAGTGTGTATGATTTTGTGATCTGTGGTAGAATACGATCTTTAAGTTTTTATTTTCGTTGCATTGTTTTTATGCTATCGTATTCCACAGTGGTATTAGAGCCACTTAATCATGATTTTGTACTGTTTTGCTTCGATTTGATGCATTGAGAATGTTAAAAGTCGGAATTTTCTTGAAATTATCGAAACTATTCATCGTTCGCGTTGTGATCTTTGAACTGTCGTGCCGAGATATTCTATATAGGTTACAAACATTAGGGTTTTGTCGCTTCGCAATTCCTGGAGTGTTGCGCCACGTAGTCCCTGACATGATTGTGTTCTGTTGGTTGTTTTGCGACGCTACCGTAGGCTTATCGCGTCGCAATGGTCGTAACACTTTTTTTAAATCACGATTCTTAATATGCAAATATGATGAATTTTAAATATTGGCTAATTGTTTAAATTAACTATCAACATTTAATCCTTTCATATTTAATAAAATTAATAGTTAAACATAAAATTTAAAATGCTTCAATTTTTTAAACGTATATATATTAGAATTGTATCTGTATGTATAACTTAAAATTAAAATAAAAACATCGGTTGAACCATGACTAGGCTAACCCACTCTAAATGTGTTTAGAATGTTTAAAGATGTCTCTTTGATTTCTAATGAGGTCTCCGCATTGTCTTGAGTGGAGTTGTCGAAAGTGATTGATAGGGCAATGTTTCAAGTTAAAAGTATTATTGTTTACTAAAATTATTGTTTAAATAAATTTTATAATGCATAACAAACAAGTAATTTTTTTTTAAAGTTAACAGAATTTTTCAAAAGTAAAATTGGCATTTCAAAATGGTTTTAAAAGTTTAATTGACCCCTTTTGCCAATTAAAGGGTTAAAATGTTTTAACTAAACGAAACAAAATCCCGTTTTATGAAAATATAAATCTCATGATACCCACAAAGAACCACACATTTAACCGGGCCCTTCCGATATGGGAAGTGCAATAGTCAACGCGTAGGATTGGACTCGGCCAAAATGATGTGATACTCGCGATAACTCATGAATCATGGTTCGGGTGTCATGTGAGTTCTTCGTGGTCGATTTACCATCCAAACCCGATAACTCATGAATCATGGGACGGATCGCCAACAGAATACTGACGGATTGCTGAAGGATCGCGGTGGTCCATAAGTAATCCGTCGATGATTCGTCGATAATCCAACTTTTTATGTTTATGCGGGTTCATCTACATTCTTCTAGAAATCTTATTTGCAGGTTACGTTTCTTGATAGATGATGAATAGATGTTTTCATATTTTTTAAGAACGAAAGCCTGAAACCAACGTATGATAAGGGTATTCTTTAAAAATGAAAGAATAACACTAGAGTATTCTTTTAATAATGAAAGAATGACACTAGAGTATTCTTTAAAAATGAATGCTTAAAATAGAGAGAACTGAGGCTATTCTTTAATAATGAAAGACTGAAACCAGAGTATTCTTCAAAAATAAAGGCCGAAAAAGGAAGAATTGATGCTTCAAGAATGTTGCAATGTATTCTTAGCCGATGGAAGACGAACAGAGGTGATAAAAACGATGAACAATAGAGAAGAATAAAGTGTTTCTGTATTTCAATTTGACCTTTTAAGAGAAACAGATTCTTGAAGAATGTAGCTCCAATATTAAAATTTTGTATATTCTTTAAGAATATTGTATATCATACAACATGTAGTATTTTTTACAACATATTCTTAAATAATGTAGTATAAAAGGTTGTGTATATTCGTCAAAATGTTGTATATATTATTGTTTTATGTTATAGAATGAAAGATTAAAAGTATGTGTTCACCAGATTTTTTTACGAATCTGCGTTTTTTTAATATAATTGTTGTAAGTACGAATTAATGAGATAATTAAATATTTTATAAAATCTCACCAAATTAGGAGATAAACAAGGGTTTATTTCATAAAAAACCCTATATTTTCAACTTTTTTCTGTTTAAACCTAAAACTTTATTTTTTTTCAAAAAAGACCTAAATTTTGGAGAAACTTTTTAATTTAGACCCTTAACCTGTTTTACAGGTTATATATACTTTTTTTTTTCAGAAAAAACCCTAATTTCTTTTATTTTTTCTGAAAAAACCCTCAATTTCAATGATTTTTCCACAAAGAAAATTTTTTCTTCGTTTTTGTAATTGACATAACTTTCATATACGATGTCCAAATTCTACGAACTTTTTATCCCTGGAAAGGTCGTAATTAATACTACAACTTTTCCTTACTGTCTTTTGTTTGAATATGTTCAGATATCGCTACACTGGCTTGTTTTCTTATAATAATTGCATCTTTTGCATACGAGCTCCGTTTTCGACGTTCTATAAGTCGACGGATTCGTAAACACAAATACATCGTGTAATGAATATTATTTAAACCAAAATATTATTTGTATGAGTTATCGAATTTTACGCTACCGTAGTCTATTATTCGAAATTATAGCGTTTACTCGATAATTGATTTGAAATATCATATTGTAGTATTATAATTTCCAATAATACCTTAAGAAAGTTATGAAAATTACATTTCAACGTATTATCCTAATTTGCGCTCTGGTTGACCTCTGTTGACTTTTGTTGACCAAATTTGACGGATGTCATAGACGGGGTCGCAATAAAGTGACGACGTAGCACTTATGTGGTTGGAGTTTGAACGGTACAATTTAAACATTCACGAGCGGATGAAATTTGAAAAGAAAAAGCTTATGAGGACAAACAATGAGCCCGTCATGATCGACAACGAGCCCGTGACTAAAAACAACAACTAAAAGACATAAAGTTTTTGTCGTTGAATCCGGAGGAGGGTCTCGAGGGGGAAGCACTCGAGATGGTTTTAAAATACAAAGCTGATATCATAAAAAATATTGGTTGTGGTTTCCTTTTTTTACGTTTGTGGTTTGTCGTATTTTTTAATTTGTAATTTGTCGTTTTAGTTTACATTTGTAATTTTATTTTCTTAATTAATGAAATGTTTTATTTTAATTTAGTTATATTTAATGTAATTAATTTTTCAAATTTAGTTATATTTAATTATATTTATGCTCATATTTAAGAGACTGTAACGAAAGATCTAAACATATTCAAACAAAATCAGTAAAACAAAGTTTTAGTATTACTTACGACCTTTCCAGAGATATAAAGTTTGTAGAATTTGGACATATTATATGAAAGATATGCCAACTACAAAAACGAAGAAAAATAATTTTCTTTGTGAAAAATCGTTTAACTTGCGGATAAACTCGTAAATGGCCTAAATTAAAAAGTTTTCAGAAAATAAAAAATTGAGGGTTTTTTCGTAAAAAATAAAAAAAAAGATTGGGGTCTTTTAGTTGACAACAAAAACTGTCTTTTAGTCGTTTTTCTTCGCGGATAAACTCGTAAATGGCCTAAATTAAAAAGTCTTCGAATAATAGACTACAGTAGCGTAAAATTCGATAAATCATACAAATAATATTTTGGTTTAAATAATATTCATTACACGATGTATTCATGTTTACGAATCCGTCGACTTATGAAACGTCGAAAACGGAGCTCGTATACAAAAGATACAACTATTATAAGAAAACAAGTTAGTGTAACACTGATTTTTCTTAATTACATAAACCATTTAGATCCGTGGAGGCACTTGCACACCTCAGATATGAAGGTTTGAAAATCGTAAATTTTTTATCTAAATAGGTTTATGCTCATGTTTATGGGACTGTAGCGAAATATCTAAACATATTCAAACAAAAGTCAGTAAAACAAAGTTTTAATATTACTTACGACCTTTCCAGGGATATAAAGTTCGTAGAATTTGGACATCGTAAATGAAAGTTATGTTAATTACAAAAACGAAGAAAAAATTTTCTTTGTGAAAAAATCACTGAAATTGAGTGTTTTTTTCGGAAAAAATAAAAGAAATTAGGGTTTTTTCTGAAAAAAAAAAGTATGTATAACCTGTAAAACCAGGTAAAATGTCTAAATTAAAAAGTTTCTCCACAATTTAGGTCTTTTTTGAAAAAAAATAAAGTTTTAGGTTTAAACAGAAAAAAGTTGAAAATATAAGGTTTTTTATGATATATATATATATATATATATATATATATATATATATATATATATATATATATATATATATATATATATATATATATATATATATATATATATATATATATCAGTGAACAAATAAAATATAATCTAATGACATTTTAACAAAATACCAAAAGTTGAATCACATCATAATTTTTCATTCCATTCAATGAGCAAATAAAAGAGGAACTAATAGTCAAAAAAGAGAAATTAGTCAAGAAATAAATTACTCCATTATCTGACAATATGTTTGATTTATAAATTATCATTGTATCTTGACAAAAAGACAAAATTATGAGTGTTTAATTACGTTCGTGTAACCTAAATGACAAATTGAAGAGTATTTAGGTAAGTTCATGTAACCTAGTATTATATGTTTAGGTCGAGTCCTTGTTGCCACCTACTGATTGTTGGCTTGTCTATAATTATCTTGGTCATATCCAACGACAAATTCCATAATGTGTTAGTACCGAGTACCATTGACAACACATTTATCATTTCGACATCGAAAATGCATAGCACAACTAGGGACGGTACAACTAGGGTCATAGCAAGTTATATTGTATTCTGCATAAGTTTTTTTACTGATATTTCGACTCGTCTCATAGAAAAAAGAACACTTCCTTTCCAACCCAAAAGGATACTTTATAATTTTGTAGGTGATATCATGAACCAAAAAACTTTCCCCCACTCGGCAAAAGAAAAACTATAGTCGATTTGTAAACTTAGCAATTTTATAGATTTTAAACACAAGAAAAATTATAGTCATAAGGATATTTTATAAATTTGTAGGTAATATCATGAACCAAAAAACGTTCCCCCACTCGGCATAAGAAAAATTATAGTCGATTTATAAACTTAGCAATTTTATAGATTTTATTGTGCATTATTGTTTATTAGACAAAGTCTTAGACTCGTGTTTGTGATTCAAAAATCATGTTTTTGTCCGAATCAAAAACTTTTTATAAGTTTATAAAATCATGTAATAGAAAACCTTCACCACAATCCCATGTAAAGAGAACTTTTAGTACATTTTTAAAATTTGCTCCCTTTCATGTCTATCTTACATTGTTTTTTTTACGCATCCAAAAGTGTATTTTACAAATAGTAAGAAAACATTATTGAGAGGGAGAAAATCTCGGATTTGAAATACTAATCAAGGAGTCTATCGAATAAGTACCAATAGATACGTCCTACAATGCAAAATGAAATTGAAACAGAGATACTAAATATTCAATATGTCATTAATGAAGTAGGGTTACAGCTCCAGTATCGAACAATGATAAAACTCTAATTTCTAACCTACTTATCAACTACTATTGTAAGGAGAATCCCCCTACAAAAGTGATTGACACTATTTATTAATACTATTACAAGGAACATGATAGTGGATTGGTGCATCAATAAGGTCATTAAACGTGTTGCACCACTAGAGATGTGTGCATAACGGTTTGGCAGGAGGTTGCAGGAATCGTACAGATCCTTGTAGAGAATCAGCAATCGTGCTCCGACCATGATGCAAGATCTCTATTGGACCATGTAGACATTCGAAGGAGTAGAGTTGAAATGCTTTAACTTCAAATGTGAACAAAAAGTCATCAACTGAAGTGACTCGAAGCGTATCAAGGATGCTTTGGTCTTCGACACAACACAAAAATATTCGACTCCACAATCTCATCCTTTTTGTCGACGATGCTTCGATCTTCAAGATGTTTAGATGGGATTCAGAACCAATTCTAGAAACAAATTCGGAAAGAGTTCGAGCATGGTTTGCCTCACAGCCAGCCACCAAGAGTCAACATCTGCAGATGGGATTTCATCGAGGAAACGTTTCTTCAAAGCAGCGCCTACATTCCTTGGACAGGAATCAACATCCGCAGCGAACAATGTTTCGGCTTTGATAGCGAGACATAAAGAATGTCCCCAAGAAAAGCTCAGTAAAAATTTGACTATCGACAAGATTTTGCACATTTGGAAGTTCGATATTCGCAAGAGTTTCGATCTTTTGTCGGATCACTGTGACAAGATCCAAGTCTTTTCGAGCCAAGTCTATAAAATAGCAGAGAGGAAAAGAAGCTAAAGCGTGCGTGACCGAAAAGAAGCGTATCTCCTTCTGAGGCTTGAGCATCTTGAACAGGACTACAAGATTGTGCGTGTTCATCAATAGAAAGTCTGATGTTATAAAGGAAGTTATGACAGAAACGATACTTGTAACGGTAAACTTGTTCCAAATATAAGCAACTTCGAAGGCGAAGTTCTTCGAGAAGGACTCCAATATTTGAATCTTCGATAAGCTCCACACCGCGTCTCGAGATTGTCTTAACTTCACATGATAATGGGTGAGGCGATCATGATAAGATATCGGCTTGGTTTTCGTATCGTAGTTAGGACGATAGAATATCCTCGTATACCCATTAGCCCAGGTAGAAATGGGCATATCGAGTTGAGACTTTGAGGTGTTCTCAGTCTGGTAGCTCTGCCTAGGGGTAAGAGTAAATGATTCCCCTTGTCCCCACCCAAACAATTTCAGTTGATCAAACTTGGCCTTCAATTATGGGTTGGACTCAATATGACCTTGAGGATCTTCGAGCCCAAAGAGATAATCAGCTTGTGCCTTTGCCTTGGCTGCTTTCTCAACCTCTTTCTTTTTTAGTCGAGCCAGAATGGCGTCAGCCTCGAGTTTTCATTTTTGTAGCTATTCAGGTGAAGGATCTTTAGTAGTAGCTTTCTCCTTACCTTTCAAGCTTCCTTCAGCTGGAGTAGGCTTCCAAGCACCACCGGCGGTGGTCTTCGGCCACAGTCTTCATCCAAATGCTAGAACAAATCCTATTTCCCGACCTGCCTATCCTCCCCTTGGTGAGCTCTGATCATTGCTAGCTTAGCATCCCTAGACATGTGTTAATGTTTTGAAAGAACTTTAGAAGTGGACAGGGACGCTTGACACGCCTAGGTCGTCGTGCGGTCAAAAATAGTAAAATAAACCTAACACACACTAGTATAGCAGTAGTCAGGGTCGATCCATAGGAGTTACGTGGTCAAGGTAGGCAACAGATTACCAACTGTAGTGTCACTTCTACAGCCAGAGGATCTAGTTTTCGACTTTTACCAAAGCAATCCCGAAATCACAAACATTTAACAATTCCAATTCAAGCATCAACTAAACTAAACCACTACTAACCTAAGTACTTACTGAAATCAGAAATGTATTTCAAAATCAGAAGTAACAAAGATCAAATCAAAACATCCAACACAATCAAACATCCAAAATTCATCCAAAAGCATAAAACACCGAAAAGAGAGCAATTAACACTAACTGAATGATTAACTATTAAAAACTCAGATCCAAATGTTCCAAAACAGAAAACATAAAATTCAGAAACTAAGAACTAATGCCAATGGTTGTCACACCAAAAAACACTAGCAAAGTCTACCAAAACTACTAAACTAATTAAAAGAGAGAACATAAGATACCAAATATGGTTGCTGAAAACTGAAACTCGGAGTCAAAGAAGCATTTGGAGTCGTTCCTATGCCAGGTCTTTGCTGCATTTTTCGACCTAAAACCCTATGTTTATAGTTGTGAAAAATAAAAGACTGTGCCGCGCACAAGTAGAATCCGCGGCGCGCGTGCTGGTTTATCCCCGTTTTCTCGGCATTTGAATCTTCTCCACCTCCTCATTGCTGAGTCACCGTGTCGCGCCCTTGTTCATACCGCGGCGCGCGTATGTCTTCGACTGTTTTTGTCTTTATCTTCAAACTTCTTTCATTTTGTACGCTTTTAGCCCCTGTTTACATCTTTTCTTTTCAAACAAGCACTGACACAAAAAGTGAGAATACCACAGCATATATGATATAATTTCACCAAGAATAGGGCTCAACAACGACTAAAATACTTGATATTATTATGCGTTGTCAACGCTCATCAACTCGATCTACAGCGGCTTGCAGATGCTCATCGATGCGCTTAATCAAAGATCTGACGAGTTCTATCCTAAAATTTACAATTTTTGTATGTTCTTTTAACGAATCAAAGACCTTGATTGCACCCTCCATCAACTTTATTTGGTGCAAAGCTTGTTAAAGAGGTATTGTTGAGACTTCTTAGCATTAGCGAGCTTCGACAAACTTGGAGGTCTTTATGAAGTTTTGCGCAGTTTCGAGTTCGAGAACGAGGAAGCTCTTGTGAAGTTGGTCATTCATGAAGGACATGTTGTCAATATTCTCATTCATCATATTCAAGTATTTCATCCATGACAGGCACATTTTCTCATGAAGCCTATGAGAGTCCACCAGGAATGTGGCCTTCAAGGTTTCGAGAGTGCCAAGCGCTTGTTGTGTTTCTTGCTTCTGAAGTCAAAACGCTCCCACCAACCTTCTATAAGTGACTCAAATTGTGTTGGAATAATGTCGAAGGTCATAACTAATTGGTAAGGACTTTCCAATGATAGTAGGGTCCTTTTTGGGTTACCCTTAGTAGTCCAAATGATATTAGTGTTAATTAAAAGAGAGAGAGAGAGAGAGAGATAATTAGTTTATTAATTTGTCATGTGATGATAAATTAATTAGACACTAGTTTAGAAATAATTATAATTAATTTAGAATTAATTATAATTGATCTGTTAAGTGGAATTAGTTTGGAATTAATTTGGCATTTAAAAAAGGGCTAAAAACATAAAAATCATTGTAGTTAGGCCAAAATTCGGTTTAACCACTATATTGTTTTGTTCTACAAAAACCACTCATACTTTCAAAAAAAATCGTAAAAACCATCCATATTTTCAAAAAGATTTATTCTGACCACTATAACAAATAAAAGCCATGATTGTATGCTGCCGACTCCGAACACTTCGTACCCACATCACATTCAAAATTTTATGGATTCACTTGGACACCCTATGCAATCACAACGTGGTCAAAGAGTTGCACTTCCGAAAACAAAAATCACATGTAAACAACTTTATATATCATTTTCGCTGCAATGGAGTTCCAATATTTGCTTCAGCTGTCGATATGGAAATTTCTCATAATTTTTCGATGAAAATAGTTCCTAAAAGTTATAATTTAAAACGAATACCGGTCAAACTACATTGGCTTTATGTTATTAACCCTTTAATAAAAGTACAGGGGCTGAACTATAATTGTTCAATAGTTGAGCAAGGAAAATTCTATAACCCTGGAAGGGGGGACGAAATTTTGGAAGGATCCTTCCAAAGATGTCGTCCACAAGGTGGAGAATCAATGAGGATTTTATTCTTGGTAAGATTGGTTTGTTCCCTTAATTACTACCATTCAAACCTGCCTTATTTTTGTCCCACATTCAAGTATAAATAGAGCTCCCCTGGCACCATAATTTGCGTCCCATTCCAGAGCTCGTTAGACCTGAAATTTCTGTCTTCTCTCTTAGCAGAATCTGTAATCCCTTTCTAGGGTTTATAGCGAGCTTTCTTAAACACCTAATTAACTGATAATTTGGACTTATTGGGTGTGAACCATTAGATGTATTCTATATTGGGTACTACATTCCTTAGCTTGGGATTTGATCTACACAAGGGTTCTTCAAGCAAATTGGTTTTGCTAAAGGTTAGTAACTCTAATACTTCTTCCGGTTGTAATTATCATTAAGTAGCATCCTTGTAGGTTTTAGTAATTGTTACTGGCCTTAGATAATTTTTTTTTGTGTTTCCGCTGCCATGCTTGATGTATCGAGGGTATAGAAAACCTATCAGTGGTATCAAAACATATGCTTAGTTGATATTTGCACTACATGATTTCTTTCTTGATATTTGTTTTTCAAAAATTCTATATGGGCTAGGATAAATCGATTTTTGGAGTTTTTTTAATTTTAAAATGTTTTAAAATAATTTTGTAATTATCTCCAAAATATTTTATTTATCCCTGGCATTATTTGAATTTTTTAAATTATTTTCTTTTTGTTAAATTAGGAAATAGTCATTTAAATAGTTTAAATTATTTTAGGATAATTGAATTAAATTAATCTTTATCATGTATCCTCACATGATTTGAATATTTAATTGGTACTTAATTATTTTCATTTGATTATACATGGATAATTAGGATTAATTAGTTAGTTCAATTTTGATCCTAAATGTGTGATTTTGTTTTTTAATATTAATTATTAACATGTGTCCTCACATGATTAGCATTTTAAATGGTGATTTAGTATTATCATTTGAACATATAAGTTAATCTAAATTAATATGATTAAACAACCGGTAAATTTTGAAATGTTTTAAAATATACATTATACATTATATAATAGTTTATACTATATGTATGATTAAATTAAATATATCAACTTAGATTAAGACTAGGCTCTTCCATTCTAAGCACTCTAAGATGGTTTAAGGAAACCGCCTAGAAAATGACCGTTGAATGAGCGTCCTTTTTACTCACCGCCGTTTGTGTGAAACAATTGAGTTACTGAAAAGGTCCAAGGATGTTGATGTCAAGTTAAAAGAATTAACTTAACAATTATCCAAACAAAATTCACATTTAGATAATGTGACAATTTGGGTTTATAGTTGTTGATGGAGCGTGTGTGGTTTATCGACACATTGATTTGAGACTATAAATAAAACGAATGTGCAAACACGGTTTTGCATGGTTAATTCACAAATTTGTTTGTGGTTACGGCATTCCTCTTCATAAAATGAATGTAAAATATGGGTCCTCACCTTAAACATAAATTGGGTAATTATTTTAAGGAATATATATAAGTCAAATAACTAAAACTTATCTCTCTCATAGATTTCTGGAATCAATGGTGATTTACCTCCCTATAAGTCCCAATAAACCACTGGATCTACTTGGTATCAATTAGAAACTTGAATGGTGCGGAATCCCAATCAAGTATGAATCGAAACACACAAAGAAATTACTTCAAACCTTCAATGCACACTATATTGAATATAGTCTAGTACATAAGGTTCTTGGAGGTCGAATGACAAATTCTCTATCTCTCTATGCTCCTCTAATTCGACCAACCCTTACAAATGACACATAAAACTCTATTTATACTAATGCCTAAACCTAAGCCCAAATGACAGCAAGGCCCAGCCGAACAACCATGAAGCCGACCGAAAAACTTCTAGTTTTTCGGTCATAATTATCGAACAACCAATGGTTTTTTGGTCCCAACCGAAAAACCCATAAAGCCTAATATTTTCGTTTTAGACCCTTTTAAATGCAAAGCTTAAAGCAACTAAAATATGGCCCAACACTCCCCCTCCTCCTCTTCTTCCACCATCTCTGCCAATTCAAATTTCTCTCTACTCTCGATTCTCTCTAAAGAAAAGCTAACCGGTCCAAACTATATAGACTAGATGCGAAATATAAAGATGACCCTACGTTATGAGGGCAAAGAGTATGTTCTCAATAACCAAATTTCTGAGATCGATGAGGAATTTGCTACCGTAGAAGAAATAGTTGTCTACCAAAAACATATTGATGATGCTACAAAGGTGGCCTGCATCATGATAGCGACCATGTCCCCGGAGCTCCAAAAGACCTTCGAGGATAGTTGGTCGTTTGAGATGAACTTGCAGCTTGCTAAAATGTTTCACAAGAAGGCATGGCAGGAGCGCTATGAGGTTGTCAAGACCCTTATGACGTGCAGAATGAAAGAAGGAGAATCTTTTGTGCCCATTTGCAGAAGATACAACTGTAACGTCCTAATTTTTATTTTTATTTTTAAATAACCATCCTATATTATAAGTCCGTAATTCAAAAGATAATTTTAAGTTATCCAAAAAAAGAAAATAAGTAGCGGAAGTCAACATCCCAAAAAACATATTATAAGTTTATATTATTAGAATTCATAAAATCCTTAAGTAAATCTCCATAGAATGCGTGTCGGCAGTAGTCAAATCGGTGCCTTCCCTTTGTCAACCCCAGAGGGTCCTGAAAAGATGAAAATCAACAACGGGTAAGCGGAAATGCTTACTGAGCCTACACTACACTTACTCATTATAACAATCACATGCATACACATAGCACCTTTAAACATTCACAAAGATACAACAGAACTTAACTTAACATAGACATAATCACATTATTTCTAAACACAAATTGTTGTACCAACTATTTAACACTGGCCACTTCTCCCCCCGGCCAGCCAGTCAAACCACTTCTCCCCTCGGGTACTTCATGGTCAGCCTTGTCCACTTCACCTCTAGTGCTTCATGGACATAACTTACATATGCATGCATTGCCCACTTCATCCCCGATACTTCATGGACAACACATACATAACACATAATACATATCATATACAACTATTGAAAAGACATAACATACAAACGTATTAAATATGACACATTACATGCACCGTTACTATAATAGGTAAGTCAGTTACTATAATAAGTAAGTCAGTGTAACTCAACTCAAGGAATATCCACGTATCAACACTAGCATGCACTAGGAGGAACTCGTACGAAACAACCTACAAACATTGGTAACGATCACTATTTAGAGTTTGCTTTAGATCGTTACTTATTATTTACTTACATTACTTTCTAGTTTTATTATTTAAGTCATATATTAAGCCCTTAACTACAATTATTAGGTTATGAGTTTTAGATGTCACATGGTCCAATTAAGACCCTTTTACAATGTTCATTAAAGGCTTGGTGCATAAAAACTCCTAGATTCATTTTTATAAAATTCGCATATTAAATCCTTTTTAGACCCTGTCCATTGTGCATACCGTAACTTCTAAACCGTAAGGCCAAACGACGCGTTCTATACCTTTCTGGAAACTAGACTCAATTTCGCACGACTCCCGTATCATGGGTTTTCCTCTTATTCCACAACGATTTCCCGTAAACTGATCTTCAAATACTGTACAAATTGTTGCGGGTTTAGGTGCAAATTAAGTCATTTTAAGAGTTTTTCCCTAAACCTTCTTCCAATAAGACATGCTTTAAGTGCTTAATGTCTTAAGGGGTCTGATTACTTGAGTTGAATTACAAATTACAACTTAGGATGGTTTAAAATCAAGTCCTTGTCACAAATCATCATAAAATCATTAAATAATATGATAAAAATCATTATTCGCTTTAACTTAAAAACCTTCCGACTCGTCTTCAAGTCTACAAACTTTAACTTGAGATGCTCAGCCAGCCATAGCCACCACACGGTGATTGTGACACAGCGGCAATGGGACGGTCACCCGCACATTCAAGGTTTTAACTTTACCAACACCAACATCCCAAGTTTGGAGACTAGCATGGACCACCAAACCACAGTCACCTCATGGTGCTGGTGTTGTGGCGGGAAAGCAGCGGTCGGCCAGTGGGTCAATGGTGGTGAAAAACCGCATACTAACTAACAAACAAGTACACAAAATCATGTATTAATAATATGACACAAAACCATGTATTAATGTTGAAATGGAACCAGCTATCAACATCATCCAGTGGTGGTTCACCGGTGGTGGCATGGCGATGAGCCGACGACTCGATGGTGTGCCGATTCCACACACGACAGTTACGAAACGGGATAAGGAAGGAAAATGAGTAATCGATCAACACATATCGTCACATGATCATGCAACTGAAAATAGCAATGGACCCACTACCACCATTGCGAGGTGGTGCAGTGGCGGTGAAGGGCGGAGGTTGGCCGGCGGCTTGCGGCTGTCGGCGATGGTTCGATGGGCTGACAGAAAGAACGTAGATCATTTCTTAATCACTACATAGGGACTCGAAAATACCGCACACACGTCTGGATCATCACAGCCGCACCACCTTCTCACGGTAGTTCCAAGGTGGCGATAGGGTGTAATCCGGCAGCCAAGGGCTGCCGGCAATAATGGTGTTTATCGGGATAAAAAAAAAAAGAAGAAGACAGGATCAGTGAAAGAAATAAAGGAAGGAGAGACCGAAAATAACTTTTACCCCAAGGTTTGTTGTACACGACTCTGGCCAGAAGTTCCGGTCACCACCACCGGCACACACCGCTGCCTGTTGTCTTCTTCCTTGCGACAAGATGCGTGCTCTGTCTCGCTACTCTCCTGACTCACTGTCTCACTCGGTATGTTGACTAGCGCCAGAAGTTGGGATAAGGAAAAATGGAACGTTCGATTGATCATGGAATTGAAAGATTAGAAGGTTCAGCGTTTAAACGGAAGGTAGCTCGATCGAGAAGAAGCAGAAACGGCTTCTCCTTGATTGCCGACGGGTTAAAGGCAAGAATCGGGTTTTAGCCGAAACACCCCCCTAAGTTTCCCTATTGACACTCTAACCCCCTTAATTCTTTAAGTCTAACTATATAAGTTTCTAACTTTGACATTTTCACACCTAAATAAATTACAACTAGTTTATTTAATAGGGTATTAATTTAAGTAATTTTCCATGATAGTTTTTATGATAAACATTTTTCCTTAGACTATTAATTTTATAGATTTAATTTATTATTATTTATAATATTTATTTATAAATTAAAGATCGTGTTGGAAATTCAAAAAGGGTACCGAGCATTGCAACAACGATACTTTGAAAGACTCGGGAAACTCAACGTGAACTTCGATGAAAAGTTGGCCATTGATATGGTCATGAGTTCACTACCCAGTTGTTATGATCAGTTCATCCTGACCTAGCATTTGAACAACACAGAGACCATGTTGATGCAGCTACATGGTTTACTACAAACCATCGAGGCGAGCATGAGAAAGTCTTAGGGCCAGAATACCTTTGTTGTTCCCATCATGGCCATTCGACATGGTAAGGTAAAGAAAGGAAATGCTTTTTCTTAACCCAGTAGGAAAGGGAAAAACCAGGCTGGAGAGTCTAGTCATAGGTCAAAGAAAAAGCTCGAGTATGAGATTCCCCCCACCAGTGACCCGAAGGAGACCACTTGCTTTTACTGCACCCAAAATGGCCATTAGAAAAGAAGCTGCCCAAAGTACTCGCAATATATATAGGATGGTAAAGCCAAGGCCTCTGGCTCTGCCTCAGGTATGTATATAGTCCAACTCAATAACACTAATACTTTTAATTCGTGCTTTTAATTCGTGGGTCCTTGATACAGGATGTGATTTTCACATTTTCTCTAGTATGCAGGGCCTAAAGGAAAGTAAGGAGCTAAGGCGAGGAGAGCTGAACCTGATCATGGGGAATAGACGCATCGTGCCTGTTACGAAGATTGGGATTTATGAGCTCATACTCAATAGTGGAGTTACGATAGATTTATTAGATTGTTGTTATTCATTTGAAATGTCTAGAAACATAATTTCTTTACATGCGCTATTCAGACAAGGTTATCGTTATTCTTTTGATAATAATAATAATGGCGAAAATTTGGTTTATAAAGATGGTTCTTTTATGTTTAAAGCATATCCTTGTAATGGTGTCTATGAAACCGTTTTGTGTGTGAATAACTTGAGTAATGTAATGTTATATATTGATTCTTCTAATTATTTTAACAAAGCATGTTTGTGGCATTGTCGGATTAGGCGTATAAACAAGAAACGCATCGCCAACTCCAAAAGGATGGAGTCTTGGAATCATTTGACTTTAAAGCAGATGATGTATGTGAATCTTGTTAGTTAGGCAAGATGACAAAATCACCCTTCTCAGGGACTTTTGAGAGAGGTGAAGGACTGTTCGAAATAATCCACACAGATATGTGTGGACCCTTCAGATCCGCCATAAGGGATGAAAATTGTAACGCCAAGATACTTTATTATATAATTATAATAAAAGGGTAAATTGGTCATTTTACCTTGTAAGGGTAAAATGGTCTTTTGGACAGAAAAGTATTTGGTTTGAAATAATATTTTGAGTTTTGGACTTAAAATGTTATAAAAACTGATTTTTGGTCGTTTTACCGAAAAAGGGTATTTTGGTCATTTGACCAAGTCAACGACCAATTATGTAAAAATATTGTTGGTTATGGCCAAAATGTAAGAAATGAAAGTTTTATTGTAATAAAACTTGGTTATTGTGGTCAAAGTTCAAGGAAATGAACTTAGGGACCAAATTTGTAAAAATTTGTGATATATATAGAGAGAGTTGACTCTCTCTTTGACCAGCTCATTGTGCAGCTACGGGAGTGGATTTTGGAGAGAAATTTCTGGAAGATCAAGAAGCTTGAAGCATGGAATTGGAATCATAGCATGTAATTGGTGATTCTCAAGCAAACAAGGTTAGTATTCCAAGTTCTTGATTGTTTGTTCTTGAGGAATTTTGTAGAAACTGAAATGTGCAATTTCAGTTATGGAATCATGTGATAAGTAGCCTAATGCTTCCATTGAGTCATGCTAGAAAGGACTTAACTCAAGAAAATGGAAGTAGGTTGTTATTAGTGATGAATTTGAAGTTTGGGGTTGTTAGAACTAAGAACCCTAATTCTTCATTTTGATTGATTTGGTTGTTTTAGATGGTTGAAAACCTTGTTAAAGTATAAGGTTTTAGTCCTAGAACAAACCCCAATCGATTAAGGACCTGATTAAGGACTTAATGGACCAAAACTGCTTGCTACAGTGCATAAATCGCGACTGGCCAGGGGGTCTGCCCAGGCGCCAGGCGCAGTGCGCCCAGAAGCCAGGCGGGGTGCGCCCAGGCGCAGTGCGCCCTGACCCTGGCGCAGTGCGCCTCCAAGGCAGTGGCCAGACAGGAACTTTGAAACGCTATCTTTTGCGTTGCTTGTCCGATTAAGCCCAAATTTGGACCATAGGCTCGTTATGGTCTGAAAAGTTTGGGAAAATTTTTAGATTGAGTTTCCGACCCCTCGGGGGCACTGTAGACCGATCCGAATGCCTCGGTGAATAGTAAAATTCATATAAAGTTAGTAAACGGAAAGTTTATTAACTAGGCATTATTTATAACGATATTGTATTGAACTCTAGTGTATTAGAGTCAATGTAGATGATTATTAACCTATTATCATTTGGTATATAAATGGATAAATAGGTATGGGACAAAATGGTTGTGGCGCACGTAAAGGCAAGAAACAACCGGGAATTTAATGCAGCTAGCATCCAGGTGAGTAATCTCACTGATATCATATGTGATATATGATGATTGTATTGTTACAGGTTGAAGTGGCTTCGAGGGACGAAAATGACAAGTGTAAAAATATATGTAAAAGACAATACCAGATAAGCCGTGAGTCATTGCGATGACAAGAACGGAGCTGTGAGTCAATACATATATATATACACTATGACATGACAATACCAGATAAGCCGTGAGTCTGATAAAGACAATAACGGAGCTGTGAGTCAACAATAATGACATGACAATACCAGATAAGCCGTGAGTCTATAACAGACAAGAACGGAGCTGTGAGTCAGTCAATATCAATGATATGACAATACCAGATAAGCCGTGAGTCTATAATAGACAAGAACGGAGCTGTGAGCCAAACCTATATAGACAAGACCGGATAAGCCGTGAGTCATTGCGATGACAAGAACGGAGCCGTGAGTCTAGGCAACAGCGGGCTAACCCGTGAGCCAAGGAAACAGCGGGCTAACCCGTGAGCCATAATTGATCGTGAAAGAAACTATTAATAAACGGTACGGCCTTCGGGCTATGATATTCTGGTGCAGCCTATACGGCTATGATATTATTACAGGTATATGGTGCGGCCTTTTGGCTATGATATCGGGTTATTGAACCCAGCTGGTGCGGCCTGCGGGCTATGATATATATATTGAGAATGACATGATACGGCTGATATAGCCATGACATATGTTGCAGTCCATTGTGACTAGGAAACATGGGACAAAATTGGTTAGACATGAGTATATGTGCAAATAACTGACGTGAATTGATAATTACAGGTTATCGTGATTCAGCCGGTAAGGCTACAGATTAGGATGTGAAATCCTAGAAGATATTTGGTCAGCCAGTAAGGCTAGGAGTTTGGATTTGATATCCAGACAAATACATGATTGTGTTATTATACGTGTTATTTGCAGATACGATTACTCACTGAGCTTTGTAGCTCATACCGTTTGTTAAATGTCCCTGCAGGTTAGCATGATCCTGATAAGGGAATATATAGAGTCCGTGACTCGTGAAGTAGGACTCTTAGATGCTGTCAGTAGCAGCCCGGCTTCAAAGGAGACTACGGTATTTTATACTCTCCTTGATACGCTTGTACCCGTTTTTATTAAAATATACCCCTTTGTTTATGATTTTAAGTACTGAAACCTTTGTTAAAAATGAAAATTTTTCAGGGGTGTTTTTGTTTTTAAAGCCGGGTGTTACAAGTTGGTATCAGAGCCGTGGTTTAAGTGAACTAGGTGTCTATAGAGTAGATTCCTGGACTTAAACCCTGAAACAGTAGACATGATGAACTGTTAGGTGTATATAGTTGTTATTATACATATATAACCTAACTATTGCTGACTTCTAACGTATAAGAAGTATGAGCAGCGGATATTTCTGGGAGAAATTTAGTGCGTGTAACTGTAAGAGGCGGATCAGCCTTTTCTCAAGACTCCATCGAACGAGGGGCAACGAGACAAGTAGCGGAAAAATCCACATGACGAGCAATGTTAGCTGATGTGGTCAGATAAATGAATCTGTTGCTCACCTTAGTAGATATTCAAGGTGAAAGAACAGTAGTTGAGACTACAAGAAAAGGTAGAAAATAAAGTGGACTTCTCAGAAGAAGTTGTCACAAATTGGGTCCAACCTTGAAGGGAAAGGACCAAAACAGAGCCACTATATATAGTGATCAGTGCAGGAAAAGCACTAAGGAAAATTGTAGAGTTGAGACTCTACCGTTGACATGCTGAAATTGCAGATGATAGGAGCAGATTGCTCGAGCTTGTTGTATGGGACAGAAGTGGTTCCAGCGTGGAACTATAGATCACTTCTTTATGAAATACTCACATGAGAAATGTGGAGTAACGGGTGGTGAACCCAGGAAAGAAAGAAAGAACGAATGGTCGAAAAGGACCCATAGTACCATGAGCATCCCAGTAGATTGTGGAAGAAGCTCGTGAGGAGACTGATATAGTCGCATATGTCATTGTACTGAATATAACTCGTGTATGTTATATTTGATCCATGAAGCTATGCTTTGGATCGATGACTTGATGTCTTGTTTGAATTTTTCATCAATGATTTTGGATGAAATATTTGAAATAGCTATTGTAGATAGCAAGTATGTTCAAGATATTGAACACCTGGAATGTAGTCTGCCAAAGATTTACGGGACCATTTTTCCCTATGAATCTGAAGCCGATGACTACCAGTAAATCTGAAGCAATTGTGCTTATGAATTGATTAGCAATGCATTACGCTAACATAAATTGTAGAAATATGAACATGATGGTTCAGAAAGCAGAAATGAGCGGATGAAAATCCATGGTAAATGACCATTGTTGAGAATACCGGTTAGCTTCTTTGCTTAAACTCGGAAAAGAGTTAGTAAAGGAATGATGTTGTAGTTGGCATACGTGGTATGGGCCAAGCTTAATAAAGTTGTGATAATAGTGTACTACTTTAAATAAATTTTCGGATGATTCTTTTGAAAAGAACTTCCAAGATTTCTGCCAGATTGGCAAGAAGAGCTTATGATTAAGCTGGTATTGGGAGCCGTTCCTGTTATCTAGGCTCTGTGTTGATTGGCCTCTGCAGAGATGGCAGAGTGGTAAAACAATTGGAAGAAATTATTGTTTTTAAATTGGGATCTCATATGACTGTATGTGTCATAATATGGAGCCCTATCTTGTTTGAAAAGAAGAAAGATAAGTTGATGCATATGTGCATTGACTACTGAGAATATGATATTCTCGAAACCAGATTGAAAATGAGGTACAGTTGTACCAGATACTGGAGTTACTTCACTGAGTTAAGTGATATGTTAAATTCTCCAAGTATAAAAAATTTTGGCTAAAAGAAGTTTTAACTCCTTGGGCATAATAATACTGCCAAAGATGATGAAATAAATCCAGCGGGATAGATGATGTGGTAAAACTGGAACCGCCTGAGGAATCCGACTGACATTGTAATTCCTTGGATTTGGCAGGTTACTATAGGAGAGTTGTAGAAAACTGCTCCTTGATTGCTGGTTAGCTGATTAAAGTTGACCAAGAAAAGTGTAAAATCTGAGTGGTAGAAAGACCACAGATATGTTGTAAAGGTTTAGAATAAACCTTGTGTGAACCTCTAACATTAACAATGATGCTAAGTGGAGAAGATGGATTGGATCATTGAAATGTATCCAACGTTGATTGTGGATGCATGATATTGCGGTAGCCATTATGAACGTGGCATTTAAGCTTTGGAAACACTACTTGTATGGTGTAAAGCTTATTGCGATGAGATAGCAAAGATAGATGGGTTACTTAGAGATTTCGGGTAAGAAATCTTGTACCATCTCAGAAAGGCGTATGTGATTACAGATGCCTTGAATTAGAAAGAGTAACCTTTGTAGGTTACATCCACGTGTATGAATGTGACAAATTGATTACCTGAGTTGATTCGGGTAGCACAGAAAGATGTGTGCAAGTCTGAAAACGTGAAAAGTGAATAAATGATTGAATAGTAGCGGAAGTTAGTTGGAATATCACAGTGATTTAACACCCGTGGCGGTTGTGAATGTGAATTCCAAAGTCAAACGAAACATAAAAATCATCTTGAAAAGATGCATTTTGTATCAGATATGCAGCATACCCGGGGCAATATCAAACTGTATAGGTCGATAAAACCTATGTGTTGGTGGCCGGGGCCGAAGAAAGACATGTGAAAAATGTTTGACTTGTGTGTAACTACAGTCAAATCATTAGAAGTATGTGGACTGTCGGTCCCAAAAATGAAATGGGACGAAAAATATCATAGACTTTGTAGTAAAGTCTTTGCAAGTACCGCATGGGTATGACACCATATGGGTGATTGCAGTTTGGTTGATGAAATCAGTGTAGATTTATACTGATCAAAGAAGAAATTAAGAGTGGAAAAGTAGTGAAAAAACTACAAAGATAAAGAAAATTGTCGACGTGAGTTATCGGCGCGAATTGTATCGAACAGAGATAACAGAATTATTCTTTGAATTTAGCATTAATTCTTAGAATTTTTAGCTCAAAAGTACTAGTAAGTACTGTGTGCGAATCCCAGATGGATTGATGAGGGAGGATAATGATGCAGACCTTAGGAGTTATGCCTGAAATCTGCATAACAGACCCTAACGGAAGACTAGATGACCGTCTATCCTTGGTAGAAGTAGTAGATAAGTATAGGTATTATACTAGTGTTTTATTAACTTGTAGGAAGTATTGTTTAGACTACCGTGTTGCACGCCGATTTGCTAGACAGAAGTTGGGGAGAAGTCGTTGACTAAACCAGAGATTGTATCTCAAACAGAAGAAAAGATTAGGCAAATTCGAGAAAGCTTGGAAATAGACTAAAGTCAACAAGAGTAATATGCGGATCAGTGAGTAAAACTGTTGAAACCCCAAGTAAAGGAAGATAGTGGAACTCAAAGTGACCCTCCAGAAGGACTAGAAATTGATGTGGGACAAAAAGGAAAGTTCAGTCCTTGTTTATTGGACCTTTCCGTATATCCCAAACGCAAGAATTGCTGTGTATAGATTGAATATCCTTGATGAACTTCAAGATATTTATAAGTTTTCTATGGGTCTCATGGTTTGGAGAACATAGATTGATAAATTCTAACGAATCCCTCATGTTGAAATGAGGAAGATAAGTGATTAAGGTGCCCGGGACAACCGGAGGAGTAATATGCGAGTGGTGATATAACCACGAGATAAAAAGACTAGTATGGTTAAGTGCTTAGACAATACCATAGAGATTCCGACATGATGCGGAAGACTGAAAGCCACTCGAGGGAGGCATACCCTCAACTCCTTGTATGATTTCGGGGACGAAATCTTTTGAAGGAGGGGAGAATTTATAACGCCAAGATACTTTATTATATAATTATAATAAAAGGGTAAATTGGTCATTTTACCTTGTAAGGGTAAAATGGTCTTTTGGACAGAAAAGTATTTGGTTTGAAATAATATTTTGAGTTTTGGACTTAAAATGTTATAAAAACTGATTTTTGGTCGTTTTACCGAAAAAGGGTATTTTGGTCATTTGACCAAGTCAACGACCAATTATGTAAAAATATTGTTGGTTATGGCCAAAATGTAAGAAATGAAAGTTTTATTGTAATAAAACTTGGTTATTGTGGTCAAAGTTCAAGGAAATGAACTTAGGGACCAAATTTGTAAAAATTTGTGATATATATAGAGAGAGTTGACTCTCTCTTTGACCAGCTCATTGTGCAGCTACGGGAGTGGATTTTGGAGAGAAATTTCTGGAAGATCAAGAAGCTTGAAGCATGGAATTGGAATCATAGCATGTAATTGGTGATTCTCAAGCAAACAAGGTTAGTATTCCAAGTTCTTGATTGTTTGTTCTTGAGGAATTTTGTAGAAACTGAAATGTGCAATTTCAGTTATGGAATCATGTGATAAGTAGCCTAATGCTTCCATTGAGTCATGCTAGAAAGGACTTAACTCAAGAAAATGGAAGTAGGTTGTTATTAGTGATGAATTTGAAGTTTGGGGTTGTTAGAACTAAGAACCCTAATTCTTCATTTTGATTGATTTGGTTGTTTTAGATGGTTGAAAACCTTGTTAAAGTATAAGGTTTTAATCCTAGAACAAACCCCAATCGATTAAGGACCTGATTAAGGACTTAATGGACCAAAACTGCTTGCTACAGTGCATAAATCGCGACTGGCCAGGGGGTCTGCCCAGGCGCCAGGCGCAGTGCGCCCAGAAGCCAGGCGGGGTGCGCCCAGGCGCAGTGCGCCCTGACCCTGGCGCAGTGCGCCTCCAAGGCAGTGGCCAGACAGGAACTTTGAAACGCTATCTTTTGCGTTGCTTGTCCGATTAAGCCCAAATTTGGACTATAGGCTCGTTATGGTCTGAAAAGTTTGGGAAAATTTTTAGATTGAGTTTCCGACCCCTCGGGGGCACTGTAGACCGATCCGAATGCCTCGGTGAATAGTAAAATTCATATAAAGTTAGTAAACGGAAAGTTTATTAACTAGGCATTATTTATAACGATATTGTATTGAACTCTAGTGTATTAGAGTCAATGTAGATGATTATTAACCTATTATCATTTGGTATATAAATGGATAAATAGGTATGGGACAAAATGGTTGTGGCGCACGTAAAGGCAAGAAACAACCGGGAATTTAATGCAGCTAGCATCCAGGTGAGTAATCTCACTGATATCATATGTGATATATGATGATTGTATTGTTACAGGTTGAAGTGGCTTCGAGGGACGAAAATGACAAGTGTAAAAATATATGTAAAAGACAATACCAGATAAGCCGTGAGTCATTGCGATGACAAGAACGGAGCTGTGAGTCAATACATATATATATACACTATGACATGACAATACCAGATAAGCCGTGAGTCTGATAAAGACAATAACGGAGCTGTGAGTCAACAATAATGACATGACAATACCAGATAAGCCGTGAGTCTATAACAGACAAGAACGGAGCTGTGAGTCAGTCAATATCAATGATATGACAATACCAGATAAGCCGTGAGTCTATAATAGACAAGAACGGAGCTGTGAGCCAAACCTATATAGACAAGACCGGATAAGCCGTGAGTCATTGCGATGACAAGAACGGAGCCGTGAGTCTAGGCAACAGCGGGCTAACCCGTGAGCCAAGGCAACAGCGGGCTAACCCGTGAGCCATAATTGATCGTGAAAGAAACTATTAATAAACGGTACGGCCTTCGGGCTATGATATTCTGGTGCAGCCTATACGGCTATGATATTATTACAGGTATATGGTGCGGCCTTTGGCTATGATATCGGGTTATTGAACCCAGCTGGTGCGGCCTGCGGGCTATGATATATATATTGAGAATGACATGATACGGCTGATATAGCCATGACATATGTTGCAGTCCATTGTGACTAGGAAACATGGGACAAAATTGGTTAGACATGAGTATATGTGCAAATAACTGACGTGAATTGATAATTACAGGTTATCGTGATTCAGCCGGTAAGGCTACAGATTAGGATGTGAAATCCTAGAAGATATTTGGTCAGCCAGTAAGGCTAGGAGTTTGGATTTGATATCCAGACAAATACATGATTGTGTTATTATACGTGTTATTTGCAGATACGATTACTCACTGAGCTTTGTAGCTCATACCGTTTGTTAAATGTCCCTGCAGGTTAGCATGATCCTGATAAGGGAATATATAGAGTCCGTGACTCGTGAAGTAGGACTCTTAGATGCTGTCAGTAGCAGCCCGGCTTCAAAGGAGACTACGGTATTTTATACTCTCCTTGATACGCTTGTACCCGTTTTTATTAAAATATACCCCTTTGTTTATGATTTTAAGTACTGAAACCTTTGTTAAAAATGAAAATTTTTCAGGGGTGTTTTTGTTTTTAAAGCCGGGTGTTACAAGTTGGTATCAGAGCCGTGGTTTAAGTGAACTAGGTGTCTATAGAGTAGATTCCTGGACTTAAACCCTGAAACAGTAGACATGATGAACTGTTAGGTGTATATAGTTGTTATTATACATATATAACCTAACTATTGCTGACTTCTAACGTATAAGAAGTATGAGCAGCGGATATTTCTGGGAGAAATTTAGTGCGTGTAACTGTAAGAGGCGGATCAGCCTTTTCTCAAGACTCCATCGAACGAGGGGCAACGAGACAAGTAGCGGAAAAATCCACATGACGAGCAATGTTAGCTGATGTGGTCAGATAAATGAATCTGTTGCTCACCTTAGTAGATATTCAAGGTGAAAGAACAGTAGTTGAGACTACAAGAAAAGGTAGAAAATAAAGTGGACTTCTCAGAAGAAGTTGTCACAAATTGGGTCCAACCTTGAAGGGAAAGGACCAAAACAGAGCCACTATATATAGTGATCAGTGCAGGAAAAGCACTAAGGAAAATTGTAGAGTTGAGACTCTACCGTTGACATGCTGAAATTGCAGATGATAGGAGCAGATTGCTCGAGCTTGTTGTATGGGACAGAAGTGGTTCCAGCGTGGAACTATAGATCACTTCTTTATGAAATACTCACATGAGAAATGTGGAGTAACGGGTGGTGAACCCAGGAAAGAAAGAAAGAACGAATGGTCGAAAAGGACCCATAGTACCATGAGCATCCCAGTAGATTGTGGAAGAAGCTCGTGAGGAGACTGATATAGTCGCATATGTCATTGTACTGAATATAACTCGTGTATGTTATATTTGATCCATGAAGCTATGCTTTGGATCGATGACTTGATGTCTTGTTTGAATTTTTCATCAATGATTTTGGATGAAATATTTGAAATAGCTATTGTAGATAGCAAGTATGTTCAAGATATTGAACACCTGGAATGTAGTCTGCCAAAGATTTACGGGACCATTTTTCCCTATGAATCTGAAGCCGATGACTACCAGTAAATCTGAAGCAATTGTGCTTATGAATTGATTAGCAATGCATTACGCTAACATAAATTGTAGAAATATGAACATGATGGTTCAGAAAGCAGAAATGAGCGGATGAAAATCCATTGTAAATGACCATTGTTGAGAATACCGGTTAGCTTCTTTGCTTAAACTCGGAAAAGAGTTAGTAAAGGAATGATGTTGTAGTTGGCATACGTGGTATGGGCCAAGCTTAATAAAGTTGTGATAATAGTGTACTACTTTAAATAAATTTTCGGATGATTCTTTTGAAAAGAACTTCCAAGATTTCTGCCAGATTGGCAAGAAGAGCTTATGATTAAGCTGGTATTGGGAGCCGTTCCTGTTATCTAGGCTCTGTGTTGATTGGCCTCTGCAGAGATGGCAGAGTGGTAAAACAATTGGAAGAAATTATTGTTTTTAAATTGGGATCTCATATGACTGTATGTGTCATAATATGGAGCCCTATCTTGTTTGAAAAGAAGAAAGATAAGTTGATGCATATGTGCATTGACTACTGAGAATATGATATTCTCGAAACCAGATTGAAAATGAGGTACAGTTGTACCAGATACTGGAGTTACTTCACTGAGTTAAGTGATATGTTAAATTCTCCAAGTATAAAAAATTTTGGCTAAAAGAAGTTTTAACTCCTTGGGCATAATAATACTGCCAAAGATGATGAAATAAATCCAGCGGGATAGATGATGTGGTAAAACTGGAACCGCCTGAGGAATCCGACTGACATTGTAATTCCTTGGATTTGGCAGGTTACTATAGGAGAGTTGTAGAAAACTGCTCCTTGATTGCTGGTTAGCTGATTAAAGTTGACCAAGAAAAGTGTAAAATCTGAGTGGTAGAAAGACCACAGATATGTTGTAAAGGTTTAGAATAAACCTTGTGTGAACCTCTAACATTAACAATGATGCTAAGTGGAGAAGATGGATTGGATCATTGAAATGTATCCAACGTTGATTGTGGATGCATGATATTGCGGTAGCCATTATGAACGTGGCATTTAAGCTTTGGAAACACTACTTGTATGGTGTAAAGCTTATTGCGATGAGATAGCAAAGATAGATGGGTTACTTAGAGATTTCGGGTAAGAAATCTTGTACCATCTCAGAAAGGCGTATGTGATTACAGATGCCTTGAATTAGAAAGAGTAACCTTTGTAGGTTACATCCACGTGTATGAATGTGACAAATTGATTACCTGAGTTGATTCGGGTAGCACAGAAAGATGTGTGCAAGTCTGAAAACGTGAAAAGTGAATAAATGATTGAATAGTAGCGGAAGTTAGTTGGAATATCACAGTGATTTAACACCCGTGGCGGTTGTGAATGTGAATTCCAAAGTCAAACGAAACATAAAAATCATCTTGAAAAGATGCATTTTGTATCAGATATGCAGCATACCCGGGGCAATATCAAACTGTATAGGTCGATAAAACCTATGTGTTGGTGGCCGGGGCCGAAGAAAGACATGTGAAAAATGTTTGACTTGTGTGTAACTACAGTCAAATCATTAGAAGTATGTGGACTGTCGGTCCCAAAAATGAAATGGGACGAAAAATATCATAGACTTTGTAGTAAAGTCTTTGCAAGTACCGCATGGGTATGACACCATATGGATGATTGCAGTTTGGTTGATGAAATCAGTGTAGATTTATACTGATCAAAGAAGAAATTAAGAGTGGAAAAGTAGTGAAAAAACTACAAAGATAAAGAAAATTGTCGACGTGAGTTATCGGCGCGAATTGTATCGAACAGAGATAACAGAATTATTCTTTGAATTTAGCATTAATTCTTAGAATTTTTAGCTCAAAAGTACTAGTAAGTACTGTGTGCGAATCCCAGATGGATTGATGAGGGAGGATAATGATGCAGACCTTAGGAGTTATGCCTGAAATCTGCATAACAGACCCTAACGGAAGACTAGATGACCGTCTATCCTTGGTAGAAGTAGTAGATAAGTATAGGTATTATACTAGTGTTTTATTAACTTGTAGGAAGTATTGTTTAGACTACCGTGTTGCACGCCGATTTGCTAGACAGAAGTTGGGGAGAAGCCGTTGACTAAACCAGAGATTGTATCTCAAACAGAAGAAAAGATTAGGCAAATTCGAGAAAGCTTGGAAATAGACTAAAGTCAACAAGAGTAATATGCGGATCAGTGAGTAAAACTGTTGAAACCCCAAGTAAAGGAAGATAGTGGAACTCAAAGTGACCCTCCAGAAGGACTAGAAATTGATGTGGGACAAAAAGGAAAGTTGAGTCCTTGTTTATTGGACCTTTCCGTATATCCCAAACGCAAGAATTGCTGTGTATAGATTGAATATCCTTGATGAACTTGAAGATATTTATAAGTTTTCTATGGGTCTCATGGTTTGGAGAACATAGATTGATAAATTCTAACGAATCCCTCATGTTGAAATGAGGAAGATAAGTGATTAAGGTGCCCGGGACAACCGGAGGAGTAATATGCGAGTGGTGATATAACCACGAGATAAAAAGACTAGTATGGTTAAGTGCTTAGACAATACCATAGAGATTCCGACATGATGCGGAAGACTGAAAGCCACTCGAGGGAGGCATACCCTCAACTCCTTGTGTGATTTCGGGGACGAAATCTTTTGAAGGAGGGGAGAATTTGTAACGCCAAGATACTTTATTATATAATTATAATAAAAGGGTAAATTGGTCATTTTACCTTGTAAGGGTAAAATGGTCTTTTGGACAGAAAAGTATTTGGTTTGAAATAATATTTTGAGTTTTGGACTTAAAATGTTATAAAAACTGATTTTTGGTCGTTTTACCGAAAAAGGGTATTTTGGTCATTTGACCAAGTCAACGACCAATTATGTAAAAATATTGTTGGTTATGGCCAAAATGTAAGAAATGAAAGTTTTATTGTAATAAAACTTGGTTATTGTGGTCAAAGTTCAAGGAAATGAACTTAGGGACCAAATTTGTAAAAATTTGTGATATATATAGAGAGAGTTGACTCTCTCTTTGACCAGCTCATTGTGCAGCTACGGGAGTGGATTTTGGAGAGAAATTTCTGGAAGATCAAGAAGCTTGAAGCATGGAATTGGAATCATAGCATGTAATTGGTGATTCTCAAGCAAACAAGGTTAGTATTCCAAGTTCTTGATTGTTTGTTCTTGAGGAATTTTGTAGAAACTGAAATGTGCAATTTCAGTTATGGAATCATGTGATAAGTAGCCTAATGCTTCCATTGAGTCATGCTAGAAAGGACTTAACTCAAGAAAATGGAAGTAGGTTGTTATTAGTGATGAATTTGAAGTTTGGGGTTGTTAGAACTAAGAACCCTAATTCTTCATTTTGATTGATTTGGTTGTTTTAGATGGTTGAAAACCTTGTTAAAGTATAAGGTTTTAGTCCTAGAACAAACCCCAATCGATTAAGGACCTGATTAAGGACTTAATGGACCAAAACTGCTTGCTACAGTGCATAAATCGCGACTGGCCAGGGGGTCTGCCCAGGCGCCAGGCGCAGTGCGCCCAGAAGCCAGGCGGGGTGCGCCCAGGCGCAGTGCGCCCTGACCCTGGCGCAGTGCGCCTCCAAGGCAGTGGCCAGACAGGAACTTTGAAACGCTATCTTTTGCGTTGCTTGTCCGATTAAGCCCAAATTTGGACCATAGGCTCGTTATGGTCTGAAAAGTTTGGGAAAATTTTTAGATTGAGTTTCCGACCCCTCGGGGGCACTGTAGACCGATCCGAATGCCTCGGTGAATAGTAAAATTCATATAAAGTTAGTAAACGGAAAGTTTATTAACTAGGCATTATTTATAACGATATTGTATTGAACTCTAGTGTATTAGAGTCAATGTAGATGATTATTAACCTATTATCATTTGGTATATAAATGGATAAATAGGTATGGGACAAAATGGTTGTGGCGCACGTAAAGGCAAGAAACAACCGGGAATTTAATGCAGCTAGCATCCAGGTGAGTAATCTCACTGATATCATATGTGATATATGATGATTGTATTGTTACAGGTTGAAATGGCTTCGAGGGACGAAAATGACAAGTGTAAAAATATATGTAAAAGACAATACCAGATAAGCCGTGAGTCATTGCGATGACAAGAACGGAGCTGTGAGTCAATACATATATATATACACTATGACATGACAATACCAGATAAGCCGTGAGTCTGATAAAGACAATAACGGAGCTGTGAGTCAACAATAATGACATGACAATACCAGATAAGCCGTGAGTCTATAACAGACAAGAACGGAGCTGTGAGTCAGTCAATATCAATGATATGACAATACCAGATAAGCCGTGAGTCTATAATAGACAAGAACGGAGCTGTGAGCCAAACCTATATAGACAAGACCGGATAAGCCGTGAGTCATTGCGATGACAAGAACGGAGCCGTGAGTCTAGGCAACAGCGGGCTAACCCGTGAGCCAAGGCAACAGCTGGCTAACCCGTGAGCCATAATTGATCGTGAAAGAAACTATTAATAAACGGTACGGCCTTCGGGCTATGATATTCTGGTGCAGCCTATACGGCTATGATATTATTACAGGTATATGGTGCGGCCTTTTGGCTATGATATCGGGTTATTGAACCCAGCTGGTGCGGCCTGCGGGCTATGATATATATATTGAGAATGACATGATACGGCTGATATAGCCATGACATATGTTGCAGTCCATTGTGACTAGGAAACATGGGACAAAATTGGTTAGACATGAGTATATGTGCAAATAACTGACGTGAATTGATAATTACAGGTTATCGTGATTCAGCCGGTAAGGCTACAGATTAGGATGTGAAATCCTAGAAGATATTTGGTCAGCCAGTAAGGCTAGGAGTTTGGATTTGATATCCAGACAAATACATGATTGTGTTATTATACGTGTTATTTGCAGATACGATTACTCACTGAGCTTTGTAGCTCATACCGTTTGTTAAATGTCCCTGCAGGTTAGCATGATCCTGATAAGGGAATATATAGAGTCCGTGACTCGTGAAGTAGGACTCTTAGATGCTGTCAGTAGCAGCCCGGCTTCAAAGGAGACTACGGTATTTTATACTCTCCTTGATACGCTTGTACCCGTTTTTATTAAAATATACCCCTTTGTTTATGATTTTAAGTACTGAAACCTTTGTTAAAAATGAAAATTTTTCAGGGGTGTTTTTGTTTTTAAAGCCGGGTGTTACTAAAATCGCTACTACATGACATTTATTGATGAGTTCAGTAGATACGGTTATGTTTATTTAATTAAACATAAGTCATACACCTTTGAAAAGTTCAAAGAGTTCAAACACGAAGTAGAGAATCAATTGGGCAAGAAGATAAAGATACTCCGCTCTAATAAGGTATGAGAATATCTTAGTATCGAGTTCAATGACTATCTGAAGGAATGTGGAATAGTTTCACAATTGCACCCTCTTAGAACACCACAACTTAATGGTGTTGCTGAGAGGAGAAATCGAACCTTGTTGGATAAACCCACACTTAGATATTACTTCATGGATTAAATCACGAGTAATTCTAAGATGATAATATCTTTTATTCTTCAATCAAAGATGCATAAGTTTTAGTTTACGATTCTGTTATGGATTGGTTTACCTAAACGTAACCGTAACAGAGAGTCGTAACAGGTATATCTATGTATGACATGAAGAGTTTGTTGGATTAGGTGTCTAAGCCATGACTAATAATTAGTATTTACCTAATTAATAGAAGCACAGTCCATTTGGGTTGCCCTCATGGCTGGAGGTTTGGTAGAAAATTCGGTAGAGAGAAAGATTGATTTATTATGGGATTAATAAATCAACAGGAATTAAATATATGGTTTATTAATATATTAAAGTGATAATATATTAATTAGAAACTATATTAATTAATTAGGAATTAATCCAGAATTAATTGGATTTAATTTGGGGATTAAATTAATTAATTAAAGGTGCAGGGACTAAAACTATAATTATTCAATAGTTGAGTAAGTGGCAGTGTGACAGTGACCAGTGGATTTCGAAATATATATATGGATATATATAATTTCGAAATTGATATATAGAGGATAAATAGGAGTTTGAATTATAAGATAAAAGGTTTATCTTATTTGAATTCAAAAAGGTTTATCTCTAAGGTTTATCAACTGGCCATTTGGAAACTATAAATAGGGGTTCCCAGGCATCATTAAATTTCGCCACTTTCATATCTCTCTCTGGATTTTCGATTTCTCCTCCCCTCTAGCTTGGGTGTGACTTTCATTTGAGGCAGGATATTTTTGCTGCTCAGCTTCCAAGAAATTAAGGTTGGTTTTTCTGTTTTGATCTTTAGTTTCTTTTATTGGCCTCTAGGTTTTTGTTATATGTTCAATTAGAAGAAAACATAGATCCTCATAGGTTGCATGTGAACTTAGGTTATTTAGTTCATGGTTTGCAAAAAACCTTTCAGTGGTATCAGAGCCTGTTTTGTTTTCTTATTGAATTGCTATAACTGTTTTAGGGTTTAAAGCTTATAAACCCTAATATATATGTGGATCGATTTCTAGGATTAGGGTTTTGGAAACCCTAATCCCCCCCTTGCCAATTTCGAAAATTCCATTAGGGTTTTAGGAGGTTTTCTATTTTTGGTAACTTTATTTGTTAATTAAATGGATAACCTTAAACCCCATTATTTGAAATCGTTTTTTAGGGGGTTTAGGATAGGTTTTAATTAATTTGATTAATTTGGATAAACCTATCTTCATTTGAATTAATTTAATTAATAGTTAATTAAAAGATAATTCAAAAGGATTTAATTAATTTAAAAAATTGCGAAATTAATTAAAAAATCCGGAAAAAAAATATTTTAAAATGTTTAAAATATTTAGATTTAATTAATTTAATTAATTGGTAATTAAAATTGATTAAATCGAATTTAAGGTTTAATTTAATTTAAAATTTAATTGTTAAATTTGGTAAAATTAAAAGATAAACCTTGAATATTTTAAAGGGTTTTAAAATACATCTTATATATATTATTAAAAGTTAATACTATGTATATATGAGATAAATTTGGTTAGTCAAATCAATAGTAGGCCTCATTCACGAAGCTGGTCTATAAAGTGGGTATAAGGAGACTGCCTATAAAATGGTAGTCTAATGGGTGAACACTCTCACCCACCGCTCGCCTGATCAGTGGAGGGTCGTTAGCCGAACGGGTTTGACAGAACCACTTAATCATTAAAAGTATAATGATCAAAGTACTAGAACCATTTATAAAATCCCAATCTAGTTACTTTAGGAAAAATGTGAATTTGATGCTACCCCATGAAATTGCACATTGCACTTTATGAAACGTTGGTGGAGCGTGTGTGGTTTACCGGCACACCAATGGGGGTTCATAAAGAGTGGCAATGGGTGTCTCGGGTGTTATCATTGTTGATGGAGCGTGTGTGGTTTACCGGCACATCAATTTGAGATGATAATGGACCCCGAGAGAACCAAGCTAATTTGCATGGTTATTCACACCCGGTTTGTGATCCTCGGCATCCCAGTCACAAACGGTGGGGCATATCCGAGATTAAACATGCTATTGAACAGTTCAATATATCTCAAAAGAAACTAGGAATTCCATTTATAATAAGATTATTTTTCCGCGGTGGAATTGGCTGAATCGTCATTCGCCTACCTTTATAAAATTTGCTTATAGATTACGGCATCCCTCTTCTATGTTGCAAATTGTTATAGTTGGATCCTAGCCTTATTTTATATTGGGTTATTATAAGGACCGACAAGTATCTAATTAAACTTACCTTCTTTTATAGATGTCTTCTGCTGATCAATCCGCTCCCCAATCAAACTCCAGTGTTCCCTCTATCCTCTCACTGTGTTCCAAGTTTCAGTTGAACGGGACAAACTACAATGACTGGATTAGAAACATCAAGATGGCTCTGAGGTACGAGAACAAAGAGTATGTTCTCGAGACTGAGCTTGTCGATGTTGACCCTGAAACTGCTACTCCCGAGGAAATTGCCTCGTACCAAAAACATTCTGATGATGCGACCAAAGTGGCCTGCATCATGATCGCCACAATGAACCCCGAATTGCAAAGGATATATGAAGACTACTGGCCCTTTGAGATGCACAAGGAGCTTGCGGAAAAGTTCCGCAAGCAAGAGCGCATCGAGAGGTGCGAAGTGGTCAAGGACTTCACGAACAGCAAACCTAAAGATGGAGAGTCCATCTGCGCTCATGTGCAAAGAATGCAAGGTTACGTGGAGCGGCTTAGAAAGCTTGCGATGCCTGTACCGGAGGAGTTGGCCGTTGACATACTGCTTAACTCCCTACCGAGTTCTTATGACCAGTTCAGGCTGGCTTATCATTTGAACAACAATCAGGCTAACCTGACTGAGTTGCATCGCATGCTTCGAGTTGCTGAAGATAGGATGAAGGGTAAAAGTGTACCCTCGGTTAATCAGCCCGTCTTAGCCATTGGAAGTGGCAAAGGAAAGAAAAGGAAGGGCCCTCCTAAGCAAAATTGGAGGGAAAAGGTTCAGGTCGGGTCGTCCAGCAATGGCTCAAGAACCAAGTCTTCTCACATTCCTTGTGTAGCCAACCCCGATGAAGCCAACTGTTTTTACTGCAAAGAGAAGGGCCATTGGAAGAGAAGCTGCCCTAAATACTTGCAGGATGTCAAGGATGGGAAAGTAAAGCCATCGACAGCAGGTATATACACTATCTCTAAAAACTCACCATCTTCTAATTCTTGGGTCCTTGATACAGGATGTGGTTTTCACATTTGTTCTGATCTGCAGGGCCTAAAGGAAAGCAGGGAGGTGGAGCACGGTAGACTGAACCTAATCATGGGCAATAGGAGATCGTCCCCTGTTACCAAGATTAGAGTTTATAGTTTAGTGCTTAGTAGTGATGTTAGTTTAGAATTATTAAATTGTTGCTATTCGCCAGAAATGGCAAGAAACATTATTTCATTTCACGCATTGTTCAGACAAGGATTTCAATTTTCTTTTGATAATAAAATTGGTTCGATTTATGTTTTCAAAAATGGTATTTTGATTTTTACTGCTTATCCTTGTGATGGTGTGTATGAAACTGTTGAATGTGTTGACAATTTAGGACACAGTGTAAATTATATTGATTCTACTAGTGGTGTAGAAAAGGCATGTCTGTGGCATAGTCGGCTCGGGCACATCAGCAAGAAACGCATCGCCCAACTCCAAAAGGATGGAGTGTTGGAATCATTCGACCTCAGGTCGGATGATGTATGCGAATCTTGTCTGTTGGGCAAGATGACTAAATCACCTTTCAAAGGATCTTTTGAAAGAGGTGAGGGTCTGCTGGACATTATTCACACGGATGTGTGTGGTCCATTCAGATCAACCACAAAGGATGGCACGCGGTTCTACGTGACCTTTACCGACGATTTTAGTAGATACGGTTATATCTACTTGATCAAGCACAAGTCGGACACCTTTGAAAAGTTCAAAGAGTTTAAGAACGAGGTAGAAAATCAATTAGGCAGGAAGATAAAGATGCTCAGGTCCGATAGAGGCGGAGAGTATCTAAGTATCGAGTTCCTAGACTATCTAAAGGAATGCGGAATAGTTTCGCAGTTGGCACCTCCCAGGACACCACAGTTGAACGGTGTTGCAGAGAGACGCAACCGAACCCTGTTGGACATGGTTCGTTCCATGATGAGTCGAGCTTCACTTCCCATTCACTTCTGGGGGTATGCCTTAGAGACTGCCGCCCATATTATCAATCTTGTCCCTACTAAAAAGGTTGCTAAAACACCTCATGAAATGTGGACGGGGAAAGTTCCCTCGTTGGCACATATCAAAGTCTGGGGTTGTGAGGCTTTCGTTAGACGAGAGACTCAAGACAAACTCGCAGAAAGAAGCGAAAGGTGTTTCTTCCTTGGTTATCCCAAACAGTCCTTTGGATATCTATTCTACAGACCGAGCGAGGACGTGGTCTTTGTAGCTAGACGAGCGGTCTTTCGAGAGAGAGAGCTCATATTCAAAGAGGACAGTGGGAGTACCATTGATCTGGAAGAAATTCAAGAGTCATCAGATGACGCAACCTTAGGAGAAACTAGCAACCAACATGAGGAAGAAGTTCCTGTTGGTCCGACAGATGTATCCTTACCTCTTAGGCGTTCCGGTAGGGTTAGCATGCCACCCGAGTTTTATGGGTTCCATATAACTTCGGATGGGGACACGTTTGTCAGTGATAGGACACTGATAAATTTGGATGAACCAGCTAACTACCAGGAAGCAGTGGCGGGCCCTGAGTCTGCCAAGTGGAAAGAGGCCATGAATAGCGAGATCAAGTCCATGTATGACAATCAAGTTTGGAACTTGGTTGACAACGTACCGGGTCGAAAGACAGTCGGGTGCAAATGGATCTTCAAGAAGAAGACCGACATGGACGGAAAAGTACACACTTTCAAGGCAAGACTGGTTGCGAAGGGCTTTACTCAAACCCCAGGGGTTGACTATGACGAGACCTTCTCACCAGTAGCCAAGATAAAGTCTATTAGGATTATGCTGGCCATAGCTGCATTTCATGACTATGAAATTTGGCAGATGGACGTCAAAACCGCTTTCCTTAATGGGAAGTTGACTGAGGATGTTTACATGAATCAACCAGAGGGTTTTGTCGATGCAAAGTATCCTAATAAGGTGTGTAAGCTTGAGAGATCAATCTACGGATTGAAGCAAGCTTCTCGCAGCTGGAATCTTTGTTTCCATGAGAAAGTCAAAGAGTTTGGGTTCTCTAGGAGCGAGGATGAGTCCTGCGTATATGTCAAGGCTAGTGGGAGTATAGTCACCTTTCTGGTGCTGTATGTCGATGACATACTGCTCATGGGAAACGATATTCCAACCTTGCAAGATGTCAAGGCTTGGCTTGGGAAATGTTTCGCCATGAAGGACCTAGGAGAGGCTGCCTATATTCTCGGGATAAAAATATTGAGAGATAGGAAGAAGAGACTAATTGGACTTAGTCAGGGTACATACTTGGAAAAGGTACTGAAAAGGTTTAGTGTGGAAAATTCCAAGAAGGGAGAGCTGCCTATCCAAAGTAATGCAAAATTGAGTAAGACTCAAAGTCCGAGTACAGACGAAGAAATAGCTGAAATGAGTCGGGTACCTTATGCTTCGGCTGTAGGATCGATCATGTACGCTATGACGTGTACTCGCCCTGACGTGGCCTTTGCTTTGAGCATGGTCAGTCGGTACCAGGGTAATCCTGGAAGGGCGCATTGGATAGCTGTGAAAAATATACTCAAGTATCTACGAAGGACAAAGAACATGGTGTTAGTCCTCGGTGGCAGTGATACCTTGAGAGTTGAAGGATATACAGATGCCAGCTTTCAGACGGATAGAGACAGTGGTCGGTCTCAGTCGGGCTGGGTATTCCTTTTGAACGGTGGAGCAGTTACTTGGAAAAGTTTCAAGCAAGAAACAGTGGCTGATTCTACATGCGAATCAGAGTACATAGCAGCAAGTGAAGCGTCAAAGGAAGCGGCTTGGCTGAAGAACTTTATCGGTGACCTTGGAGTAGTCCCGAGTATTCAGGAGCCCTTGGAACTATTCTGTGATAACGAAGGTGCGGTCGCCTTGACAAAGGAACCGCGAGATCATGGAAAGTCCAGACATATCGACAGAAAGTACCACTACATCAGGCATAGGGTAGAAGAAGATCACCTCCTTGTAAAGAGGGTATCATCGGAAGATAATCCTGCAGATCCCTTGACAAAGGCTCTGAGTAGGATTAAGCATAATCAGCATGCTAGGAGCATTGGATTAAGAGATGATATAAGTTTTTGTAATTAGATAGGTTTTGAAACTTGTAACAATGTTATTGTATTTGACTTTTGTGATTTAATAATAGAGATTTATTAATGAGTGATGGTTTACTAATTTTGTCAATTACATATCATTGTGTTTCATTTTGTATGTTTTACTTCCTGAATAATTGGATTATTCGAATATCCACAGTCGATTACACTTTTTGGGAGTAAGTGTGAAGTAAGACTGTCATGCATTGGTAATAGATTGTCTAAGGAGTTAGACATTGCAATTGGATTGCTGCACCATTCGTGAGTACTTGGAAATGGAGATTTGAGTATTGGATAAACCCGCGCTCAATGGATTGCTTCATGGATTACATCACGAGCAATATTGAGACGATAATATCTTTTGATCTTTAAGCTAAGACATATGAGTTATGATTTACCAAGACGGTTGTTCATTGATAATACGAAAACGCATCGGTAACTCGGTGTTATAAAACGTATTATTGTGAGTGATTTGTATGGTAAAAGACATAAGTATATGAGTCGAAGTTTATTCGTCCCTCGACCCTAACGGGAAACAGATATCTGTAGGCCTCTCGATGATTTTGAAGTTGACTAAAATGGTTGGCCTACCGGGACTAAATTGGTAGTCTAAGAGTCATATGCGAATCGGAAATCGAGGAACAGTGAATCAGACCAGATTGATTTTATCCATGTCTTGAGTCTGAAAAATATCTTGTTGGACGGAGGATCATCTGATCACTTATCTATGGACAGGACTGATTAGATCATAGTTTGGCATTGGTTTCTAGGAAGCTTAAAGTGCTGGTTAATTAGAGGCTAAATTGGTAATTATAGTCATAGACTTATCCAAGTGGGAGACTGTTGGATTAGGTGTCTAAGCCATGACTAATAATTAGTATTTACCTAATTAATAGAAGCACAGTCCATTTGGGTTGCCTTCATGGCTGGAGGTTTGGTAGAAAATTCGGTAGAGAGAAAGATTGATTTATTATGGGATTAATAAATCAACAGAAATTAAATATATGGTTTATTAATATATTAAAGTGATAATATATTAATTAGAAACTATATTAATTAATTAGGAATTAATCCAGAATTAATTGGATTTAATTTGGGGATTAAATTAATTAATTAAAGGTGCAGGGACTAAAACTGTAATTATTCAATAGTTGAGTAAGTGGCAGTGTGACAGTGACCAGTGGATTTCGAAATATATATATGGATATATATAATTTCGAAATTGATATATAGAGGATAAATAGGAGTTTGAATTATAAGATAAAAGGTTTATCTTATTTGAATTCAAAAAGGTTTATCTCTAAGGTTTATCAACTGGCCATTTGGAAACTATAAATAGGGGTTCCCAGGCATCATAAAATTTCGCCACTTTCATATCTCTCTCTGGATTTTCGATTTCTCCTCCCCTCTAGCTTGGGTGTGACTTTCATTTGAGGCAGGATATTTTTGCTGCTCAGCTTCCAAGAAATTAAGGTTGGTTTTTCTGTTTTGATCTTTAGTTTCTTTTATTGGCCTCTAGGTTTTTGTTATATGTTCAATTAGAAGAAAACATAGATCCTCATAGGTTGCATCTGAACTTAGGTTATTTAGTTCATGGTTTGCAGAAAACCTTTCAGAGTTGGCTATACATATGTAGTCAAAGTTTATTTATTCCTTTTTCCTTAAAAAGGAAAAGCGATATCATAGGCCCCTCGATGATTTGATGTGGACATTATAGTGCTGGGCCCAGCCTGGACTAGATTGATGTGTTCAATCCCGTAGTCTAATAAGGTCAATATAAATCGGAAATTGGGAAACGTAATATTGAACCTTGAGATTGATTCTTATTCATGTCTGAGATTCATATGATATCTTGTAGAACAAAGGAATACTTGATCACTTATCTCAAGGCTGACTCCAAGAATAAGATTCAGAATTCGGCAGTGGCTAAGGAAGCACGCTCTGCGGATTAGGTGGGAGACTTGTGACCAATTGAAGTTGGTGAGTTGTCCAAGTGGGAGACTATTGGAATAGTGCCCAATGTCGTAACTAATTGGTAGTGACTATCCATTTATAGTAGGGTCCTTTTGGGTTGCCCTCGGTAGTCCAAATGATATCAGTGTTAATTAAAAAACGATGAATAATTAGTTTATTAATTTGTCATGTGATGTTAAATTAATTAGAAACTAGTTTAGAAATAATTATAATTCATTTAGACTTAATTATAATTCATCTGTAATTAATTGGATTAGTTTGGATTTAATTTGGCAATTAATAGAAGTGCACGGTGAATTGTAATTGTTCAATAGTTGAGCAAAGAACATTCTCGAACCCTGGAAGGGGGACGAAATTTTGGAAGGATCCTTCCAAAGATTTCTTATACAAGGTGGAGAATCAAGGAGGATTTGATTCTTGGTAAGATTGGTATTTTCCCTTAATTACTACCATTCAAACCTGTCTTATTTTTTTCTCACATTCAAGTATAAATAGAGCTCCCCTGACACCATAATTTGCGCCCCATTCCAGAGCTCATTAGACCTGGATTTTCTCTCTTCTCTTTAGCAGAATCTATAATCCATTTCTAGGGTTTATAGCGAGCTTTCTTAAACACCTAATTAACTGATAATTTGGACTTATTGGGTGTGAACCATTAGAGGTATTCTTTATTGGGTACTACCTTCCTTAGCTTAGGATTTAATCTACACAAGGTTTCTTCAAGAAAATTGGTTTTGCTAAAGGTTGGTAACTTTAATCCTTCTTATAGTTGTAATTATCATTAAGTAGCAACCTTGTAGGTTTTAGTAATTGTTACAGGCCTTAGATAATTTTTGTGTGTTTCCGCTGTCATGCTTGATATATATAGGGTATAGAAACCCTATCAAATTGAACATTTTGAGCTGAGTCGCTAGTACCCGTCAGCTTTTAAAGAAGTTGATTAAGCTTCTTATTTAGAATCTTAAAATTAAAACGTTTAATGATCGGATCGTCATTCTTGTCATCATCCGATCATTTCTCTTCTTCTTCAACAACCAAATCTTCATAGTTCAAACCAACAAAGATGGGTTCATATGTGGATTGATGGGCTTCATCGGATGTTGTGAAGGGAAAGAAGACTTATCGAAAACAAGTTGTTGAAAGCCTTGATCGATCATTGGTTCTTTTTCAGGAATATCTTCTCGAGTAGGCAAAGAGTGAATAGCATCTTTGAATTGGGGCTCTTCAGCCTGTAAGGGATCAGCCTCGTAATGATTTTTGAACAAAGATTCATTAACATTGGCATCTGTAGTTTCATCCATCTGCTCAAAGATAGGAACATCTTCCGGTTGTTTCTCTTTTTGAACCTCCTCTTCGACCAAAGTTCCCTCTGGAAGGACTGGAAGAGTGGTTCTTTCAAATTCTTCATCCTCTTTGATGTTAGGTAGAAGAACTAGCTTGCTCTTGGCGCGCTTTAATGTAACGCCCGATTTCTAAACGATTTGCGATTCCGCTCCTCCGTGCACAAAGTCCACAGCAATCAGAGGGTTAGTTTCGGCACCCACCTTTGTTTGGGGTCGAGGGATTTTGACATGTGAGATTTAATTGCGTACGAGGAAGTGACTTTTGGGACAACCTTGATAGGGACAGTTGGGACTTTTGTCAATATTTTGAGTTTGAACAATTGTTTTTATATTTACTGAGTTGTTGATTGAGTCATTGATTTGTCATCATTAGCAGAATAAATGTATAAAGCCAAAGATTTCTCATTTATCCATTACAAAAATTTGTTAATTTCGGGCGTTGCTGACTTTTTGTTGTACGGGTTATCCACATACTATTCGTACGAGGAACATTTGTGTCCTTTGTACGAGATTTTATGATCTCCGGATCTTTCTTTAAGGGGGCAATTCTTTAGAAAACAGTAACTTGATTGGATTTTTGAACTGTGACTTTGTTAGTAATAGTGTCAAGATTGGTCTGCATGTAAGGGACATGAAAGATCTTTTGGGGTTTCTTGTTGTACCTAGGTCCTTTGTAACTGAAATTCCTAGGTTTCTTTTCTAAGACAATCCTGGCACCTATCCTTTTATTAACCTCTTCCACAATAGCCTTTTGTGCTTCTACTGTGGGAGAATTAACATCATTTATAACGTCCCAGTTTTATAATAATTTATAAATTAAAAAAAAACATTTTCAATAATAAAAACTTCACATCATTAAAATCTTCAAATACAATTCATGTTTTAATACTCAAAACATTTAATGTCATCATTATTCAAGATCAATAAATCAGCAGAAGTCAAAAACATGAATAGTATCAAAATAAATCATAATCCATAAGAGAAGCAGTGTCAGTGTGTAGTATCAAGCATTGTCATCTCTCGTACTAGAAGTACCTGAAACACAGTGGTTTTAAGGGAAAGGGTAAGCGCATAGCTTAGTGAATTTCAACACATACACAACGTATCAATCATACATGCCCTACTCTTATCAGAAAGGATACAACACATATATCATAGTAAACACTAGCCTACTTTACTCGGTACATTTTGCCATGCTACGTTGCTCAGCACTCTGACCCACACACACATTACTCAATGCCTCTTTCCATGCATACCTTACTTATACATCTACCCCAGTACATCGAGCCATGCTACCTTGCTTAACACTTCAAGCCATGCGTACCTTGCTCAGTGCCTCTTGCCATGCATATCTTGCTCATACATCTACCCCAGTACATCGAGCCATGCTACCTTGCTCAGCACTCCGAGCCATCCGCACCTTGCTCAATGCCTCTTGTCATGCATACCTTGCTCATACATCTACCCCAGTACATCACAATAGCCTAGTAGTACCCAAGTACACATCACCACCTACTATACACCCAAGTAGCCTAATATTACCCACATACATCCTATAAGCACACACAAGCTAAAGTAAAGGATGAACAACATCAGCACGGTATCAAAACTACATTATGAAGTCTTAACTATTTTTCTATGATTGTATACGAATTTATAAAGTTAGGGTATCAAAAATGTTAAAATCGGATCAGTATGTGAAAATGACACTTTCACCCATCTTCGGGTTGGAATCAGGCTAAGCCCTTTTGGTAGAAGGAACTACACTTTCATACCTTTCAAGGGATATAATATTCGCCTTTGTCCACTCCGTCCGAAGTCTCATAAACGACTGCAGAATTGTTGCTCGCTATATCATTTTTCTTCCTCAACTGCAGACAATCTCGTTTGTAATGCCCCTTCTGCTTGAAGTTATAGCACTTTGCTTTAGCAAAAGCTTTCGACTTGGAACGTACATTTCCTTGGTTACCACCACCTCTTTGTGTTGTCCTTCTTGTACTCACAAACAACCCTGAACTGGAGCCCTCTTCTCCAACCGAAACTCTCCTCTTGAGTTCCTTGGACAACAATGAATCATTCACGTCGTTCATCGTTATTGTTGTCCTACCATAAAGCATGGCATTAACAAAATTTCCATACGAGTTTGGCAGTGAACATAGCAGAATCAATGTCTGATCCTCATCGTCGATCTTCACTGTAACACCTTGTAGATCCAGAATGATCTAATTGAAGGCATCAAGATGGTCTCTACTCGGAGTGCTTTCAATCATTCTTAAAGTATACAGACGTCGATTTTGATACAACCTATTCATGAGATATTCGTTATGGTACTTGCTACACAACATCTCCCATAGACTAAAAGTAGACGTCTCATCAATAGCCTCCCTTACAACTTCATCACCCAAGCTCAGCAAAATCACATTATGTGCTTTTGCAAAAATATCATTTTTCTTTGTGTCGGCCATGTCTTTTGGAATGCTAGTTTCTCCTTCCAACGCCGCTACACAACCTTGAACCAAAAGAGCTTTCATATTCACCTTCCACAAGGTAAAGTCATTCGACCCATTAAACTTCTCCAACTCGAACTTCTGAGTAAACATATTTACTCAACATATCAAGAACCCAAATAGCTCTGATACCACTTGTCGCAAGGTGCAGACCGTCTATGCAAGGCCTACAAACAAGGCAAACCGAGATACCACGGATGAAAGAAACCGATATGCGTACGGAACAGCTTTCACAAACACCAATACGAAATACACACAGATATAATGTGGTTCAGTCCAAGATGACCTATGTCCACCTATCTATAGAAAACAGATCCTCAACCTTACAGCCTCCCTCCCTCCCTAGAGGTATGGACCTATTGACTAGATCCGAAAAATAAGCTAACAAGATATTGAGCCATACTCCTTGAAGTCTGCACCAACCAAAGTCAACAAACCCTTCTTGCGTCAGAAGTTGCCAAGCTAATCGAAGACCAACCCAAAGCTTCTTCGGTTAGTCACCTCCTGCGGTCAAGAACCACCTGAGTAACACTCCACCTCGAACCATCTCTTCTTCGGACAGAAGAGACTTCTTCGTTACGAGTTGCCTTAGACGAGGGGATTCCTCAGTTGTGAATCTCTTCGGTCTTGGACTGCATCAGTTCACACCACTCGTCAGTACGCACCAACTCCTGATATGAATAACTTCTGTTACATCACCACTTCAAATGATATATCTTCCATCAGCATTTTCCTTTGATCATCTTGTTACCAGATTCAATACAAACTCATAATGACAACCTACGCTTCGCAACCTCCTTAAGCAAAGCCTTTGAACAATGGATTGGATCGACCGGAGTAACAGATACGGCCATAAAGCGCTGATGTTGATTTGACCAATATCTCCTCTTAACTATAGCCATCAGGCTATGCCTTAGTCAATATTGGCGTGTCCGCTTTGGTCGCACTACACTTTTAAAAGAGTCATGAATCTCAAGTTACACTTAGATTTTTAACGTATATTATTGTTTCTTGGAATAAGATTGACTCTGTTTTTCATGAAACAAATATCACATCTTTTTTTGTCTCAACCAATAAGGAATTCTATAAAATTTAAGATAACATTGTGTACCATAAATATTGACCCTAACCCCACAAAAAGATTAATCATAGTGAGATTTGTATATTTTTGCAGCCTTTCAAAGATTTTAGGTATGTTATTGTTCATTAGACCACATGTTCACCAAAAGATATTTTATAGATTTTAATATAAAGCATGAAACGAAATAATCACCCTACCCTACCAAAAGAAAATTTATAGTCCATTTCTAAAGTTTTGCACCCGTTCATAGATTTTATGATACATTAGTGTACATTAGACTAACATTAAGACTGATGGCCAAATTACAAAACTCACTTTTTCTCAATCAAAAACTTATACGCTATTTGTAAATTTTGCACACTTACATTTTCGTGGTACGTTATTGTTCAAATGTATGTAACTTTGTAAATCTTTGTGCTTAATGCATAAAAATACGCTCATTGGTAAGGCTTTGAATCTTGTTTGACTGCTTGATTGAGTTGAGATCTGGGTTTTGCGTATTCAACGAATATAACTCGGCCATCAAGAAACTGCCAAATGAAACACAAAAAGTAAATGCAAGATTCGTATAATAATAAATAGAGTTAAATTCAAGGAATAGCAATGTACTTTCATCCATTTGTTAACTCTAAAATATATATATTTATATGTGTAAAGCTAATAACTTACTTACCTTTCCATGCATACCCTCAATGGCCTTTTCAGATTCCTCCTTTGTTGCATACCGAAGGAAAGCAAAACCTCTTGGTCTATTAGCAATCTTATCCATCACCAGATTCACTGAACGCTCATGGATTATTATCTCAGTTACATACAAAATTACAGATACTTCTCATAACATAATGATAGTAAAGGAAGACGAAGAAAGTACTAGTAAATTGAAAAATAATTGGGGCTAATTTTCATACCATCAATCAGCTGGCCAAATGACTGGAAAGCATTCCGCAAGCTCTCCTCTGATGTTCGAAATGAGAGTCCTGCAATTGAAATTATCTAATATTAATCAATTCATTAACGATTACTAATATCAGAGGGCTTTAGTGAGATATGTGAAGGAGGATCAAATTCGACCTAGAGTTGAGCATAGTATCGATTACCAAATCGGAATTCATTACAATTTGGCGTTCACAATCTAGCATAATAAAGCGAATAAAATGAAGGAAGTAATTCATTCAAAGCATAAATAGAGCCACAGAAAGCGAGTTTACCACTGACATAGAGCTTCGTGGAGTTGGTGAAGGTAGTAGTTGTCTTCTCAGGCTGTGACGGATGGACGCAGGCGACGGTTTGAAGAGACTTTTGGAGTTTGGGTGATGTATTTGAAAGTATCGAAGAGAATGCAGGCCGCGGAGAACCGCGATTAACTGGTGTACAGCATAAGAAAGAAGATAATCGACATTGTTGTCTGGTTCTCTCGAAGTTATCGCGTCTCCGAGTAGTACCACTGCTTCTGACCGGCGTTAGCGATGGAGATGACGAAGAGCAAACCGTTTGGTTAAAGGTACCACCGGCCATTGTTGCCGCCATTTGTTTGCGGAGAAAAGGGTGCGAAGCAGAGACCCAATGGGTAGACCATGTTGAATGGGCGGGTTTATAGGATAAGCTTTTACATGGGCCGGGTCGGTTCGGGTCAGATCCACCTGTATTAGATTTAGATCTATATGGATCTAAAAATAAAACAGTTGGTGACCTTTTAACAAGTTCGGCCCATTTAACCGGATTTCGATGATTCTTTTGATTTTATTCATTTGACTTGATATAGACAAAGCATAACTCAAAGTTTAAATCACAATATCAGAATTATAATTTATAACTATCCACACATTTGAAATAAGTATTTGTTAGCTTATATAATAAAGAAAACAGAATTTAGATAAAAAAAATGTTTGTGGTTGTTAAGCAATCCCAAACCCACTAATTAATTACAACCTCAAATCACAAAAACCAATTTAAATAAGTGAAGCCAATATAGTACCATGAATCATAAAAAGTGAAGGACGAAACTTGATATTATGTGAAACCAAAGAGACCATTTATGAAATTTTGTCAAAATTTGTTAAGCCAATATTCACGAAAAGTGATTTATAAAATGTACGTTACTATCATAATTTAATTAAGGTAGGCATCTTGACTGATAAATAGATAGGTCGATATTAGTCATATTTTATGTTTTAAATGGGTAAAAAAAAAAAAAAAAAAAAAAAAAAAAAAAGTTAAAAAATGAATTGATGGACTTCATGATTCTTCTCCCTTATTGACTAACACTTTGCTAATCTTGACTTTTAGTAAATCCTTTGGACTTCATGATTCCTAAAAACAAGAAAATATAAAATTAGTCAAATAGTTAAATTTTAGCATGAGAACATAAAATTTACCTAGAAAATCATATTGATTATAAGTTCAAAAGATTAAAAAATCAAATAGACATTTTCAAAAGAAACATAAGGAAACTACCTCTAATACAGCTTTAGCTTCATGGTCAAATGCTTTACAAAGAATCTCATAGCTCTTTTCTTGATCAATGATACCACTCTGCAAACAAGGGTAAAAAGGTCAAGTAACATGAACTATCTTAAAGGAACACAGGATTTATTTAGTTAACATAAAGACTAAAGAGAATAAAGCAGATAACAACAAAATAAATAAATAATTTACTGGCAAATGACATCTAGTAAAAGGGATAACATTTCATACCATCTGATAAACTTTTGAAGGAGAAATAGCTGATATATTGTACCTGCAAATTAAATTTTATCAATAGAATAAGTAAATTACTTGAAATCAATTTACCAAATAGCTATAAATCATTTTTCTATTTTCTTGAAATTCATATACTCTAAACTCCAAGTCATCAAGAAAATATTCAGAGCTTATGCTAATATTCAAAATAGGTCAAACTGAATGGGAAAAAAAAAAAAAAAAAAAAAAAAAAAAAAAAAAAAATTGGAACTCGTTAGGATTAGAAAATTAGATCATTTATTCCTGATAGCAATGTACTTTCATTGATTTGTTTATTATAGAATCCTACTTTTATCTCTACAAGTTATAATAATATCATCAAAATACAAACCAATTTACACTGCTATAATTAGGTAGACTTTTTAAAGTATAATGTCCTAATAAGTAAACAAACTGGAAGTATAATGCTATAATTAAGTGGAATTTTTTAAAATACAATGCCTTAAAAAGAAATAAAATAGAAGTACAACGTTCCAATAGAAAAAAATGAAAGTACGATGCTATAAAACACAAATAAACAAAACTACATTGCTAATTGCTAATTGCATACCTTAGTTTATTCAAATAGAATTTCATTGCTGAAGTGTTCATTTTTTGTACAGTGAGCACCACAGCACCCATACCATTCTAGAAAAGTACCAAAAAATGTTAAACCAACGATAAATACATCATAATATATGATATAATCTATAATATAAAATCAATTAAATCATCAAATAAGAATATTGAAAATGGATTACCTTGCGTGCAATTAACTCAATTAGTAGCATCAAGAACCTTCCAAGTCCCTTCCCTTGATAAGCAGATTCAAGCTGCAATTCATACACATAAAGTACAGGTATTTCTTCTTCAATGGTGAATCTATATTGTACAAATCCAATCATGGATTCTTTTGAATTATCTGTTGTGTTTTCAACATTGTGTACAAAAATATATAATGCTTCAGGTGATGACATTTCTTTTCGCTTTATTTTTTCCTCTGTGGGCCACTCTGCTCCATACGGGCCCTCCATATTCACCTGAAATGAAACATTGTTGTATATTTTGTATGAAAGACCATTTTGTTGCAAAAATTGGGGAAAAGGTGAAACTTTGTTGTGTAAATATGTAATTAACCCTTTTGGTAATACAGAAGGAAAATAAAGTTAATACAGCTATTAACTTGTACCACCTTAAGAAGCTTCTGTATTTGTTGCTTCAAATTAGATGAGAGTTTATCCCCACGTCCAGATTCAAGGGATAAAGATAGACCTATTAAATAAGAGTGCATTAGCAGGAAAAACAAGAACTAACTGAAATTTTCAAATTCTTATATAATCATGTTATACTTTAAGGGTCTTTCTCGTAAACAAAGGGAAAGGGATGGAGTTTTCAAATTTGTATTCGATTTATTAGTTATCACATGTCAATTTTGAACCCTAGATCGTTACCAATTTCAAAAATGTTAAAGCTGTTTACAATACTGTATCTGCAACATATTGACGAGTTATATCTCGTGTATCGTAGTTAAAAACGAAGTCAATTCACACTCAATGCCGCAATATAGACCATTTTTTGTTGTAATGGCTGTAAGCGAGTTAAAAGAAAGAGATGATGCAGACCATTTTTGTTGTAATGGCGAGAGTGAGCAAAATCGGCGAGGTGATCTTTATCGGACGAATAAGCCGATTTCAGAAGCTCATCGATCCTTTTCTTCTTTTGCATTATCTGTACACATTAAACAAGTGAAATTTGTAGGATTGTAGTAGGGTTCATACATTAATGGTACCTGCATCCTTGTTGCCTTCTTTGCTTTGCTGCCTGTCATTGATTTTCCTTCCCCGGCCTCCATCGTCTGATACGACGAGGGTTTTCGTACCCTGGAGTTTGAACTTTGAACCCCTACCCAAATGGGGATTTTGTTCTTGTTCTACGCGCGAATCCCCAAATCAACAAATAAACACAGAGACATCTTTTTAGCAGAATTTTAGTGACAAATTAGTTGAAAAATGAAAAGTATGGAGCTATAACTTTTGAAGGTGTAATTTTTATTTGTGTAGAATGATAAATATTTGAAAATAGTAAAATTATCGAGTAGTTAAAAGTTTTTAAAATATATAATTATATAAAATAAATATTGAAAATTGTAAAACCCTAGTTGAAAGTTTTTAAAATATATAATTATATAAAATGATGTTAGAGAAAAAAAAATATGCAGAGTTCAAACATAAAGACAACTAGTGTGCTACGCACGTGCGTCTTGGGTTTTCTTTTTAGTTTTTTTGTTATTGATTCAATGTATAAAATCATTAAACTTTTTCAAATCATTTAAAAAGAATCCCAAAATAATTCATTTTTTCAAAGTACGATGCTATTTGACCTTTTAAAAATGTCAACTAACATTTTACCTTAAATAGCTTCGTTTCCTTTTTTGTGGGACAAAACTTTATGAGGTTATCTATTTGATTTGCATCTATTGCTAAGTCTTCTAACATAACGACACATCTTTTCCATTCTGCTTTCATAACTAAAAAAAGCTAACATAGAAATTACACTTTACCAACTAAAGTTGCTTCATGTATGGTAAAACTGTGAAATTGGACCTGAATTAAATAATTTACAAACATGAACAGGGCATACCTTTGTAGCAACTTCAAATGATTTGCGGTAAATTTGATTCCCTGGATTTCACAGAATTGAAGCACGGAGTGGATGTTTAAAAATGTATTTCTGTGGATCTTTGTGTTTAGAATCAATGTGAAGAATTGGTTCATCATTTGAGGTTTAGGGTTTAGGGAGTATTTGTCTTTGACAATCCTTCTAACATTTTACAACCATTGAAACAACTTGTGAGCAGATTACCAAGTTGTTGGTCGACTATAACTTCCAAAACCAACATGCACTTCAAGCAAGAAAAGAGATTACAACTTTCTGTTGATATATACTTGGCAGTTGGCACTTTCTAGTTCATTTTCAGCTAAATACCAAAGTTTTAGCTTATGGTATAGTTTTCTTGAAAAAAATGAATTTACAGTTGGATACATCTTGACTTCATCGAGTAAGTTAAACAAATGTAACTTGAACAAAAATGATAGGACACGAAAGTAACGAAGTTCGTACCTAAAGCACAATAGAATCAACCTATAAATACTGGAATGTATTCAAAGAAGCAATGTTCTTTCCCTACAGTAAAAGAGATTCTTCCTTGGATCCATTTCCAACAGTTTCTTGAAGTGTTCCTATCTGAATTACATTGTTTACCACAAAATGTAATATAAGTATGAAGTCAATGTGAAAGTAAGAAGTTGAAAAATAGACCTGAAGTGTGGTTTTGAGATAGACTTTAAGTATATTCCATGGTGTCAAGAAAGAGGACTTCAAAATCACTCCCCAAGAGGCAACTTTCCATCAGGCTCACTTTTCGTTTAAGCTGCACCTCACACTCCTCCATTTGGTAATTTTCCCCTTCAACTCGTCGTCGAGTTCAGCATCACAACACCACTACAGCACCAACACCGCATGTCATCCATCCATATTTTGCATGAGAGAGGTAATAAACCTGCAAGCCAGTAAAATGTTCACACAAATAAGTTAAATATTTGACAAAGGTTGTTGATGTAACAAAAAAATTATAAAATGGATTATACTTATTATCCATTATACCTATGTTTTGACTTTGAAGAACACAGCTCACACCATAAGATACCAATAACTGGTAAAGCTAAATGATACAACAAAGTTCTAAGGAAACATCAAGCAACAACACATTAATGTTAAACGCTCTACACCATCATTATTGAAAACCATCAATCAGTCATGCAGGAATGATAAGATCCCAATTTTGCTAACCAAACTGTAAAAGCGGTCTTACTTGGGTTTTCCGGGACAATCGGGATCAAATCTCCAACTAATGGCAATATACTTTGAAGAACGCAGCTCACACGCGACACATCAAAACTGATAAATACAAAGGCAGAAAATAGGGTAACAATAAACAATTTTTAGAAAACTCAAAGTTGAGCTACAATAGATTGATAAACCCCCTAAATGACAGGTAGATCATCATTGAAAATACTGAATGTTGCAACCATTCTTTTATTAACAGAACCTGCAGAAGCAAGATGACAGCCAAAGTTAACGAAATAGCAAGTCAAAAAATTCACACCGTTCATTACAGACAAGCCTCTACACCTATTATGAAGTCATGGTATTGAGGTTACGAAACTCATTTATCATATGTATTAGATTTAGATTTTTATTCCCTATTTTATGAAAACACGCATAGAGACTTTCCTGTGACCTGCACGATCCTGCTACCAACACTTTGTTTTATTCTTTTCAATTAACTCCTTTATAAATAGAACCACCAAAGTCAATTGAAGAGAAACAATAAAATTCTTATTGTCTTTTAGATGCAACCGCCAAGTGAATATTGACATATTAATATGTTTTAATTTAATCCCAGGGCCACTAATACACACCTTACCCTACTATTTAAAAAATTAATCAATGAAATTCGAAAGAATCGACATAATTAGCAGCATTTCAAATGATAACTACAGAGAAACAAAATACCTTAAGGCAAATAACAAACCAACAGTCACCCTTTTCCAAGATGAGTTTTATTAATTAAATGAAATAAAATGAAATAAAAATAGGTAAAAGAGTGGCCATAAGGCCATCGAAAACCATTACTTTGTTGACCAAGATGATTACCAGGTACTCCAAAAGATCTTGCCAGAAACCGTACCTATTTTAATTTTTCAATTAGTGATAAATTCAGAATTTTTTTAAATGAATAAAAATATATTAACTATAATTTAAGTTACTTGATCACTTGAAAAATTCTCAAGAAACTTTGCTGTGACATAAACTTCAGTATAAGCCTGCGTGTCACTCTTTGGTGAGACCCTTTGTACTAACTTAGTAAAGAAATCAGAAACCTGAAAAAATATAAAAGGAAACCATTATAAATTATAATATTTTATAAAATATCAAATTTGCAAATGTTCATAGTTTTTTTTTCAGTGTTATAATTTTAATACCTCATGTGTTAAAAGAAGATGGACTGCTTTTGCAGATACATCTCCAAATAATAGGTATCTATAAAACAAAAATTGATGTCAGTACCATTAATTAAATCAATATATACGATGTATAAAACTTGGATAATTAATTCATTAGTGATTATTATTATTATTAAGATAAACAAATAATAAGACCTCTCTGGGGATTTGAATGGGTTGTGAAGGCCATGTTTGGGGCATTTAGTTAAGCTTTCAACAAAAGGCTGTATAAGATGTCAAGAGATATGATATAAGTTTATAAAATTCCAATTTAGATAGTAATTTGGTTTCTTTCATGATGCATACGTTTATTCCATTTTCATCAACTTCTGAAACTTTAATGAATGATTCACTGTTTAGAGGATCCAAAATTGTATTCCAATTGCTACCTGTCATCCATTTTCCCTGGACTGCAAAATATATGAAACGTGTGAACAATGATTGTAACAAATTTGCTATAACTCAAATTCATGTGTTTAGTTGTTTACCCAAGTTTTGTACTTCTGCAGGCTGAGAGCCGGATATCTCATCAGCTTTAACCGTGGCAAATTGCAGTGAATGGATGAGCCTACAAGAGAAATATAATTTTTTTTTATTTATAGATACAAAAACAGAGACTGCTCTTGATCTTAATTATCCAAAATCTTGTAATTTAGAGAATTAAGCTTGTCATGCGTGTTTTTAATATGTATTCCTATAATTGAATGAAATTATAAGTAGTATGAATGTGATTTTCTGTAACTGACGCATTCATATTTAGAAGACGATTAAACAGAGAAAAAACGGAATCAATCACTTAGTTATTCGACATTTTTTTACCTTGTAAGATGATTGATTGTAGCTAGATTTACATGAGGGAACCAATTATAAGCCTATGTTTCAAATCATATAGATCAAACATAAATATGATCGAGAACTCAGAAAAACGTAACTCAGATAACGAATTTCAGATGACTCTTTGAGGAAGTTGTTTACCTTTTTGATTCGTCGATCAAGATAGAGTCGAATTTCACTTCATTGGCGATTCGTCTCTTTGGTTGTAACCTAAACGAATTTCAGAAAAACCTAACTCAGATAACCAATTTCGCAAACAGTGGCGGAGAAGTGTGGACGACGATTCGACCAAACCTTCCGTATTCATCTGTGGGAGTTGTTTATTCAACGGGAAAGGGAAACGGGGTGGGTAAAACCACAGGACAAATCCTGCAAAACGGAAGATTTGAAACGAAATCGAGCAGAAGAAAGAGTGAGAAATTGAAAGCCACGCTGGTGGATTTCTTGAAGAATGAAGCAGGAGATGTTACACAGATGAGAAAACGGAAGGGGAGAAGACATCTGTGTACACAGATGAAGAGGTGTCGTGCAAGAAGAGATGCAGGTGGCGGGAGTAGAATGGCCAAAAACTACCCACCCCGTATAAAATCCCAAAACCCCCCACCCCATCCATTCCTTCTAGAAAAACGTTGTAATTAGCTATAAGAAAACATTACGTGGGACCAAGCAAAAAATTCTCTCTAAAAGTTCTTGTATTTTTTGGGTTTTTACTAGATTTCAACATGGCCGGTGTGTCACCGGGCAGGATCCCTAGTTTGGATCCAGAGTTTAATAATCAAATTCATGAGTTTTCTGCTCTAGATTCTCAAGATTCAGGTGAATATCGAAAAAAAACAAAAATGCAGAAAAAATTACGTATATTCAAAGAACCATCTGTCAAACCTTCTTGTTTGGATCATTCAAATGAGAGATGTTTACAAGCTAGGGATTCATGCATCCATCTTAAACGTATTACAGATCTCGAAAAGAAAAAAATGGATTTGACTGAACATGATCTAAACAATCTCGATAAAGGAAAATTTTCCGGGAAAGATGGGTCATCTTTGACTGATTTCAGTGAGATGTTAGAGAAATGTGCTACCCAATCTTATCGTGATCATCTGCTTGACAAGCTTACTCGCACAATTGTTCAAGGAAAAGAAGTGGAAGCAGGTCTTGTTCGTGTTGCTGCTTCACACGGTCAGATTGATGGAGATGTTGTCATTACTCCTGATATGTCTGGAATCAACGATCGAAATGCGACTGAATGGGTTGAGGGAATGGTAGAGGATGGTACTTCCCATGAGGGTAGCGAGAATGATGATGAAGAGACCGATGGAAATATTGCAGTCGCAGAATACACCAATCGAAGATACGATACTTCAAAAGGTTCCGATGGGGATGATTGCGGGATACATGGAGGAAAAGAACACACCGGTCAAAGATACGTCACGCCTGCTTCTATTCCAGATGTAGAGTTTCCTGTGGATGAACACTTGATTGCTTGTACACCGGACGGCCATTCAAATTACCTGCACCAGCACGCTTCTTGCTGTTCAATGGTGATCGGAAAAGAAAAAGAAGCCACCGTCTATTCCCCATGCACGTTTACGATCGGAACAGAAGGAGCAGTCACCGGATGCATTTCGACGGTTGGAAAAGAAGGACAACATGCAAACGTCATTGCCGGCCTCACACTCGACAGTCATGAAACGGCTTCAACGGGATTGTTAGAGAATGCCGATCATTTACAAAAAAAGATGGGTATGACCTTTCTCCCTTTTACTACTAATAAAGCTTACACTTATTCAAATGAAAGAAGGAATCAATTTAAAGAATCCTATGTGATTAAAGATCAAAATCCATCATCTCTTGTTGACCACCCTTCCCACTTGTCCACTTTCCAGCCGAATCCTACTCTTATGAAGACTACTTTTCCTTCACTTTTGGGTCCACTACCTAAACAATTAAATTCTATAAATGTATCTAAAATTCCGGACAAGTACACCACATCTAAAATTCTATACAACTCACTCTCTAATAATCAACCCAATACCTCAATTGTAGAAGCCCAAAAGATTTTAAATACCCAAGTCATAACAAATCAACCCAATACCCCAATTGTTGAAGCACAAAAGTATTTAAACAACCAAGTTGAAAAAATTAAGCCCAATTCCTCAATTCCTTCCGAATATCTTAATTTAGATAATTTAAATCATGAAAACATAAACAAAAACAAAAATGCTTGGCCTCGCAATCTTCCTCTTCTTAATAACTCTCACGCTAATATCATTACCGGCTCTCAAAAACACGCTAATGATAAATTCCGTTTTATTCCAAATTTAAGTAATGATATAAATGTGCCCGTTGATATTCCTTTACCAGCCGTTACTAAAGTTTGTGAAACTTTTGCTCGGACTATATGTGGTTATTTTGTTGGAAAAAAAATGAATTATTCGGATGTCCGTTTTCTAGCTTCCAAAATGTGGTCTATCCATGGTCTTCAAGATGTCCTTCTAAATGGAAAAGGTGTTTATCTATTTAAATTTAGTGACGACAATGGTCTTGAGCATGTTATCACCCATGGACCCTGGACTTTTAAGGGTGTCCCAATTGTCATACAAAAATGGCGTCCTGGTCTCGCTATTCATAAGAACAATCACGACAAACTTCCTCTCTGGATTAAAATCCATGATATTCCATATGAGGCTTGGAGTGATGATGGTCTTAGCCACATTGCTTCAAAAATTGGTAAGCCCCTTGCTATGGACTCCTATACGGCTAATATGTGCAAGTATGCAGCTGGGAAATCTGTATATGCGCGTGTCCTTCTTGAGGTCACCACTAAATCTTCTTGGGTGGATAAAGTGATTATTCGTATTCCTGATCCAGATACTCTTGAGTTTTCCACCCATACTCTTCGTATTGAGTATGAATGGAAACCTCCTATGTGCTCTCATTGCATGGTTTATGGTCATGAAACTAACAATTGTATGCATGTCATCTCTAAGACTATTGAACCTAAGCACAAAGATAAAATGCCTATTGATCAGGTGATAGATACCTCTCCTATGCAACTTGATGATGGATTTACGGTGGTCACTAAAAAGAAAAATTTAACGAAACAACGGCCAAATTATGAAAATTCTACTAATAATATTCCCCAAAGTAATTCTAATAAAAATACCCAAAGGGGTAGGATGGCTAAAGAAGCTTCAAAAAATTACGTCAATAATAAATATAATAAAAGTAATAATAAATCGCAAACCGAGATTCGCCTTGTCCATAACAAGAACAGTCCTCCCATTCGCCCTGTCCCTAACCAGAACCGCCCTCCCATTCCCCCTGTTTCTAGTAAGCCCTCCAAGAAGGATTCTAGAGGTGTAGTTGGTTTCCCTAGCCCCATCCTCCGCCTCTCTTCATCTACAGCCCCAAAACAATCTAAGATCTCCACTCCTATCTTCAACGCCTTTTCCGTTCTTGAGTCGTGTTCCAACGACATTACGAATCTCCCCCTGCCTCTACCCCCTTCCTACTATGCTTGTCCCATCCCCTGTTACCCCTGATGACCTTTCAGATGAGGATGAACTCATTGAGGTCGAATCTGATGATGGAGACACAGCAAAGTTTATTGCTGACCACATTAGAATAGCTCCGGCGTCCGAGCAGATGGACTCCACCAACCTCCAGGTTTCCATATGACGCACATCGCTTCGTGGAATACTAGAGGTCTTTGTAAGCTTTCTCATCAGAAAGCTTTGAGAGATATTATCCGCGATCAAAATCTTCAAATTTGTGCTTCCCTTGAGACTCGTGCATCCTTCTCTAAGCTTCCTCATATCTGTAGCCGTGCTTTTGGCCCCTGGTCTTGGTCGTCTAACGGCCTTTTTTGCAATCGTGGGACTAGAATTGTGGTTGCATGGGACCCGTTGGCTGTGGATATGATGCTTCTTGACTTAAATGATCAGGTTATGCATTTCAGCGTTAAAATGCGTACCTCTAATAAATCCTTCTTCTGCTCTTTCGTCTATGCTCATAACAATCACATGCTGCGTCGCTCTCTTTGGGAGTCTCTTGCCGCCCATAAAAATGTGGTTAAAGCTGCCCCTTGGATCATCTTGGGTGATTTCAATGTTGCTCTTGACATGAAAGATAGCACCTCCGGGACGTCTGGTATCTCTCGTGCCATGGAAGACTTCAGGGACTATGTCAATCGGATGGAGATGGAGGACCTTAATTATAAAGGTCTCTTCTACACATGGACCAAATCTCCTAATGGATCCAGTGGCATTCTCAAAAAGATTGACCGTGTCATGGGTAACCTGCACTTCGTTGCTTCTTTCCCCTCTGCTTCTGTTACTTTTCTCCCTTACCGATCGTCCGACCATACCCCTGCTGTGCTTTCTCTCCCCCAACGTCTCCCATACAAGCCTAAACCGTTCAAATTCCCTAATTTCCTGACCTATAAGACCGATTTCAAGCATTCTGTTGCTTCTTCTTAGGATCCCAATATCCCTGGCCATCAGATGTATAAGGTTTTCCAAAATCTTAAAAATCTTAAAAAACCCATGCGTCAGCTGCTTCGCAGCCAAGGCAATCTCTTCTCTAAGGTTATCTCCCTTCGTACTGAGCTTGATAGAATTCAAATTGCTCTGGATCGGGACCCTTTTAATAGGGATCTTCGTGAAGAACAATGCAGGTATCTTCTGGCTTATAACGAGGCTAGCCTCGATGAAGAGAGGTTCTTAAAACAGAAGGCTAAGGTTGACTGGCTTCGTGAAGGCGATAAAAATTCTGCTTTTTTCCACAAGTCGGTTAAAAGCATTAAGTCTCGCAACCGTATCGATTCTATCCAGGATGCTCAGGGCAATTGGATCTCTGGGGATGCCCTCCCTAATCTTTTTGTCTCCCACTTTCAAACTTTCTTAGGATCTGCCCACCCCACCCTTCCTATTCGTGACCCTTCTTCCCTCTTTGCTAATAAACTCTCCCATCTCCAGTCTGCCACCATGCTTGCTCCTGTTACGGATGAGGAGGTTAAGTGTGTCTTGTTCCAGATGGGCGATAATAAAGCCCCTGGCCCCGATGGTTTCACGGCAAAGTTCTTCAAGTATGCCTGGGATATTGTGGGTCCTGATTTCTGTTTGGCGGTTAAGGAGTTCTTCTATTCTGGAAAACTGCTTAAGTCTTTCAACAACACCGTGCTTGCTCTCATCCCTAAGGTTGACTCCCCTTGCAAAGTCACTGATTTCCGCCCTATAGCATGCTGTAATGTTGTTTACAAATGTATCAGCAAGATTATTGCGGATCGTATCAAGAACCATCTCTCCTCACTGGTTGATGAAAACCAGTCTGCTTTCATCCCTGGTCGCTTGATCACTGACAACGTTCTTCTTGTCCACGAACTAATGCGTGATTATCATCGTCATCGTGGTCCTCCTAGATGTGCTTTCAAAGTTGATATTCAAAAAGCTTATGATACGGTGGACTGGTTCTTTCTTCGAACAATCTTGTTTGGGTTTGGGTTCCCCAATCGTATGATTGACTGGATTATCACTTGTGTTTCTACTCCTGCTTACTCTGTGAGTATCAATGGGAATACTCACGGTTTTTTCGACGGTAAAAGGGGTCTCCGTCAGGGTGACCCCCTCTCTCCCTATCTCTTCACTCTAGTCATGGAGGTGCTCAACCTTATGATCAAGAGAAACATCTCTGTCTCCAATTCTTTTAAATTCCACAGGCAATGTGATGAGCAAAGTATCACCCATCTCTGTTTTGCCGATGATCTTCTTCTCTTCTGTCATGGCGATAGCTCTTCGGTTAGTATCATCTTTGACTCTATTGCAGAATTCTCTGGGGTCTCTGGTCTCTATCCTAATGAAGCGAAAAGCGAAGCCTTCTACTGCAATGTGGGTGAAAGGACCAGGGCTGCCATTGATCGTATTGTTAGGTTTCCTGAGGGATCTTTCCCTGTCAGATACCTTGGGGTCCCTCTTATCACCACCCGTCTCGCCCATAAGGATTGTAAAGGGCTTGTTGATAAAATCAAATGCAGAATTAATGACTGGAAAAACAAGTCTCTCTCCTTTGCTGGGCGTCTCCAACTCATCCTCTCTGTTCTTTCTTCTATGCAAATCTATTGGGCTTCTGTTTTTATTCTTCCCAAATCTATCTCTAACGAGATTGAGAAGCTCATAAGGGGTTTCCTCTGGTGTCATGGAGAATTGAAACGTGGAAAAGCCAAGGTCTCCTGGAAGACTGTGTGTCTCCCTAAGGCTCATGGTGGCCTTGGTATTCGTAACCTGGCTGTCTGGAATGTTGCCCTTATGGCTTCCCATGCTTGGAGAATCCTTTCTAAGAAAGATTCTCTATGGGTCAAGTGGATCCACTCGTATCGTCTCCGTGGCCGTAACTTCTGGGATGCACCCAAAAAATGCGGATCAGGCTATGCCTGGCGAAACATCCTTGACATGCGGGGTAAGATACAGGAGTTTATAGTCTCCCAAGTTGGTGATGGCTGCACTACGTCGGCTTGGTTCGATAACTGGCATCCTGATGGTCCTCTTTCTCAGTTCTTTTCTGCCTGTGACATCCATTCTGCGGGTTTCAATCCTGATTCGAAGGTTGCTGACCTTGTCCTTAACGGATCTTGGGATCTCCCCCAACGCTGGAGGGACTCCCATACTAATCTGTTTTCTCATAACCCGCCTTCGCTCTCTTCGTCCATTCCTGATAAAATCCTTTGGAGATCTTGCGACGGTCATCTCTCTCCTTTTTCTGTTCGTTCTGTTTGGCACTCTATCCGCCCCTATAATCATCCTGTCGATTGGTATCATCTGGTTTGGTTTTCTCAGAATATTCCTAGACATGCTTTCATTCTCTGGGTTGCTCTTAAAAATCGTCTAAATACTCATGATAAAATTAAAACCTGGGACCATAACTCCAATCTCATCTGTGCCTTCTGTGGTGATTGTTCGGATTCCCTTCCCCATCTCTTCTTTGAATGTTCTTTCCCTTCTTTGGTTTGGCATGACCTTCAGCATGTCATGAATCTCTCCTTCCCTACTGATTGCTGGTCCGATATTATTAATCTTCTCAAGCCCAAATCTAAGAGTAAGACCATTTGGTCCATCATTCGAAGACTTGTGTTTGCTGCTGCTATTTACCACATCTGGAAGGAAAGAAATAATCGAATTTTCAAAAATAAAAAATTAACGTATCATGCTGTTAGGAATAGTGTTATAGATGATGTGCGAGGTAGACTGGTGAGTCTATCTATGAAACCTTCTCCTAATGTAAATTTGGCTAAAAGGATCTGGTACATTCCCTAAAGCTAATGTTGTTTGCTCTATGGTCCTTGTTTATCTCTTGTCTCCCATATTCTGCTTTTTCTGTCTGCTTGTATGGTTTGTTTTTTGCAGGTTGTTTGGTTTGTTCTTGTTTTGTTTCATGGTTCCAATTCCTGTTTTGGTTCCTAGTTTAGTTTTGTTGTCCATTGGGGCCTGTCCCAATGGTCTCTGTTGTGTCTTTGGTGGGGAGTCCCCAGCCTTCTATTGTATTTATTCTTTTTATTAATAAATTTTGCCTGAGGTACCGTCCTCTTTAACAAAAAAAAAACGTTGTAATTTAATTATATATAGTAATGTATTATTTGTGTTATAATAAACATATGTTTTTTTTAATATTATATGAAACAAATTTTGAATTAGGAGGAGTTTTTTTTTTTTTTTTTTTTTTTTGTTCTAAAATAAGAATTTTGAACTCGTATTATTAAACGAAGTTTTTTTTTTTTTAATTTAAGTTTTTATAAGCTAAAATGTTTGAAGATAGTGTATTATGAGACCATGAAATGAGTATATGCATAGCCAATATTTTGCACTCGTAAAATGAATAACATATGATCCTCACTATATAACGTTATTTAATAACCGTTGGGCAAACATTATTTTTATTAACCACATAAATTCATCAACTTACATAAATCTCATTCCAAAACATAAATTAAAAGGAAAAAAAAAACCACCATCTTACTCAACCGAAAACTCATACACCATACTATGCCTATACTTCCCACCGGGCTGAACCACAATCGCCGGAAAATTCTCCCGATTAACCGCATCCGGAAACCCTTGTGTCTCCAAACACACACCCCCATGTTTCCGATACACCGCCCCGCCTTTCCCCACAATCCCATCCACATAATTCGCCGTATAAAATTGCATCCCCGGTGCATCCGTCCACAAATTCAAAACCCGTGAACTCACCGGATCCTTCAATTTCACCGCCCGTTTCAACCCTAATTTCTCTTCCCCACAATCGAGCACGTAATTATGGTCGTACCCTAACCCGACTTCCTTAATCTTATCCCCAATTCTCTTCTCGGTGGTGAAATCAAACGGGGTTTGGGCCACAGGCTTGATTTCGCCGGTTGGAATTTGGGTTTCGTCGACCGGAGTGATGTGTTTTGCGAAGATTTGAGCGGTGTGGTTGAGGATGTCGCCGGAGTTGTGGCCGGAGAGATTGAAGTACGTGTGTTGGGCTAGACTGACCGGAGTTGGTTTGTTCTCCGGGATCGCTTCCATGTTGAGAGTTAAAGTGGTTTTCGAAGTGAGTGTGTAGGTTGCCGTTACGGTAAGATCTCCGGGGTAACCTAATTCCATCAAGATTAAACTTTAAAACCAGAAATCAGACATGACATACTGTATTTTTTGTGTGGATTACCTTCTTCACCATCGCGAGAATGATATTTGAAGGTTATTGATGGATTGTTGTCTTGTTTATGTTCAACGACTTCCCAAACAACTTTGTCGAATCCTTTGAGTCCGCCTTAAAACAAGAAATTGAAAGGTTTTTGGTAAAAACTGGAACCAAATATTTCAATCGTAATCGACAATTATATACACATGGATACAAAAATTTGGGTGTTGATTCATACCATGAAGACTGTTTGGACCGTTGTTAATTGGGAGTGAATATTCAGTCCCATTGAGTGTAAACTTCCCCTCTTTAATCCTGTTTGCAACCCTTCCAACAATGCAACCAAAGTAGGGTGCCTTACCATTCTGATGAAAGAAAAAAAAATCAACAAAAGAAATCAAATTCAGATTACCATAAGTGTGCATATGAGTTGAAATTAAGAACATTTTAGACGAATTGATATGCATTTGTTACAATCATCAAAACAACATTATTCCAATTTAAATGTAGCTATCGAATCTTCCTAACTACTAAAAGTTTTGTTTTCCGATCTCAAAAGTTGAATAATCCTTTTGTGAAATAGTTGGGATATTTTTGGATCAACAAGAAGATAAACCCTAATTTTGGGGAAGTGAAATAGTCGGGATATTTTTGGATCAACAAGAAGATCATGTTGATTTCACAGTGAATTGTCAAGGAACTCACCAGATAGGGATCGAGAGTGTCGAATCCAAGAACAATATCATCCAGTTTTCCTGTTCGAAATCAAAATCCCAAACATCATATGCGATTAGAGAATTTGAACGAGAAACGAGAAGAAGGGGATGATAAGAGAAGGGAATTATACCATCTTTATCAGGAACGAACAAGGAAGTGATGGTGCAACCATAATTAGAGACCAAAACCTTCATTGTTCCATTGTTGAGTTCAAAGAGCTGTGGTTTCTGCTCCGCCATTGGTAACGATTGCAGTGATGATGGATGATCAAAGCGATTGAATGGAAATTAAATATTTAAGGAAGAGAAATCGAATGGGTTTAGATGGCGATCTGTATAAAAAGGGGTAGAAGAGTTTGAGAGATCCACGGAGATATTCTTCTACTTCCTGGTGGCATCGGCAAGTTTGGATACCGTTGGACGTGTTTTTGAAGGGGTTAAACACTTGTTTGTTAAATAAAATAATACAGTATGTTTTATTCAATATGATGAGGTGTATTTTTTATTTTCTTTTGTAGATTAATTAATTTTAGAGTAAATTACAGTTTTGGTCCCTGTGGTTTACATGATTTGACAGTTTCAATTCAAGTTTAGAAATTTTACGAAATCGGTCTCTATAGTTGGCATTTTGTTGCACTATTGATCTCTCTTGGTCTTGGGTTACCGTCAAATTTATTTTGTTAAGTAAATGTAAAATGTCTAAGATACCCATAGGGACCAAAACTGTAATTTACTAAAAGCACACATACACACTATCTCTCTCTCCCTTAGACTATACGGAATGGGATCCCAATGCCGCCGGCATTGCCTATGTGGCACTCTAATGCCGATCGGCAACCATTCCGTTTTATAGGCATGGCAAAAAAAATTTTTCAGAGGCATGGAGATGCCGATGGTTTCTTCACTCTCTGTCTCTTGTCTCTCTCTTCTATGTCAATGGTTTTCTTCACCAACACCACTCCACATTGTAGGCATCCAATGACATTTTCGTAGGCATCCTACGTGGCGCTTACGTGGCGGCCGATGGCGATGGTTTCGTAGGCAACCACTCCGCTTAGCCTTATCCAACAACTGTTTGTGTGTGTGAGAGAGAGAGAGAGAGAGAGAGAAAGAGATAGAGAAGTAAGTGTTTCCTCTCTTCCTCTTATTACAATTAATAGTCACTTCATTCATTGTTAAATCATGTCGATTATCGGAATTTCGAGCTTTGCTTTCTCTGAAAACCTCCATCATAGAAGATCCACAAGCTTTTCTTTCCTAATGGAACATCTGCACTAGCCATTGTAATTGGTTTGATGTTACATGTGACTCTAGGTGTCACATCACGGCCTTTAAAATTGTGGAGATCGGAAGAAATACAATTTACCAGATAAATATTGGAAATATAAAAATCTTGTAAGTTTGTTTGTTTTTCATAAAATTTCAATTTATAATCATTTAAGTATTCCATTCGTAAATTTATACTCCCTAATATAAAATATAAACAATGATTTTTTGTGCTCTTAAATATTATTATAATTTCCCTGTTTTTTCTATTTTGAATATATATGTTTTAAATAACAATAATTATTAATTTTAAAGATAACAATGTAACATACTCAAGTAACAATATATAATTTATAAAACTCAAACAATTTAGGACCAGTCCTTATCAAAACTGGACTCTTAGGACTCGTTTTTGACTAAACTCATAACTATTAACCCGTATCAATTAAACATAACTATCAAACGACATAATCATTGAATTCAAAACCAAATACAAGAAACATGTCCAAGATTTTTTCAATTACCTCAAAAACCACACATAATCCATCAAACATCAACAACAATAATTCTACAACACAAAGTACTTCAATTACAACCAACAAGATAACCTACCTCGGGTCACCAATTTATTCAGAAACCATATTCATAACTTAAAAAAAAAACACTAGAAATATAATTTCCCATAATCCAATCACTTCTTTTTTGCAACAAACAACCCCCATTTCTGTTCATCTGAACCAGTCCTCACCAATTTTGACTTCCAACCTCCAACAATATCATTGTAGTCCTCCTACATATATCATGTTCAACATAAACCATTAAACATGTGTTATTTATTTATTTTTTTAACTTAAAAATATAAAACCATGCTAAAAAATATGACTTACTTCAGAGAAATCTTGTATAAATTCTTCCTTTTCTTTTTCAACTCTTTCAAGTTCCCTTTTAAGGACTTCTCTAAACTGTAACACAATGTAACAATTATAGATGTTAGAAAATAATATTATTTTTTAATATAATAATTATATATAAAAAATGTAAGTGGGAATATGCAAGAACCTGTTCTGTTCGATCCTCTGCTATCACATCTACAAATCCAGCATCTTTAAGCATCTAAACAACAAAAGAATAATCAATCAATACACTTAAAATTGTTAACATTAAATTATTTTCTTGTTTTTAATATTTTAAATGTGGTAATTCACCTTGCCATAAGTTTCAACATCATGAAGATCATATCCTCTTTGTTTAATGTATTCTGCAAAATCTTGAGATGGTTTTCCAGATTTTCTACAGTAATCACTTATCAAAACTTTGCCACCTGGCTTCAACCACTTGTAAAAAGTCCGAAACAATGCAGGTTTATCCTATAAAAAAATAATAAAAAATCATGGGTATTTCTTTTTGACTTAATACAGAAAGAACAACTTAACAGGTTTTTTCCCATTAACCTAACATTTCACAATTTTCCCAGAGTGGGCTGTCATTTTCTTGAATAATTATTTAAATGTCATTAATCCATATGTTTTTAAGACATCATTAATCCATACAACACTTTATTAATACATTAATTAAAAAAAAATCACGGGTATTTCTTTTTGACTTAATACAAAAAGAACGACTTAATAGGTATTAACATTTCACAATTTTCCTAAAGTGGGCCGTCATTTTTTCAAATAATTATTTAAGACATCATTAATCCATACAACACTTTATTAATACATTAATTTAAAGAAAAAAAGAAAAAGAAAAAAGGGTCTTACTTGAATATGGAGGATAGTGTCACGGCTATAAATGACATCAAAAGTATTGTCTGGATATGTTTTCTTGGTACAGTCAGCAACTTCAAATTCAACAGAGCATTTGAGACCAATTGCCCTTTCAAGGGCAAAAGAAATCATATTTACAGAAAGATCGATTCCAACAACATCAACATCAAATGTTTCAGCCATGTAAAAATCGCCTCCACCAATCCCACATCCAACATCTAGAACTTTCTGGCCCGCTTTTAGATCCAACATTGCAACAAATTCTTTTGTGGTGTCTGTAAATAATTAAAAAAAATATTTATTTGGGTTGTGTTTTCTTTAACAGGGTCAAATAGGTAATAATTTAAAGATTAAGATGAAAAAAAAGTGGTTGAACGATTTGAAAGACGTTCGAGTGTATTCTAAGTGTAGATTAAATTAAATGCAAGAAATATGGATTTGTTTATTAAAGAATGGGCAAATTTCAAAAAAGACACTAAGTTTTCAAAAAATTTCGATTTTGACACTCTGTTATTTTTTTTTTCAATTAAGTCACTAAGTTTTCAATTTTTTCCAATTAAGTCACTATGTTTTCAATTTTGAACATTTGACCGGTCAACCCGGTAGCCAGCTGACGTGGCATGATGACGTGTCGGTCTTTAATGATTGGACGCTGACATGGCATGCTGACGTGGCACCCGAGTGTCAAAATTGAAACAAAATTCAATTAAGTCACTGTGTTTTCAATTTTGTTTCAATTTTGACACTCGGGTGCCATATCAGCATCCAATCATCAAAGATCGACACGTCATCATGCCACGTCAGCTGGCTACCGGGTTGACTGGTCAAACGGTCAAAAATGAAAACATAGTGACTTAATTGGAAAAAATTGAAAACATTATCCAAAAAATAAAGCAATTAAATATGCATTTAACCAAAAAATAAAGCAATTAAAGATTAAAAAAGGTCAAATTTTTAATACCTATTCCTCCTGTACTCACAAACCCTTGTCCAAATATTCTTTCATATCTCAAAATGCCACTACTTTTGTACTGAACATTATCCAAGAACCGTTGAAAGCCCTTATCTTCTTCTGCATTTACCTTTTGCCATATCCAACAAATCTGCAATTAAAAACCAAAATGAGTAATTTAGTACACACCCTTTTGAAGAAAAACCAGAATTAAAAATCATGGTTAATAAAAAGTACCTGATTTTGATTTTTCTTGTTGCGTACATAAGCTCCAATACATTTCGATCCAACAAGAGAAAGTTCATAAGAGTTACCAGATTTGTTGGACACGTGGCATTCCTTAAACACCTAAAACAATTTCAAGAAATTGATTTGAGCTCACAAGATTACATATTTTTCTAAAGGGTATTATGGGTACTTTCGCAAAAGGGTAAATACAAGAAAAAGCAATGTACTTTCACTGATTTGTTTATTGTAACATCTTACTTTCATTTTTTCCTATTACAATATTGTACTTTGAGAACTCCATCAATTATAGCAATCATCCAAATAAAAAGAAATTTTCAATTGGGTAATTTTTTCAATATTTTAATAAGAAATAAATTCATAAGAGTTACCAGATTTGTTGGACACGTGGCATTCCTTAAACACCTAAAATAATTTCAAGAAATTGATTTGAGCTCACAAGATTACTTATTTTTGTAAAGGGTATTATGGGTACTTTCAAAAACAGGTAAATGCAAGAAAAAGCAATGTACTTTCACTGATTTGTTCATTATAACATCTTACTTTCATTTTTTCCTATTACAACATTGTACTTTGAGAACTCCACCAATTATAGCAAAAAGCAATTTTCACTGCTAGAATTGGGTAACTTTTTAATTGTTTTAAAAAGAAATAAATTTAAGCATACGATGTTTTAATAGGGAGAAACAAAAGTAGGATGCTATAAAACACAAATAAATGAGAGTACGTTGCTATTTCTTGCATTTAACCCAAGGTGTAAAGAACTTAAAAGTCAGTCAACAATCAACATAGAGTTTTATAATTTATGGTTAAAAATATTTTTACCTTGGTGTAAAATCTAGGTTCACGATAATGTGTAGGATTGCTCTTTCTTTTATGGTCTCCAGATTGGTGAAAGCATGACTCTCTAAAGAAAATATGCCCTCCAACTTTCACCCATTTCAATAATTTTTCAGCAATATATTCAACCTGAAACCAAAAAAAATAAAACAATATTTATTCCGGGAAATTAGTTTACTTTATAAACTCAATTCATTAAAAAAATGGAAACATATGAAAGAAACCAGAAAATGGGTGTTTCTTTTTACAAATTTGACAAAATTAGTTTTTTTATGAAGATGGTTCGGATCTTTAATCGGATTTTGATCTTTAATCAAGATTTTCTTTAATGATAAACTTGTTAATGGAAGATTTATAAAGTGGTTGAGGGTTCACCTCTTTGTCAGAAAGATACATTAATAGCCAGTTTGAGAAAATCAAATCTATTGATTCATCTTCAAACTTTAGGTCCGGTGAAGTGACATCAGCACACATAAATTCAACATTTTTAAAGTGCCCGTTGATGCTCTCATTCTGCAAAAATAAGTAGTAAATAACAATAAAAACAGACCATAGAAAAAACATAAATATCACACTGATGTGAATGGGGACAAAATTTGCAACATTTTGTCTTATCTATGCAAAAAGACGTGAATGCCCTTCTAATACCAAAGCTATTAGACTAATGTGAATGGAGACAAAATTTGCAACTTTTTGTCTTATCTGTGCAAAAAGACGTAAATGACCTTCTAATACCAATTCTATTAGACAGACGTGAATGGGGACAAAATTTGCAACTTTTTGTCTTATCTGTGCAAAAAACGCCCTTTTAATACCAAAGCTATTAGTGAATAGAGACAAAATTTGCAACTTTTTGTCTTATCTGTGCAAAAAGACGTAAATGACCTTCTAATACCAATTCTATTAGACAGATGTGAATGGGGACAAAATTTGCAACTTTTTATCTAATCTGTGCAAAAAGACGTAAATGCCATTCTAATACCAAAGCTATTAGACTGTTGTGAATGGGGACAAAATTTTCAACTTTTTGTCTAATCTGTGCAAAAAGACATGAATGCCTTTTTAATGCAAAAGCTATTACGCTGATGTGAATGGGGACAAAATTTGCAACATTTTGTCTTGTCTGTGCAAAAAGACGTGAATGCCCTTCTAATACCAAAGCTATTACACTGATGTGAATGGGGACAAAATTTTGTCTTATCTATGCAAAAGACATGAATCCCCTCTAATACTAAAGCTATTAGACCGATGTGAATGGGGACAAAATTTGCAACATTTTGTCTTCTCTGTGTAAAAAGACGTGAATGCCCTTCTAATACAAAGCCTTTGAGAGTGAGGGATGCATACCTTTTTTACCACACTTTCAATAAAATCAAGGGCTATGACCTTTCCAGCCTTTTTGGCTAATTCACCAGTAAAACGACCAATTCCAGCTCCTAATTCCAGAACAGTTTTTCCTTCATAAGATGGGAGTAGTGACAGTACCTAATAAAAAGAGTAGACATGAGGAAAAAAAATTCAAAAATTAAATACAATCAAAATAGATAGATTAATACAAACATGAGTATGAATTAATTACAAAGAGACAAAAAGAAAATGAAACCAGTAAGCATAAAGTACAATGAATTTAATTCGGTTATATGCAGAAAATTCATTAAAACATGCAGGAAAGTTACCATATATCAGGAATTTAAAAAATAAAACACATGAAAAATGATGCAAATGTTTTTTCCATTAATAGAATTTTGCCATATTGATATTTTGGTTTCTAGAATGTAAATTTTATTATGTCTTCTAACATGATACAGATCTGAAACTTAAAGTTACAAACTATGGATTCAGATTTTTTTCTAGGAGAAATTATTTGTGTCATTTCGTGCCAAAAATATCAAACAAATTAATAACTTTTAAAACATGAAAAGATTTCCTTCAGAAAAACTCGTTTGTTAATAGTAAGATTGCATATTAGAACAAAAAACTGTCACTGTCAGCTATCAGTTAATGATCATAACTAGAATCCAATGGAAATTGATCCACTACTGTAGATGATATCGATGAAAAACAGAGCTGCAGGAAAGGGTCCAACCATTGAAGAATAAATTAATAACAAAAAGAAATATATTGTTTGAGATGAGACATACGAACACCAATCAGAGAAACCTAGATCAGAATACGTAACATTATAAACCCCAAAAAGGTAAACGAAAATGAAAGGATCAAATGAACCAATCAATAAACAGAAGAAATAATATGCATGGACTGTAATTGTACCTCAGGGCGTTCTTCTTTGTCTAGATCAGACGCCATGGAGTCAAGCATCATAGCCTCAACAGTGAGGTCGACAGAGTGTTCCACCCAGTAATTCTTCTGAATCTCACGTTCTTCTCCTGCATATTATCATTCATAAACAAATTCAGATCGAGAACATTCATCAGATAAAGAAATTTGTGTGACAAACGGATCAGAATTCAGAACGAGTAATCAGTAATCACCATTAACAACAGCAGCCATTGAAGAGATTTTAAGGTTTTCGGGAAATGAGGATTAAGAAACAGACGATAAAAAAAATACAAAACAGATTACAGAACAAGAAAGAGAAGGTTGCGAGAGATTCGGAGGTTTGGTTCAGTGTCTATGAGCCCTCGATTGCGAGGCGAGCTCTTGAAAATGATCGTGATCTACTGTTGAATGATCTTCCTTTCTGCTGCATAGAAGTTGAATCTTTCTATGCAAAATGCAAAGGGATTGATGATCTTTGTGTGAATTGCTTCGTGGGTTTGTGCGCTATTTATGGGCGAGAGTGAAGTGAAGATGGATTGTGAATTGTTAATTGTAATGGTAGGTGAGCCCGATCTTGATGATTCACATCACAAGCCGAATGCATTGCCATGTGACCACTGATACTTTTTTGGACCTTTGTCCTAATTATTTTACATATTCTTGCAATTTTTATAGATTTTTGCAAGAATGGGAAGTGTTTGGATAGGTTATGTTATATGAAATTGTTATGAAAATATTAGAAGTAAAATGCTGGCAATAAATATAATAAAATGTTATAATATAATAAATGTATAAACATAGATTGTGTTTTTTCCTTTTTGGCACTCTGTCCAAGAAATATTATTGATAGATAATCCTCACTACGGTTTAATATATATATATATATATATATATATATATATATATATATATATATATATATATATATATATATATATATATATATATATATATATATGTATGGAAAAATGAATATGTGGCTCTTATACACCTAAACTTAGGTGTAGAACCATCAAATTTTATTACTTTTCTTATGAAAAACATGCATTTTTATTTTCTTTAATATACGTAATCTATGTGATTGATTATAAAAGGATTAAAAAGTATGATATGGGTCATACAATATAGTGATTAAAAGTATTACACATGCATGTGGCGATGACATAAAAGTTGGCGGTAAGAAAAACATCATTAAAATAGCACGTAAACAAGTTGAATTGAATGAAACAACAAATTGTGTACAACGATTTAGAAGAAATTAAGTTGCTTGGACATTTATTTTTGTTAAAAATGGGTTGTTTGGATGGTTTTACACCTAAGCTTAGGTATATAACAGTCAAATATTCACTATCCTCATATATATATAACGTGAATACACTGCTGTTATGTATATAAGCTTGCGTACTAAACCCTCAATACAACGTCGTATTACATGTATATCGCTTATTTTCTTATTCGTGTATTCTTTATTCCTTATTTTATGTGCGACTCAACAATTATTTAATCCCGATCATGTCTTCCTCCTTCAACAATTCTTTAGTCCCGATACGACTTCCTATAGGTCTGAAGGAAGAAGAAAGAATCATTGAAAACAGAAGACACGATCGGGATTAAGAAATTGTTGAGTCGAACGAAAATTCAATAAACAAATAATACGAGAATAAGGAAATAATCGATATACATGTATATTGACGTTGTATTGAGGGTTTAGTACGCAAGCTTATATACAAAACAGTAGTATATTCACTTTTCCCATATATATATATATATATATATATATATATATATATATATATATATATATATATATATATATATATATATATATATATATATATATATATATATATATATATATATATATATATATATATATATATATGAGTAGGATCAAATGTATATTGATAAATATTATGTTATCTTGTAACTAAATATGGACCAATCATTTTAAATCCGGACAGGGGTATAATAGTAATTGACATATAAATCAATTAATTTTAAATAAATAAAATCCTATAAATCCGGTAACCGCTCCTATAATTACCAAAACTAACTTTTTCTTGAAAATGTCACGTTTTGTATATGCGTCTTTGTCATTTTTAATTTTTTTTTCAAAAAAGAATACCGAAAAAATTTCCAGGAAAAGTTCCACTTTTAGTTAGGGTGAGCAAAAACCGAACCGATAAAAAAACTATGGAACCCACAAAAAACCGAGACCGAAAAACCGAAACCGATACAAAAACTGACGGTGTGGTTTTTAATTTGACAAGAACCGACCAAAGTCAGTGCGGTGTGGTTTTACCCTAGAAACCGACCCTTAACCGAACTGCACCACTGATATTATATATGTTAAAAATATCTTAAATTATTATGTATGTTTAAGATTCGTTTATGTTATTGGTTAAGGCTATGCATATTTTTGTTGGTAACTTAAAATATCAAATGTGGCATCATAACTCATAATAACTTTTAAGTAACTCATAATAATAATAGTCCAAGAGTCTGTTATATGATCGTGTTTGTAGACCAAAACTATGACTTCACCAAACTTTTGATTGTGGATAAAATTGTAATAAACAATTTTTTTCATGTTTCTACGCTATGTCGTGTTAGATATACGACTAAAAGATAAAATTTTAATTAAAAATACTTCACTTTTGGTCTCTTGCAGTTTTAAAACCAAACCATTTCATTCTGCGGTTTAAAAACCAAAACCGCACCACTTGAAACCGCACCGTTAGGAAAAACCGCAAAATTGCACCGTTTGAAAACCACATTTTGCGGTTTTAGAATTATAAAAACCGATACATGCGGTTTGCGGTTTGGTTTTGTCAGTTCTCGGGAAATTATTCTCAAATAATATATATATATATATATATATATATATATATATATATATATATATATATATATATATATATATATATATATATATATATATATATATATATAAGTGAGAACATAAAAACTCATTTTATAAACTTTTTTTCTATACAATATTTTAAAAAATTCCTAAATTTTTTATATACTGGGACTAAGAGATTAAAAAAAAATCATATGTATAGGACTATGCATTTTAATATGCATAGGACTAAGCATATGCATACACATAATCATATGCATATTAAAAAATTTATTTTTTTGAAATTTTTTAATCCTCTTAGACGCAACCTTTACATTACTTAGAAGTGTTTTGTTTTGAAAAAAAAAACTTATATGTACATATATGCATAAACATGTGAATATTTATATGCATATAAATATAAATATAAAAAGAAATTGATTTTTTTGAAAATTTTTTTTGTAGATTTCTTAGTCACTACTAATAAAAAATTAGGTATAATTTTTTATTTTTCAAAAATATTATGTAGAAAAAAAATTTCATATATTCTCTCATTTATTTAAGTTTTTCTCTATAACTCGACCACACACACACACATACACACACACACATATATATATATATATATATATATATATATATATATATATATATATATATATATATATATATATATATATATATATATTTTGAATCGTTAATTAGATTACTGTTTAATCAAAATATGAAAACTCAATTAATATAGAAAGCTTACCAGAGTTGCAACTACTTAGGTTGTTTCTTCCTTCTTCTGCTCCTTACACTTACACCTCTTGGCGCTCTCTGATGAATGTTTGAGAGAGTGATTGTATTTAAAGCAATGTTGATCTTTTGATTTCAAACAGCATATTCCAACTTTCAAGTATATATTAAACAAAAGATGGCATCTTCAAATTTGCTCACGAGGCCAAATGAAGAATCTTTTATAGTTTATTCATTTGGCTAATTTAAAGTGATTATGTGTGTGTATATATATATATATATATATATATATATATATATATATATATATATATATATATATATATATATATATATATATATATATATATATATATATATATGTGTGTGTGTGTGTGTGTTTGTGTGTGTGTGTGTGTGTTTTTAGGTACAAATGAGATCTAAGTTTAGTGTAAAAATTTTAGAACTATTTTTAGCCACTGATCAAGATTAATTAATGATTGTGATTAAGATAAGATTTTGGATTGTTTTAATAAATCTAATCCGTTATTTAAAATAATTTAATGGTATTTGGTAAAACAGGATTGGGTTCTTTTTAAGAAACGACAGTTATTTAGAAACTGAATTCAGAAATCTAGTTCTCCCCCCCCCCCCCCCCTCCTCCCCCCCCCCCCAATAGAACTCTCGTATATCTTCCGGTTAACCTTGGTTCCCGTCTTCACCTTCTTCCTAGTTTCCCGTATTCACCTTCTCCCTCAGGTTGTTGTTGGAGCCGGAGAACCACAGACTTCGATGACCTTTTGTCTGCATGTTTCGTCTCAAAAGCAAAGCATTATCTGTGGAATATATTTAATTATTGACAGAATACTATCCTGATTTTTTTGACAATACTTTTATTATTGTCATTCAAGAATGTATTGTAACCACTCAGTTCTTTTCTTATATATGAAGCACAGCAACTACAAACTCATGTGGTGATCAGATCTCGTTGAAAATGGTGATAACCTATGAATGGCCGTTTGATGGTATAAAAATATATAAGATTTTTAGATCATAAGAAATTTTGAATCGAAAATGGATCATGTCTGAAAGGTTTTATGCAAATCTATGAACTAAAACCCTAAGTTCACATGCAACCTATGAGGATCTATGTTTTCTACTATTGAACATATAAATATTTCCTAAAAGGCCACAAGAAAAATTACTAAAGAATAAAATCAGAAAACTAACCTTTTAGTTGTTTCTTGCAAGTTAAGCAACGCAAGTGCCTTGCCTCAAATGAAGTCACACCCAAAACTAGGGTTTTCGAAAGCTCTAGAGAGAGGGAAGAGTGGAAAAAGTCATGGCTTTTATGGTGCCTAGGGGTCTCTATTTATAGTTTCCAAGTGGCCACTAGATAAGTCTTTAAAGATAAACTTTTTTGAATTCAAATAAGATAAACCTTTATCTATCAATTCAAATCTATTTATCCTAACATATAATAATCGAAATTATGGATAATCTCTCCATAATTTCGTTGCCCACTTAAACTACCATAATTGTCACTTACTCAACTATTGAATAATTACAATTCAGCCCCTGCACCTTTAATTAATCAAATTAATCACCAAATTAATTCCAATTAATTCCAGATTAATTTCTAATTAATTAATATAGTTTCTAATTAATATATTATCACCATAATATATTAATAAACTATTTATTTTATTTCTATTGATTTATTAATCATATATAATAAATCAATCTTTCTCTCTCCTGGATTTTCTGCTAAACCTCTAGCCATGAGGGCAACCCAAATGGACTTTGCTACTATCAATTAGGAAAATACAAATTATTAGTCATGTCTTAGACAGCTAATCCAACAGTCTCCCACTTGGATAAGTCTATGACTATAATTACTAATTTAACATCTAATTAATCAGCAAACTGTAGCTTCCTAGAAACTGCTGCCGAACTTTTGAAGGGTTTTCTAGCAATCAATGAACAAATAAATCTTATGGTTCACATGTAACCCTAGAAAGATCTATGTTTTCTTCTATGAAGATAATAAACTAAAACCTAAGGCCAACAATTATTTCTAAAGTATAAATCAGAAGAACCAACCTTTGATTCTTGATCCAGAAGCTAGCAGCACAAGTGTCCTGCCTCAAATGGAATCACACCCAAGCAATGGAGGAGAGAAGACAACAGAGTATCCACAGATAGATAGAGTTGGCGCCGACTTTAGGGTTCCCAGGGGGTTCCTTATATAGCCTCCAGAAGGCTACAGTCAAAACCCTAGAGGAGCCCAACTTTGACAAGCTTGTTATCAAATGGACAAGCCTCCTCTAAACCCTAATTAGGGTTTCGAAAATATGAGTGTGCCCACTCATAATTTCGCCAAACCCTAGCTCCACTGGCCAGTCAATTATTCAACTATTGAATAATTACAGAACCAGTCCCTGCACCTTTAATTAATTAAATTAATCACTAAATTAAATCCAATTAATTCTAGATTAATTTCTAATTAATTATTATAGTTTCTAATTAATATATTAACACTTAAATATATTAATAAACTATTTATTTATTTCTGTTGATTTATTAAACACTTAATAAATCAACATTTCTCTCTACTGAATTCTACATCAATCCTCCTGCTATGAGGGCAATCCAAATGGACTTTGCTTCTATTAATAAGATAAATATAAATATAAAGTCATGGCTTAGACACCTAATCCAACAGTCTCCCACTTGGATAAGTCTATGACTTTAATTTATCTTCTGATTAATAAACAACCTGCAGCTTCCTAGAAACTGCTGCCGAACTCTGACCCAGTCAGTTCTGTCCATAGATAAGTGATCATATGATCCTTCGTCCAACAAGATATTTTCAGACACGAGACATGGATTGAGATCAATCTCTGTCTGATACTCTGTTTCCCGATTTCCGATTCTGTTTATGACTTTCGGACTTCTAATTGAACACATCAATTTAGTCCAGGCTGGCCAGCACTTTAGTCAACTTCAAAATCATCGAGCGGCCTACAGATATCTGTTTCCCATCAGGGTCACGGAACGAATAAGCTTCGATATGATTGTGTCTTTTACTTATCAAATCGTACACAACAATGCGTTTCGTAACATCGAGTTACCGATGCGTTTTCGCATTATCAATGTACAACCGACTCGTAAATTTCAACTCATATGTCTCCGCTTCAAGATCATACGATATTATCGTCTCAACATTGCTCGTGATGTAATCCATGAAGCAATCTATTGAGCGCGGATTTATCCAATACTCAAATCTCTATTTCTAAGTACTCGTGAATGTTGTAGTAGTCTTACTGCAATGTCTAACTCCTTAGAAAATCTACAAACCAATTCACGACAGTCTTCGTTCATACTTACTCCCGAAAAGTATGAGCGACTGTGGACTTTTGAATAATCAAATTATTCGGGAAGTGAAACATGGAAAGACGAAACTTAAAATCTGACTGGTAGCTACTCTTGCTAATTACCAAGTCTCCACAAGGTAATCACCAAGTCGAATTTTACATAAAACTATTATCGGTTTCTAGATTCCTTTTAAACTATTTAATTCGTGTTATGTATCTATGTCTACTTGACCTTTCACTCTTTCTATGTATTCAAATGTTACACATTTATACACTTTATCCGATCGGATATCCTTCCGATGATATTTCAATTTTGGTCATACCGTCATTCTCACTAACAACTCCATTCTATGTATTGTGACTTTCCATGGTTCTCGGGATCTTTAGTCCACATGACTGCACCCTAAGACCATTTCGAGGTGTTACGATATGCCGGTGAACCACACGCGCTCCATCGGAATGCCAACGAAATTCTTTAACCATTAAGTCCTTATTTTAAAAACTCTTTTCAAATTGTTATCAACATTCACCCCTAATCATTTTCCAATGATTTCTCATGTAGGTACAAAATCCATTAAGTATTCCCAGCCAGGTCATATCCTGAATCTAACTCACTATGCTCTAAGCATTAGGTCATCAAGACATGTTCATGACACTTCTGATCGATCCAAGAAACTTGTTGGATACGATCTAGTCCTATTCCAAACCCTTTTGGAATCTTAGGATTACTTATAATCCTTGTGTCACGACTTTTAATAACTATATCCTTTTGGAGACTTTTTCTCATGCATCTTGAATCTTATCAAGATCATGCTTACTATGGCCAGTTCTATACTGATGACAACATCTATCAGATATATGTCAATGGATTATGTGAGTACGTTGCACCTTTCATACCTCTCATGCCAAATCATCACACTTTGTAATGACAGGAAACTCCTTTCCTGAGCTATGTATCTTGAGTCTCATCAAGATCATCTTGGCAGAGTTTCGATCTATCTCATAGACGTTTGTAACCACCTGAGCATGCCGTATCTCTATTAAGTCTTTCATAGCGATCCGTCTCTTAACACCAAGTCGTTACACTTTTTAATGAAAATAGACGTTTCCTAGAAGCATTATGTAACACACATATGGAGATAGATAATAGCGACGCTCCCACTGGCTTTGACACGGTTATGGACTATTCACAAAATCCAGAGCTTATGGCACATTTTTGAGAATCCAAACCTTTCTGACATCTTTATGGATATCTTTCAGCCCTTTCTCAAAATCCAATCCTTTGGCACATTTTGAGAATCTGAATATCCTTTCTTGTGAGATGCCCATGGGGTAAACCCGGGCCCACGTACCTTTATACTGGCATACTCTTGTGAGTCCCCATTAGTGTGTAGGTGATCCACACGCGCTCCACTAACGACTTACATTATGCAGTATCCTTTCAGATTTCATCTTCTATTGAGAGTGCTTCTCTCGGAGTCAATTACTTGACTCTGAGTATCGTCTCACTCAACCAGATGTTCTGAAGATACGTTTCTGTCCATGTTGGTTTCTTTTGATGATTACTCCCACTGGTTTTAAGACCAGTTGTAAAATCAATCAAACTGTCACATAGACCATATCTCGTCCTAAGGTTCTCTCAATTGGCAGCAACCGGGCTCACCAATGCTTCCAAGTTGTCGGATTGTAAATCCGTACTGACTATAGTGTTTTACCACTATTCGGTATGTCACCCCGATCATAACTACTTATGACGGTGATCAATACTACCGGTCAAGAAAAGATTATGTCAGTATTAGAATAAAAATCTGATTTCTGCTCTAAGCCTAGTGATGACTAAAGGTTGTTTCACTTGGCTAATCTTGAACTCATTCAGGACTGTCCCAACTCCCACTGTTTCCTTAGAACATGAGTTCTTTCTAAAAGAGCTCTTTCTTTTCCAGGTACAGCGGGATAGCCAGTGAAACGACATTTCTGATTAGGTTCGGGCTGGTCATGAGGTTCGGATTAACACTACAAGACCCTGGACTTTTAATGTACTGGTGGGACAATCCCAGCTTTACATTTCAGACAGTGTCTGTAAAACCTACTTAGTCGAAGATGTGGTTGGAATATGGTTTATATGGTCTGACTGGTTTAGTGTTTAATTTACGGGAAACAAATTGGCAATGTATCTCATACATCGAGGATCGAACTGTTTCGACCAATGCTCCATCATCTTCCCTAAGACACATTATAACTATTAATGTTCTTGGAAGAGAATAACTGTGAAACATTTTCCCAGTTTGTGTTGTCACTCAGGTTCTGTGGATCTTGTACTTCTTTTGAAGTCCTTGAACTGTTCAAGGTTTCAATTCAATCGCTTATTCTGATAAGCGCAGCCATATTCGTCATGACAAATATCGCAAAGTACAAACAATTGTGTTTTATTTGGAGATTCGAGCAACACACAGCAACTGATGTGTTCGTTGCTCCTAATCTCAATGTCTTTTGCATCTCTATGTAAACTTATGACTTTGTTAATTCTGTTCAAGACTTGCAATCTTCAGTTGACTCTAAGTCAACTGATTCCAAAATCCTATCCTCTGGATCTTTGGGCGATTCAATTCTTGCCACATGTGCTTTATAAAGAACTTAATCATCATTTGACTCTAAGTCAAATGATTCCAAAGTCCTGTCCAACTGGATCTTTAGGTGATTCATTTCTTGACACATTAAGAACTCAATTCATCATGAGACTCTAAGTCAAATGATTCCAAAGTCCTGTCCAACTGGACCTTTGGTTGAATTGATTCTTACAACATTTATCTTAACAATCATAAGGGACACAATTGCTAAATCCAAACACTTTGGATGTATCAATATTCAAGTTATTACTAATCATGCATTCAACACAATCATACAACATTTCAAGGATATTTCAAACAACATGTGTTAAAAGAAAATTGACAATTTTATTAAAACAAAATCCTTGAACAATGTATTATATGATAGACAATGTCATACGTATCTAATAAGCTAATAACATGATTTCAATATCTAACTAAACTCTAAAACTGCATCAGCTTCAGATCCAATCTGAATATGCTCCTATGCAACAACATCCCACATCCTACAGAGTCCATGCATACAGAGAATGTGAAAAACACATCCTGTATCAAGGAATTAAGGATCAGGGGTTCTGAGTTTTAAGATATTCCTGAGTTGCCAAACTATTCGGCTTCGGAGCATTTTCCAATCTTTCCGTGACCAGACAGCCTTACCATATATAGCAGGTGCATTCTGAAGCTCTCAGAAATGGGTGAAGGAGGATAAGGAGGAGAATAGACACTTGTTTCAGACATCTATAACGAAGAGAATTTATTAGTTTAATTTATCCTTTTAAATAATTACCCAATTTATTATTTATTAAGGCTAGGACCCAAAATACCCCAATTATGGTGTGAAGAGGGATGTCGTAATCACAACATAATGGTCATTAAGGTAGATAATACACTTATCAATTTCATCTCATGAAATTCCTAGATCTGTTGAGACACATTGAACTGTTCAATGGCATGTTTAGTCTCGGATGTGCCCCACTGTTTGTGACTGGGATGCCGAGGATCACAAACCGGGTGTGAATAACCATGCAAATTAGCTTGGTACTCTCGAAGTCGATTGCCATCTCTAATTAACGTGCCAGTTAACCACACACGCTCCGTTAATAATGACAAATTCGAGAAACCCATTACAAGTCTTTGCGGACCCCAGTTGGCGTGCCGGTAAACCACACACGCTCCACCAACGTTCCACAAAGTGCAATGTGCAATTCCATGGATTAGCACCAATTCACATTTTTTAACCTAAAGTAACTAGATTGGGTTTTATTCAAAGTTCTAGTACTTTCAATTATAACATTATACTTTTAAGAGGCTTAGCGGTTCTATCAAACCCGTTCGGCTAACGACCCATTAGACTGTCATTTTGTAGTCAGTCGTCTTATACCCTCTTTATAGGACAGTTTTGTGAATGAGGCCTACTAGCGGTAAGACTAACCAGTTTAATCTTATATATAAATATTAATTTTTAATCATAAATATATAAGATATATTTTAATCTCATTAAAATATTTTAGAATTAATTTACTCATAATTTTCGCTAATTTATTTCAATTTTTCGAAAATTTTAAATTAATTCTTTAAGTTGATTTAATTGATCTTTTAATTAACAATTAATTAAACTAATTAAATCTAAGATAGATATTAAAAATTAATCAAATTAATTTTATCTATTTAAGGCCCCTATGATTCGAAAATAGGAAGCCAACAAATAAGGGTTCCAGTTATTTATTAGACACAGTTACCAAAAATAACAACCTACTTAAAAGGCAAGCAAATAAAGGGGATTCCAAGGGGTGGCGGCTAGGGTTAGGAAACCCTAGCCATGATTTCGACCAAGGCCTCTTCCAAGAGGTGTTTTTTGCAAAAACACTCAAGGCAAAAACAGTTTAAGCAATTATAAATCAAACACAAGAAAGCAAGCCATAGCTCTGATACCACTGAAGGGTTTTCTAGCAATCAATGAACAAATAAATCTTATGGTTCACATGCAACCCTAGAAAGATCTATGTTTTCTTCTATGAAGATAATAAACTAAAACCTAAGGCCAACAATTATTTCTAAAGTATAAATCAGAAGAACCAACCTTTGATTCTTGATCCAGAAGCTAGCAGCACAAGTGTCCTGCCTCAAATGGAATTACACCCAAGCAATGGAGGAGAGAAGACAGCGGAGTATCCACAGAGAGATAGAGTTGGTGCCGACTTTAGAGTTCCCAGGGGGTTCCTTATATAGCCTCCAGAAGGCTACAGTCAAAACCCTAGAGGAGCCCAACTTTGACAAGCCTGTTATCAAATGGACAAGCCTCCTCTAAACCCTAATTAAGGTTTCGAAAATATGAGTGTGCCCACTCATAATTTCGCCAAACCCTAGCTCCACTGGCCAGTCAATTATTCAACTATTGAATAATTACAGAACCAGTCCCTACACCTTTAATTAATTAAATTAATCACTAAATTAAATCCAATTAATTCTAGATTAATTTCTAATTAATTATTATAGTTTCTAATTAATTATTATAGTTTCTAATTAATATATTAACACTTAAATATATTAATAAACTATTTATTTATTTCTATTGATTTATTAAACACTTAATAAATCAACCTTTCTCTCTACTGACTTCTACATCAATCCTCCTGCTATGAGGGCAATCCAAATAGACTTTGCTTCTATTAATAAGATAAATATAAATATAAAGTCATGGCTTAGACACATAATCCAACAACTCTGACCTAGTCAGTTCTGTCCATAGATAAGTGATCATATGATCCTTCGTTCAACAAGATATTTCCGGACATGAGACATGGATTGAGATCAATCTATGTCCGGTACTCTGTTTCCCGATTTCCGATTCTGCTTATGACTTTAGGACTTATAATTGAACACATCAATTCAGTTCTGGCTGGCCAGCACTTTAGTCAACTTCAAAATCATCGAGAGGCCTACAGATATCTGTTTCCCATCAGGGTCAAGGAACGAATAAGCTTCGACTCATATGCTTATATCTTTTACCAGTCAAATTATTCACAACAACACGTTTTATAACATCGAGTTACCGATGCGTTTTCGTACCATCAATGAACAACTGCCTTGTAAATTATAACTCATATCTCTCCACTTCAAGATCATAAGATATTATCGTCTCAACATTGCTTGTGATATAATCCATGAAGTAATCTATTGAGCGTGGGTTTATCCAATACTCAAATCTCTATTTCTAAGTACTCATGAATGTTGTAGCAATCATATTGCTATGTCTAACTCCTTAGACAGTCTACAAACCAATTCGTGACAGTCTTGATTCAATACTTACTTCCCAAAGTATGAGCGACTGTGGACCTTTCTGAATAATTAAATTATTCGGGAAGTAAAACATGCGAAAGCGAAACATAAAGATCTGAATGGCAGCTACTCCTTCTTATTACCAAGTCTCTACGAGGTAATCACCAAGTCGGATCTTGTCATAAAGTATTATCGGTTTCAAGATTTCTTTTAAACTTTCAATTCTAATTTTATAGCTATGTCTTTATGAACCTTTCGCTCTTTCTATGTATCCAAAGTATCTTATACTGATGCACTTTATTGCAGATAATCCAATCGGATGTTCTTCCGATGACATCTCAATACATTATCCTGTATTTTTCTCTCCTAACTCCATTATGGTAATGTGTACTGTGACTTCCTATGGTTCTAGGGGTCTTTAGTCTACTTGACTGCACCCTAAGACTGATTCGAGGTGCTATGATGTGCCGGTGAACCACACGCGCTCCATCAGAATACTAACGAGATTCTTTAACCATGAAGTCCTTTAACGTCAAATTACCACTTTGAAAAAATCTTTCAAATTATTACTATTACTTTCACCCCAATCATTTCCCAATGAAAACAAACCATCCAGTATTCCCAGCCAGACAATGTCCTGAATCCAACTTACTATGCCCTAAGCATCAAGTCATCAGGATATGTTCATGACATTTTGATCGATCCAAGAAACTTGTGGAACCCGATCTAATCTTATTCCAAACCCTTTCGGAATCCAAAGATTATTTATAATCCATGTGTCATGATTTTCGAAAAACTATTTTCTTTCGGAGACTCTTTTCATGCATCTTGAATCTTATCAAGATTATGCTTACAATGGCTAGGTCTATGCTAACGATTTCATCTATCCAATAGATGTTTGTGAATTACGTGAGTATTTTGCACCTTCTTTATTTCTTTCATGCCAAGTCATCACACTTTGCAATGATAGGAAAAACCATTTCCTGGGGCTATGCATCTTGAATCTCATCAAGATCATCTTGGCAGAGTTTCGATCTATCTTATAGACGTTTACAACCACCTGAGTATGCCGTATCTCTATTAAGTCTTTCATAGCAATCCGTCTCTTAACACCAAGTCATTACACTTTGTAATGAAAAAGACGTTTCCTAGAAACAATATGAAACCCACATATGGAGATAGTAGATAACAGCGACACTCCCACTGGCTTTGACACTTTCAGACTCTTCACAAAATCCAAACCTTTTTGGCACATTTTGAGAATCTGAAACCTTTCTAACATAGTTATGGGAATCTTTCAGGCTGTTCACAAAATCCAAAACTTTTGGCACACTTTGAGAATCCGAATTTCCTTTCTTGCGAGGTGCCCGTGGGATGAATCCCGAGGCCATGTACCTACTGTATTTGCATGCTCTTTGTGAGTCCTTATTAGTGTGCCGGTAATCTACACGCGTTCTACTAACGTCTCACAATGTGCCACATAGTATCCTTTCGGATTTTATCTTCTATTGAGAGTGCTTCTCTCGGAATCAATTGCTTGACTCTGAGTATCGTCTCACTCAATCAGATGTTCAGTAAGTACATTTCTATCCATGTTGCTTTCTTTTGATGATTCAATTACTCCCACTGGATTTTAGACCAGGTGTAAAATCAATCAAATTGTTACATATACGTGTCTCGCCCTAAGGTTCTCTTATTTGGCAACAACCGGGCTCACCAATGCTTCCAAGTAGTCGGACTGCTAATCCGTACCAACTTTAGTGTTTTACCACTAACTGGTATGTCACCCAGATCACAACACTTTATGAAGGTGACTAATACTACTGGTTAAGAGAAGAGTATGTCAGGTTTAACAGGAATCTGATTCCTGCCCAAAGCCTAGTGATGACTAAAGGTTCTTTCACTTGGCTAATCCTGATCTCATCCAGGACTGTCTTAACTCCCACTGTTTCCTTAGAACATGAGTCCTTTCTAAAAGAGCTATTCTTTCACAGGTACAGCGGGATAGCCAATGAAACGACATTGCTGATCAGGTTCAGGCTAGTCATGAGGTTCGAACGAACGCTACATGACCCTGGACTTTCTATGTACAAGTGGGACGATCCCAGCTTTACATTTCAGACAGTGTCTGCATAACCTACTTAGTCTAAGATGTGGTCGGAATATGGTTTATATGGTCTGACTGGTTGAATATTCAATTCATCGAAAAACTAATTTGAAATGTATCTTATACATCAAGGATCGAACTATTTCGACCAATGCTCCATCATCTTCCCTAAGATACATTATAACCATTAATGTTCTTGGAAGAGGATAAACTGTGAAACATTTTCTCAGTCTATGTTGTCACTCAGGTTCTGTTGATCTTATACTTCCTTTGAAATCCTTGAACACTTTAAGGTTTCAATCAATCGGTTATTCTGATAAGCGAAGACATATTTGTCATACTAACTGGCAAATATCATGAAGTATAACTAATTGTGTTGTGTTCGAAGATTTGAGCAATACATAGAAACTTATGTGTCTGTTGCTCAAACTCTTAATATCTTTTACATATCTATGTAAATTTATGACTTTGTTAATTTGCTCAAGATATGCAATCATCACCTGACTCTAAGTCAACTGATTCCAAAATCCTATCCTCTGGATCTTTGGGTGATTCATTTCTTCCACATGTGCTTTATAAAGAACTTAATCATCATGTGACTCTAAGTCAAATGATTCCAAAGTCCTGTCCAACTGGATCTTTGGGTGATTCATTTCTTGCCACACATGGTTTTATTAAGAACTCAATTCATCATGTGACTCTAAGTCAAATGATTCCAAAGTCCTGTCCAACTGGATATTTGGTTGAATTGATTTTATAAAATATCTTTTAACAATCATAGAAAACAACAATTCATGAATCCAAACACTTTGGATGCATCATCATTCAAGTCATTACCATTCATGCAATTAACACACTCATACAACATTTCAAGGATAAACATGTATTAAAAGAAAATTTAACATTTTATAAAACCGAAATATCCTCGAACAGGTAATGTCGCACATATCGAATAAGCTAATAACAAGGTCATAGTATGTAACTAAACTCCAAAACTGCATGAGCTTCAGATCCAATCCGAATGTGCTCCTTTGCAACAAAATCCCGCATCCTACCTAGTCCATGCATATAGAGCAAATGTGATAAACACATCCTGTATCAAGGAATTAAGGATCAGGAGTTCTGAGTTTTAAGATATTCCTGAGTTGCCAAACCGTTTGGCTTTGGGTCATTTTTCCAATCTTTCTGTGACTGTGTCCCACCTTGTGGATTCCTAGTTTGATACACCGAACAATCGGTCCAGACGATCTGGATCATTTCTTGATGCGTCTTAATACTGGACTCAATCATGAAGCAGCTGAATCAATGGAACTATGCTTCTCCATGAACGACTCATACAGAGTTGACATTGAATGCATTTCCATGATTGTCTTAATCTGGTTACCCTTTCTGTTCATCTGGATGAACAGATCACCGAGTCGAGCTAATGCTTAACTCCCGATCAGAAGGGGTGACCTAATTTTATACAGTTTGCACATGTATCCCTCAATCATGAAAACATGCAAACTGGTGCTACTTCTTTCTAGCTTGCAACTTCAAGCTCTTTGAATATCCTAGTTCGTTCCTTTTTCAACCAGTTCTCGGAACCTTCTCAACCAGCTGTGCTAACTTATCTGACTCCAGGAATTCTAAATCCCTGCGGAACTCAGGGTCAATGATAAATAGCATGAGGCAACGAACTTCCTTTGACTTAATAGTCAAGGGGTCATGCTCTTCACAAGCTACTGTGCGATGCCATGCTTTGGTAGAACAAGGAGCGGACACTCAGTCAGATATGGTTTGCCAACAAAACTAAGAATCATTCTCTAATTGCAAAGCCATATCACATAGCCAAGGCCAGTCAGCCTTACCATATTGAACAAGTGCTTTCTGAGACTCTCAGAAATGGGTGAAGGAGGAGAAGGAGGAGAATTGACACTATCTTTAGACATCTATAAAATTTGAATTAGTTTAATTTTAATCCTTTTTAAACAATTACCCAATATATTATTTAATGAGGCTAGGATCCAAAATACCCCAACTATGGTGTGAAGAGGGATGTCGTAATCACAACATAATGGTCATTAAGGTAGATAAACATTTATCAATTTCAGTCTTCTGAAATTCCTAGATCTGTTGAGATTCATTGAACTGTTCAATGGCATGTTTAATCTCGGATATGCTCCACTGTTTGTGACTGGGATACCGAGGATCACAAACTGGATGTGAATAACCATGCAAATATGCTCGGTAACCTCAATGTCATTTATCATCTCTAATTGATGTGCCGGTTAACCACACATGCTCCATCAACAATGATAAATCATGAGAAACCCATTACCACTCTTTATGAGCCCCTATTAGTGTGCCGGTTAACCACACATGCTCCACTAATGTCTCATAAAGTGTAATGTGCAATTTCATGGGTTAACATCTTTTCACATTTTTCCTAAAGTAACTAGATTTGGGATTTTATAAAGTTGTTCTAGCACTTTCATTAATAACATTATACTTTTAATGAGATTAAGTTGTCGTATCAAACCCGTTCGGCTAACGACCCTCCACTAATCAAGAGAGCGGTGGGTGAGAGTGGACACCCATTCAACCGCCATTTTATAGGCAGTTTCCTTATAACCTCCTTATAGATCAGCTTCGTGAATGAGGCCTACTATTGATTTGACGGACCAATTATCTTATACATATAATATTAACTTTTAATTATATATATATATATATATATATATATATATATATATATATATATTATAATTAAAAGTTAATAAGATGTATTTTAAACCTTTTAAAATATTTCTAGTTTATCTTTTAATTTATTGGAAATTTAAACTATTAAATTTAAAATTAAATTAAACATTTAAAAGATTTAATTCATCTTTTAATTAAACAATTAATTAAATCCAAATATTTTAGACTTTTAAAATATTCCTAGTTTTATCTTTTAATTTTTTGAAATTTAAAACTATTAAATTTAAAATTAAATTAAACCATTAATTATCTTTTAATTAAACAATTAATTAAATTAATTAAAACTAGATAGGTATCACAAATTAATCAAATTAATTTAAACCTATCTTAAACCCCCTAATTTTCGAAATTAACAAAATAATGGGTTTAAGGTTATCCATTTAAATAATTAAAGTTACCAAAAATAGAAAGCCTTCTAAAACCCTAATGAGAAAATCGAAAATCATAAAGGGGAGGGGCTAGGGTTTCCAAAACACTAACCCTAAAATCGATATGGCCAATTAGGGTTTATAAGCATTAAACCCTAATTTTTAGGAAGACAATTATAGCAATTCAACAAGAAAACAACCAAAATGATACCACTGAAAGGTTTTATGCAAATCTATGAACTAAAACCCTAAGTTCACATGCAACCTATGAGGATCTATGTTTTCTACTATTGAACATATAAATATTTCCTAAAAGGCCACAAGAAAATTTACTAAAGAATAAAATCAGAAAACTAACCTTTTAGTTGTTTCTTGCAAGTTAAACAACGCAAGTGCCTTGCCTCAAATGAAGTCACACCCAAAACTAGGGTTTTCGAAAGCTCTAGAGAGAGGGAAGAGTGGAAAAAGTCGTGGCTTTTATGGTGCCTAGGGGTCTCTATTTATAGTTTCCAAGTGGCCACCAGATAAGCCTTTAAAGATAAACCTTTTTGAATTCAAATAAGATAAACCTTTATCTATCAATTCAAATCTATTTATCGTAACATATAATAATCGAAATTATGGATAATCTCTCCATAATTTCGTTGTCCACTTAAACTACCATAATTGTCACTTACTCAACTATTGAATAATTACGATTCAGCCCCTGCACCTTTAATTAATCAAATTAATCACCAAATTAATTCTAATTAATTTCTAATTAATTAATATAGTTTCTAATTAATATATTATCACCATAATATATTAATAAACTATTTATTTTATTTCTATTGATTTATTAATCATATATAATAAATCAATCTTTCTCTCTCCTAGATTTTCTGCTAAACTTCGTGCATGAGGGCAACCCAAATGGACTTTGCTACTATCAATTAGGTAAATACAAATTATTAGTCATGGCTTAGACACCTAATCCAACAGTTTTCTATATCAAAAAATATTTACAATTATAAATCTTAAAAGTTTGCATTATTTTATTTGGGATAAAAAAATTCCAGTGTCATACAATTATGTATTTTAGTTATCTTTTTTGGTTCGTAATTTATAAATAGTTGGATCATAGACAATCTTTTGCATCAAAACTTTTGGATTATAAATTTTGGATTGCAAATTTCAATTATTAATATGCATGATTCAAAATTTTATGATCCAACTTATATTTTAAAGCATAGACCTTTGTATCATAAGCTTTGGATCATAAATTTTTCGTCTTCTATTTCTAGATCAAATATTTTTGAATCATAATTATAGATCCATTGTAAGACCCGTATCCTGATTATAACATATACTTAAAATAAGAGTGTTAGGAATTATATGATCATTGGTAGTTATAAAGCTAAGAAAAACTTTAGTTACAATTTCATATGAAAATCAGCATTTTGTGTCGTTTTTAGAAAAATCATAATTAATTCTAGAAAAATCGTTTGGACCTCAAACCAGTGCACAAAGTTTAAAAATTGAGTCTAGTAAAATTACCAAAAATAATAGTAAGCTTGAAAATGATATTATCTATGGTAAAAAATGCAATCTTTACTGATTAGTTCAGAATTGACAGATTAGATAGTCTGTTTTCAAAAATTCATAATAAATCATAAAAAAATCGTATAAATATGTAACATACATCCCTGGAAAGGTATTGAGATAAATGTATAGAATATCAAATAAAAACATGAATTTCATGGGTTTAAAGTCGGCTAAACCAGTCTTGAACAGACTGATTCTAGAAGGTATTAATTTCAACAAAGTTATATTATTAAAATCTTTTGTCAAAAGTGTCATGCCATTTTTTATTCAAGAATTAAAGTATAAATACCCCTCAAAACATCTCTTAAGCCACACAACTAAATCTCAATCCAATATATTGAGGTTTCTAAGCACTAGAGTGTAAGCAAGTGAGCGGAAGGAAGCTCAAAAGCCTAACGAAGGAGTTAAAGATCTCGATGACTGGTCATAAGGTAACTACAAACCTTTCTATAGCTTAATTAGGTATTGTAAAATAGTTTTTGTTAAGAAGTAGAATATTTAATAAGTATAACATATGTTATATTATACTCATTTCTAACAATAGTAAACAAAAACCTTAAAATGTCGTTATTATAACAATTCGTAATTTCCGAAAATAATACCGATTGATTTACTTACGAGGACGGTGACTAGGCCGATTACTTGGGATCTTGTTGTTGGATTTTCCGAAAGGCTAAAATGCTGAAAGGATCCTGCCACCCCATCTAATCTTCTACCTGGCCGTTCTTTACTTGATAAATCATGGAGTATCATATTGGAATTATTGAAGGGTTTAATGATGCGACTATAATATAGTTAAGGATTAAGAAATGATAGATTTCTTATTATGTTAACAGTTAAATTTGAAGGAAATACAAAGCCGAGAAAGATAAACGATATAGTCAACTATAATCAGGTGAGTCTTCTCACTATACTATAGGTGATATTGCATGCGTAGGAAGGAAGATATGTTAGACTAAGGTGATCTTACCTGTTATGATAATTGTATGCATTATTGCTATGATAATGATTGTTTGTGGACGGAACGGGATAGCCCGCGAGCCAATAGGCGGAACGGGAATAGCCTGCGAGTCATTAGACGGAACGGGAAAAGCCTGCGAGCGATAAGACAGAACGGGAACTGCCCGTGAGTCTTCAGGCGGAACAGGGATAGCCCGTGAGTCTCACAGACATATGAATGGTTATTGTGTGTTGTATGTTATGTGATGGATCGTATGGTATTTTGAGGAACTCACTAAGATCCGTACTTACCCTTTCCCTATATAAACTACTGTTTCAGGTACATCAGGTACAATGGATGGCAAGGCGTGACGTGTATACACTGTGCTGCTTCATTAGAGGACTGTTTTTGAATTAATATTCCGCTATATTGTGATTTCGTTAACTTTTGTTAATCCTGGGGTGTTTTCATTAAACTTATAAGTTATGGAATTTTATGAAAATTAATTAAGTGACTTTTCTTATATTGAAGTGTTCGTTTAAATTTTTTTTTAAATTTACCCTAAAATTTTGGGATGTTACATCCAAACTTTTATATCTTGTATTTTTGGATCACGGATGACATTTTACATCATAACTCTTGGATTATAAATTTAAGATCATAAATTTCAATTATTAATAACCTATTCTCATGTTTTGGATTATATACCTTGTGTTTTATAACTTTTATGAACCAAAACCTCTTATGATCCAAAACCTATTTATGATCTAAAACATGTTATGAAACAAAATTTATTTTGAATTAAACATGTGTGAAAAAATATACATGATTTAAATTGGTATGATTCAAATTGATATGATTGAAACTAATATGATTCAAATCATATAACTATCTTTCGTGTACTCATATTTTCATAATAACATATTGATAAACCTAATATGAATTAACAATTGTGTAACATATAATATGATTCGCAGGGTAAAACTATTTGCACCATGATTGAATAATAAGTAATTATATATAATCTCTTAGCCAAAATATATCGATTTTGAAACGTTTGAACATTTTAAAACACGTGAAGATTTTTAATTAAATAATTTAAATAAGTATTTTAAAAGTAAAGGGAATGATTTTTAATTAAAAAATGATTTAAAGAGTGAAATCCCGATTATTACGGCTAATGATAATTAAAAATAATAAATAATAATAGTAATAGTTCTAAGTTTTTTTTGTTATGTTAAGGGAGGGGGTAAAGTGCAATTTGAGAAACTTACGTTGAAGGTTTAATGTTGCATGGGATAAAAGAATTTATTGTGACAAACTTGAGGGGTGTAATGTGTCAAGGTGGGAAAACTTGCATGACATGTTTTTTTCTTAGGTTGTTGCATCGCGAAGGGAAGGAGAGGGTAGATGCCCTATTGGTTTCAATCTAGCCTAGCTGAAACTCTCGTTCATGCTTCATATATATTGTATGATCACCTAGGAACCATAGGGTGCTATTTTACGAAGCTGTGAAACCTTCTTTTCCCTCTTTTTGTTGCTGTTTCTGTGAAAATCGTGAGAGAGAGTGCATGAGATCGAGAAGGTGTGATCGACAAGAAGGATGGAAGGCTGGAGGAGATTGAATGAAGCAAGGTAGAAGCTTTGTAAGGTGCAACAAGGTAAGATTGTGTCTTCTCCTTCTTTTGTTCTCAACCAAAGACACCACCATAACCCTATTGTGGGCTTGTGTGTGTATGCAGTTGCACGAGGTTCTTGCCATTCATTAGGTTCCTATCAGATTCTCGATTCTAGAAGGTAGATCATTGTCCCATATGGTTTAAAGAAGGGTTGTCATAGTTGATACCATGCATCACACACCACCATGTGTGTTGATGTGTGTGTATGGGTTGTGGTTGCATGAGGGTTAGCTTAAAGAGTGCTTGTGATCTTTCTGATTTTGAGTGTCCCATTAAAGTCCGTTCAGACCTTAAAATGTCTTAATGAAGGTCTTAATGGGTTTAGGATTGAAAACACTAACCCTAGTGTATTGTTTAGAAAGTTCGAAAGTTTTTTATTTTTGGTTAGTTTGAGAAAATCATGTATGCTGACATTGGGATCGATTCTTATATCCCTGAAATGGTCTATGTGTCTACCTTCTTCCCTCAAAAGGACTTGAGCTAATTACAACCCTAGGTTAGGTGAAATTGGTAATTTCCATTATGTAGTCCAGAATACTGACAGAGTAGGTCGTCTGTCTTTGGAAAATCACTAAAATTATACAAAACTCATTTAGGGGTGAGGTCAGTGGACCTAGTTCAAGTTGGGTGTCTAGTTTTTCTACACCAAATTTCAGAACTCAATTCTTAGCCCATTTGGATCTTGGAGTGATTCTTTGGGGTCTAGTCCAGCTTATTGATTGAACTGTTGAGTCCAATTGTTGGATTTACTCAGACATATGATGTAACACCCGACTTATTAACAAAAACACCCCAAAAATTTTTGTTTTTCAAACCAAATAGTTTACAATAAAAACCATGAGTATGGGGTATTAGTTAACAAATTACGAGTACAAGTGTATCATGAAGTACAATACATAAATATTATACATTCTTCAAGCCGGGTCGTTACTTCAAATGCTAAGTCCTCAGTCACGGACTTTGTCTTTTCCCTTAGCAGGGTCACGTTCACCTGCAGGGACATATCAATAAAACTGTGAGCTACAAAGCCCAATGAGTAATCAAACCAATAATAACATGTATAAGAATAAAATTTCTCTATACAAAGTCAAATATGTATTATCACACAATACAAGATCAAGTGTGGCTCACGGGTTAGCCCGCTGTTGCCGTGGCTCACGGGTTAGCCCGCTGTTGCCTAGACTCACGGGTTAGCCCGCTGTTGTCTATATAAATCTGGCTCATCAAAATAAACTGCGGCTCACGGGTTAGCCCGCTGTTGCCTAGACTCACGGGTAAGCCCGCTGTTGTCTATATAACAGTTTACATAGATATGTTGACTCACAGTTCCGTTCTTGTCTATAACAGACTCACGGCTTATCTGGTCTTGTCGTATATCAAATCATATATTCCGTCAAAATTTGTCCCCAAAATCATTTCCACTTGCAGCTGCTCTTTTAACAAATATCACATCGGATAACAGTGAGATTACTCACCTGTAGGCTTGCTACAACTAGCGTTTGTTGTTCCTTGCTTTCCAACGAAATCCGTAGATTTTTGTCCCGTACCTATAATTCCATTTATTTTCAAAATGATTATATGTTAATAACCATTCCAATTAACTCTAATACAATAGAGTTCAATAAAACATTGTTATAAACAATGCCTAGTTAATAAACTTTCCGTTTACTAACTTTATATGAATTTTACTATTCACCGAGGCATTCGGATCGGTCTACAGTGCCCCCGAGGGGTCGAAAACTCAATCTAAAGATTTTCCCAAACTTTTCAGACCATAACGGTCCTATGGTTCAAATTTGAGCTAAATCGGACATGCCAAGCAAAAGTTAGCGTTTTAAAGTTCCTGCCTGGCCACTGCCTTGGAGGCGCACTGCGCCAGGGTCAAGGCGCAGTAGCGCACTGCGCCTGGGCGCACCCCGCCTGGCTCCTGGGCGCACTGCGCCTGGCGCCTGGGCAGGCCTCCTGGCCAGTCGCGATTTGTGCACTGTAGCTTGCAGTTTTGGTCCATTAAGTCCTTATTTCTGTTCTTAATCGCTTGGGGTTTGTTCCTAGGGTAAAACCTTACATTTTAACAAGGTTTTTAACCATCAAAACCCACTCAATCAATCATATGAAGAATTAGGGTTCTTAGTTCTAACAACCCCAAATCTTCAATTTCACCAAATATAACAACCTACTTCCATTTTCTTTAGTTAAGTTCTTGTTATAATGACTTAATGGAAGTATTACATCAATTTTAACACTCAATCATAACTGTAATTACAGTTTTTGAGTTCTACAAAACTCATCAAGATCAATTAGCCAAGAACTTGGAATACATACCTCCAAACTTCCAATTATACCCTTTTAATGCTATAATTCAACTTTGCAAACTTCAATTCTTCAAAGCTCTTCAATTTCTGCAGAAATCGCACAAGAATTTCTCTCCCGTAGCTTACCAATTTTCTGCACAAACTAGGAGAAGGTTCCAACCTTTTATACGTCCAATATTTTCATTTTTGGTCCTTAAAGTTACATTTCTTAAACTTTTGCCACCATATACAAATTAAATGACAAAAAATCAAAGCATTTTAACATTTTAAGTCCAAGACTCAAAATATTTTTATCAAACAAGTCCTTTTCTGTCCAAAAGACCAAATTACCCTTTGTAGGTAAAATGACCATTTTGCCCTTTTTATTATAATTACATAATAAAATAAGTTTTGGCGTTACAAATTCTCCCCTCCTTTAAGAGATTTCGTCCCCGAAATCATACAAAAAGTTGAGGGTATTTCTCCCGCATTTCACTTTCGGTCTCCCATGTCATGTCGGAACCTTTGTGATGACGCCAAAGGACTTTCACCATGCTGATCTTCTTATTTCGCAGCTGTCTTATCTTGCGGTCTAGCACCCGCTCAGGTTGTTCCGGGTATCTCAGCTTTTCATCCACCTCAATTTCAGTAAGAGGTATTTGTTGAGACTTATCAAATAAAGTTTTCCTCAAATGGGACACATGGAATACATCATGTATACCATGAAGTTCATCAGGTAACTCCAATCTATACGCCACGGCTCCAACTCTTTGGGATATACGGAAGGGTCCAATGAAACGAGGACTCAACTTTCCTTTCTTCCCAAAACGAATTATGCCTTTCCAAGGAGATACTTTGAGCATAACCATATCTCCTACTTGGAATTTTATCGGTTTCACCCGCTTGTCCGCGTACTGTTTCTGTCGATTTTGAGCTACCTTCAAATTTTCTCGTATTAGTTTGATCTTTTCTTCCGTCTGTGCTACAATTTCGGGTCCAGCCAACGGCTTTTCCCCAACTTCAGTCCAGCAGGTTGGAGTACGGCACGGTGCTCCATACAAGGCTTCATACGGGGCCATCTGAATACTGGAATGATAGCTGTTATTGTACGCAAATTCCACTAAAGGCAAATGATCTTCCCAACTTCCACCGAAGTCAATGACACAAGTTCTCAACATGTCTTCCAAAGTCTGGATTGTTCTTTCACTCTGACCATCGGTCTGCGGGTGATATGCGGTACTCATAAGTACTTTTGTACCCAGTTGCTCTTGAAGACTCTGCCAAAAATGAGAAGTAAATCTACTATCCCGGTCCGATACTATAGATGCTGGAAATCCATGCCGACAAATCACTTCATCAATGTAGATTTTCGCCAGTTGATCTACTCTGTACTTTTCCTTATATGGTATAAATTGTGCCGATTTGGTCAATCGATCCACAATCACCCATATAGAATCATAACCTCGCGGTGTCCGCGGCAACTTTGTTACAAAATCCATGGTAATATGGTCCCATTTCTTCTCTGGAATCGGCAATGGTTGTATTTCTCCATACGGTTTCTGATGGTTTGACTTAACTTGCAAACAAGTCAAACATTTTTCCACAAATTTTCCAACATCTCTTTTCATTCCAGGACACCAATACATCGGTTTTAACGTCCGATACATCTTAGTGCTGCCCGGATGAACTGCATATATGCTATAATGGGCATCTTCCAGAAGTAATTTCCGCGCCTCTCCCTGTTTTGGGACCCATACACGTCCTCTGAAGGTCTTCAATTTCTGAGCATTTTCTTCCAGATGTTTCAAATATCCAACCATTCTTTCACTTTTTACATTCTCCGGCTTACAAGCTTCCTCTTGTGCTAAACGAATCAATCCTGGTAACTGGCTCACTACACCCATACACGCGGATGTAACTTTCAGAGGAGTTTCTTTTCGGCTTAAAGCATCAGCCACCACGTTTGCCTTGCCAGGGTGGTACTGAATTTCACAATCAAAGTCTTTAAGCAGATCCATCCACCTTTGCTGTCTCATACTAAGCTCTTTCTGGTCGAAAAGGTACTTCAGGCTCTTATGATCAGTGTAAATGACAAATTTCACACCGTATAAATAATGCCTCCATAACTTCAATGCTAGGACTACCGCAGCTAGTTCCAAATCATGAACTGGATACTTCTTTTCAGCATCTTTTAATTGGCGGGACGCGTAAGCTATGACTCGACCTTTTTGCATTAAAACACACCCAAGGCCGATTCTTGAAGCATCACTGTAGATTACATACTCTTCTCCGCTTTGTGGTAGTACTAACACCGGTGCTTCACATAAAGCTTGTTTCAGTTTCTGGAATGCTTCTTGCTGCTCTTCAGCCCATGTGAATTTTTCACCTTTCTTGGTCAACTTGGTCAATGGGACAGCTATCGAGGAAAAATTCTCAACAAATCTTCTGTAATAGCCCGCCAAACCAAGAAAACTTCGTACTTCAGTTGGACTCCGAGGCGGTTCCCACTTCATCACGGCTTCAACTTTTGCTGGGTCGACTTTCACCCCTTCGGCATTAATTACATGGCCAAGAAATTGAACTTCTCTCAGCCAAAATTCACACTTGGAGAATTTAGCATACAGCTTTTCTCGTCTAAGCAACTCCTATACTTGTCGCAGATGCACTTCATGCTCGGCTTGGCTTCGCGAATACACCAAGATGTCATCAATAAACACTATCACCGAGGTATCAAGGAACGGTCGACACACCCGGTTCATAAGATCCATGAATACGGCTGGAGCATTGGTTAACCCAAAAGGCATCACCAAAAACTCATAATGACCGTATCTCGTTCGGAAAGCTGTCTTCGGAATGTCTGACTCCCTTATCTTCAACTGGTGGTATCCTGACCTCAGATCAATCTTGGAAAAGTAGGACGCGCCTTGTAGCTGGTCAAACAAGTCGTCTATTCTGGGTAGCGGGTACTTGTTCTTCACCGTGATCTTGTTTAACTCCCGATAGTCAATGCACATGCGCATTGACCCATCTTTCTTTTTGACAAACAAAATAGGGGCTCCCCACGGCGATGTACTTGGTCTGATGAAACCCATGTCTAACAATTCTTCCAGTTGCTTCCGCAGTTCCACCATCTCTGAAGGTGCTAAACGGTATGGAGCTCGAGCAACAGGAGCAGCTCCCGGAATTAGTTCAATCGTGAACTCAACCTGTCGATCTGGTGGCAACCCTGGAAGTTCGTCTGGAAACACATCTGGGAACTCGTTCACCACATTCACATTCGCTACCCCCACTTTAATCGGTTGAGCTACCGACACATAAGCCAAATAGGACATCCCTCCTTTACTGATACAGCTTCGGGCTTGAGCAAAGGAGATAACTGGCATTCTTAACCGAGGTCGTTCACCTCGAATTTTCATCCATTCCCCTTCCGGTGATAACACTGTAATACTTTTATTTCTGCAATCCACGTTAGCATAATTCGTTGCTAACCAATCCATTCCCACAATTACACCAAATTCGTTGGTAGTCATCGACTTCAAATCTATAGGGAAAATGGTCCCGTAGATTTTAAGCTGACAACCTTCCATATGTTCAGAAACCCAGACATATCGGCCGTCTGCTATAGCTACTTCTAAGCTTTCATCCATCGGGGTTAAAGGTACATTCAAGCGAGGCAATAAAGATTCCGATACAAAACAGTGAGTGGCTCCCGGATCAAAAATAACATATACAGGTATGGTATTGAGAGTGAAAATACCTGTCACCACATCTGTCTTCTCACGTGCTTCTTCCACAGTCATCTGGAACGCTCGTGAGGCCACTGGTCGTCCCCTGTTCTTCGGCTCTTCTTTCTTTCCCACTTGATCATCCCTGGGCCTTTCGCTGTATACACCAGATTTCAGTTGGGGACAATTTAGGCGAATATGATCCGTAGCCCCGCATTGGAAACACCTACGGTCCGCCCGGCAGTCCCGTGTAGAATGACCCGTTTTTCCACAATTCCGGCAGCTAACTGGTCCAGTATCACTGCGACAACTGCCCGTGTGCCTTTTTCTGCATTTTTCGCACCATTTTCCTTCATCTTTCTGGCCTTTTCCCCTAGACCCGGATTGTTGTGACTTTTTCTGAGGCGTCCAACCTTGGTCTTCCGCCTTTCGTTTCGTTTCCAAAACTTTCTTTTCATCTTCCTGCCGCTTCAATTCTGTTTCTCTTTCTGTGGCTCGATCCACCACTTGTCGGAAGGTAGTTAGTTTCAACGGTTGCACAATTTCTCTAATTCAGGTTGTCAACCCCCGAACATACTTATCGATCTTTCTCTTTTCAGTGTAGATATGGTGCTCCGCAAACCTAGCTTTCTCCAGAAAGCTAAGAGTATATTCCTGGACAGATCGGGAACCCTGTTCCAAATGCAGGAATTCATCCTCCAACTTCTAAATAGCTACTTCCGAGCAATATTCTTCATTAAACTTTGTCTTGAATTGCTCCCAAGGTATTGATTGGGATGAATCAAGATCCAGTGATTTATAGTAGGTTTGCCACCAATGTAGTGCACCGCTTGTAAGTTGGTTCGTGGCAAATTCCACTTTATCATCATCCGCACACTTGCTTACTCGGAACACCTTTTCCATATGCATGATCCATTCCATAGCTTTGACTGGATCATCTGTCCCCGAGAATTCCTTTGGTTTACAACCAAGAAAGGATTTATATGTACACCCAACTTTCTTTATCGAGGCTTCCCCACCTTGAGTTTCCTTTACTGCCCGGGCACGACTTTCTCCCTGGCTTTCATCTTCTGGCTGCCTATCATGAACACTTTTTGCAGCCTCTTCAGTAAGATTTGGATTTACACTTGGATTTGGATTACCACTCAGATTGGGATTGCCACTCGGGTTGGGATTATTTATTATCGCAGGCATCATTTGCCTAACCACTTCTTCCACAATAGCTCATATATCAGGTGGATTTTGTCCCACCAGTTCCCTCACTGGTGCTCTTCGCCCAATAGAGCCGCGTGACCTAGCTGGTCCACTTCTTGCAGTTCCACGCGAATTCGCACCAGTAGGATTGCTTCGTGTATTTCTCATTCTTCAAAATTTCAGCAAACCGTTAGATTACATATATAATAACAACTTATATATATCTAACAGTCCATTTATCTGTTCTTCTCTCAAGGTTTAAGTCCAGGAATCTAATCTAAGACACCTAGTTCACTAAAACCACGGCTCTGATACCAACTTGTAACACCCGACTTATTAACAAAAACACCCCAAAAATTTTTGTTTTTCAAACCAAATAGTTTACAATAAAAACCATGAGTATGGGGTATTAGTTAACAAATTACGAGTACAAGTGTATCATGAAGTACAATACATAAATATTATACATTCTTCAAGCCGGGTCGTTACTTCAAATGCTAAGTCCTCAGTCACGGACTTTGTCTTTTCCCTTAGCAGGGTCACGTTCACCTGCAGGGACATATCAATAAAACTGTGAGCTATAAAGCCCAATGAGTAATCAAACCAATAATAACATGTATAAGAATAAAATTTCTCTATATAAAGTCAAATATGTATTATCACACAATACAAGATCAAGTGTGGCTCACGGGTTAGCCCGCTGTTGCCGTGGCTCACGGGTTAGCCCGCTGTTGCCTATACTCACGGGTTAGCCCGCTGTTGTCTATATAAATCTGGCTCATCAAAATAAACTGCGGCTCACGGGTTAGCCCGCTGTTGCCTAGACTCACGGGTAAGCCCGCTGTTGTCTATATAACAGTTTACATAGATATGTTGACTCACAGTTCCGTTCTTGTCTATAACAGACTCACGGCTTATCTGGTCTTGTCGTATATCAAATCATATATTCCGTCAAAATTTGTCCCCAAAATCATTTCCACTTGCAGCTGCTCTTTTAACAAATATCACATCGGATAACAGTGAGATTACTCACTTGTAGGCTTGCTACAACTAGCGTTTGTTGTTCCTTGCTTTCCAACGAAATCCGTAGATTTTTGTCCCGTACCTATAATTCCATTTATTTTCAAAATGATTATAGGTTAATAACCATTCCAATTAACTCTAATACAATAGAGTTCAATAAAACATTGTTATAAACAATGCCTAGTTAATAAACTTTCCGTTTACTAACTTTATATGAATTTTACTATTCACCGAGGCATTCGGATCGGTCTACAGTGCCCCCGAGGGGTCGAAAACTCAATCTAAAAATTTTCCCAAACTTTTCAGACCATAATGGTCCTATGGTTCAGATTTGAGCTAAATCGGACATGCCAAGCAAAAGTTAGTGTTTTAAAGTTCCTGCCTGGCCACTGCCTTAGAGGCGCACTGCGCCAGGGTCAGGGCGCACTGCGCCTGGGCGCACCCCGCCTGGCTCCTGGGCGCACTGCGCCTGGCGCCTGGGCAGGCCTCCTGGCCAGTCGCGATTTGTGCACTGTAGCTTGCAGTTTTGGTCCATTAAGTCCTTATTTCTGTTCTTAATCGCTTGGGGTTTGTTCCTAGGCTAAAACCTTACATTTTAACAAGGTTTTTAACCATCAAAACCCACTCAATCAATCATATGAAGAATTAGGGTTCTTAGTTCTAACAACCCCAAATCTTCAATTTCACCAAATATAACAACCTACTTCCATTTTCTTTAGTTAAGTTCTTGTTATAATGACTTAATGGAAGTATTACATCAATTTTAACACTCAATCATAACTGTAATTACAGTTTTTGAGTTCTACAAAACTCATCAAGATCAATTAGCCAAGAACTTGGAATACATACCTCCAAACTTCCAATTATACCCTTTTAATGCTATAATTCAACTTTGCAAACTTCAATTCTTCAAAGCTCTTCAATTTCTGCAGAAATCGCACAAGAATTTCTCTCCCGTAGCTTACCAATTTTCTGCACAAACTAGGAGAAGGTTCCAACCTTTTATACCTCCAATATTTTCATTTTTGGTCCTTAAAGTTACATTTCTTAAACTTTTGCCACCATATACAAATTAAATGATAAAAATCAAAGCATTTTAACATTTTAAGTCCAAGACTCAAAATATTTTTATCAAACAAGTCCTTTTCTGTCCAAAAGACCAAATTACCCTTTGTAGGTAAAATGACCATTTTGCCCTTTTTATTATAATTACATAATAAAATAAGTTTTGGCGTTACATATGACTAGTCCAGAATCCTGATAGATTAGGTTATCTATCTTTGGAGAATCACTAAAAGTTGTACAAAACTCATTTAGGTGTGAGGTAAGTGGCCCTAGTTCAAGTTAGGTGTCTAGTTTGTCCACACCAAATTTCAGAACCCAATTCTTAGCCCATTTGGAGCTTGGACTGATTCTTTGGGATCTGATCCAACTTATTGACTTAACTGTTGTGTCCAATTGTTGGATTTACTCAGACCTATCAGAGAATGTAAATGACATGAGATCAGGGCATGTAGTATTCTATTAGGGTCTAATTTATGCCTCATTTTTTTCCTAGAATTTATAAAAGAATCTTACTAGGTTGAAAGTGGCAAGCTTTGCAACCTGGTCCGAGTTTGGACAGTTAGATACCTGATCTTGTTCATAGAAGAAAAATGCTTAGAGTGAGTGTCTTATATCCTTGTAATCCTAAAAAGATGAACTAAGTGAATGCGTAAAAATATACTAGATTGGTTGGGTTTAGGATGGGCTAATAGGGTCATCAACAGATCCTCTGTTGGGTGTTAAAAGCCAAACTGTGACTTAATAACTAAAATAACACTACAAGTATCTAAATACAATAAAGTTAGCTAGTATGCGTTGTAGTAACTTATTATACCATATATGAGTCTAAGGTGTACCGGTGGAGCTTGGTGGGACCCTTTGACTCGCGGTACAGATTTCTTCATTTTTTGTTTCAATGTGAGTTCATCACTACGTTGTATTGAAGTTGTACATATTTTATTGTAGCTCGTGTGTGTTGTTTATGATGTAGGTGGGTAGTACTAGGCCATGGGAAGTTCTAAATATGCGTGAGTGTGGGGAGTGGGTATAGAGCAAGCCATCATTGAGTTAGGTGCCATGATGGAGCTGGGTGCCATGATTGAGCTGGGTGACATGATCGTGTTGTGCGCTTTAGTTGTCTAAGTGCAATCATTGAGCTGGGTGCCATCATTGAGCTGGGTGCCATGATTAAGCCGGGGCCATGATTGTACTGTGTACCATATATGTTCTGGGTGCCTTGTAGTTGTGTTGTGTGCCTTTATTGTGCTGTATGCGTATGATAGGGGTATAGTATGTGTGGTGGATTTGACGTGTTTGTGTTGAATTCACTAAGTTGTGTGTTTACCCTTTCCCTATTAAATCACTGTTTTAGGTTCTTCAGGTGTGGGTGATGGTAGTGCATGACGTGTACACACTGGTGCAAGTACTTTTAGAGATTATATTTTGATTCGACTTTATCTAGTTTTTAATTTCCACTGTGGTTGAACTATTTTAATACTTAATATTTTTGAATGTTTGAATAATGAGTTGACTATTTAATGAAAACGTTTTATTAAATTTTTTTTTTGTAAAATATGGGATGTTACATAAAACATGAATCAATGATTCATTTAGAACTATATATATGGTTTATTTACAAATGTAAATAATTTCATTTACAAATTGAGATGTATACATTATTTAATTATATTACTACTTTGATTGTTGGCTCAAACAAAATATCAATATCAAAGGGCAACAATGTCTCTTGTGCAGAACATGCTCAAACTCAAGATCTCTAGTAGGTGAGAAATATTCAACAAAACAAGCAAGTAAGCTCTCATTTTCTTCTATTCGATACAAATTTGGTATCAGGTATGTAAAAATGTACAGACTGTTGCACAAAACACAAAGATAATAGTTCGATGAAAGTTTTACATCTAGATGAAAAATAAAAACTCTTTTATTGGAGCTTACAATAAAACCTGCAATAAAATTACATGTTAAGAATTATCGTAATAAACAATAAACTTAATTGTTAATACAAACTAAGAACACACACCTGGTTATTAAGCTAGTTGTCTCATTCACACATAAATAAATGTTCTCTAATCGATATGTAATGATGAATACCACAATGAAATGATAGATTAAGGATCACAACATTTTAAATATATATGATTCAAAATGTTATGATTCAAAAATGATATGACAGAAATAGTTAATGATCAAAATGTTACAAATGAATCAATACATTGAACCAGTTAAAACTGTTTATGATCTAAATATTTTGTAATCTAAACATGTTATGATCTAATGCTATGAATAATGTGATAAACAAACCAATGATATGAACTAATCCTAAAGAGTATAACAACTCAATATGATCTAATTTAAATGGTTTTATGATACAAATATGTTATTATCGAAAACAAAATGCTCCAAATACAAATATTCATAAATAGAACATAACAAGGTGCAATGATATTACATGTTTATGGTATGTTGGTATAGATGTATAGTCTAATAATATTACATGTTTATGGTATGTTGGTATAGATGTATAGTCTAATAGTAACTAAATCTTATATATTATGGGTTTCTCTTTTACTTAATAGACATGTGTAATTTTTTCTTTAGGAGGTTGGTCTTATCTATATATACATCTTTTTTTAACAATATGATTTTCTTTTTGATGATCCTCTTTCTACTATACACACCCACAAATCCACAATTCTCTCACCCTTTTTGCTAGATATCTTTTTAATCTAAAAATTTTACACGAAGACCAAAAAGCACTATAAATGAAAAGTATGAAATCACTTACTCAAATCTCATACATACATAAATGCAAACAGTTTGTATGCACAAAACAACTAAACTCTTGAAAAGCATTCCAAACATACATTATGTGCATTTAACCTTTTATGGATATTTTAACAAACACCTTGAGTGCTTCATTAAATTTGGGGTTCAAATTAAATATAACATATAAAAATTAATAAATTTAGATACAATAATAATGATTTAATCAAATATATAATCTAATTCATAAGAACTTACAAAGATTGTAAATCAAAAATTCGTTTTTTTAACCTAAAACTCAAAAGCAAAGTAGAGATGAATATAATTTTAAATCAAGAATCGCAATGATTCATATAAGTTTTCAGTTATAATCAACATGATTTTGAATAAAATAATAAAAGAAAAGTATCGTATTATGTTAGTGAATTGAACAAATTTTAGCTAGAATTCAATATGTAAAAAAACAAACAAATTGTTCTTATACCATCTTATTATTAGATTTGATGTAGCAAAAATCAATTTAATTAGTTGAAACTAACCTGGCCGTATAAGAAATTATAGATTGTAGGATTATTTAAAGAAAGAAATAAGTTTGTAGAATGATTTGTTTTGTTTGGAGTCGTATTAGAAATTGTTGTTACAGTGAGGAAAAAGACGACGGTTTCAGCTCAAGCCCAACTTATTTTACTTGCCTTCAGCTCCTTTCCATTTTAGTTGCGTTGAAATTAACCTAAAGTGAACGAATGAATTGCATTTTTTTTTTTTAACGTTTTTTGGGTTATATATATAAGGAATGGTTCAAATGAAAACCACTAAAAGGTTGAGAACCGTGAAAACTACTAATTCACAGTTTAATAAAAAATTTACGTTATAGTATTCACAGTTTAATAACTAGAAATTTTATTATATTGTGAATATTGTAAAATGTATTAAAAAATAAGGAAATTTATTAAGTTTGATGTATTTTCAAGTATGAAAAAAAAAATATATATATATATATATATATATATATATATAATTCTTAATATGTGAATATCGGTTCTCACGGTTTTTAACCTTTTAGTGGTTCTCATTTGAACATATATATATATATATATATATATATATATATATATATATATATATATATATATATATATATATATATATATATGCATTCAAAAATAAATATATAAATGCATATAGATGGATCGTAAATTCAACAATTCGTTAAAAGTACTCTAAAAATCTTTGTTTATGATGAAGAATATGTTCTAAAAAAATAAAAGTAAAAAGGCGACAAAATATAAAATAAAACTAAAGGGAGTATAAAGAAAACAATTTTTTCTTTATTCCATTTTTTTCATTTTCATTTTTCCCGTTAAAATATGTGCCAGAGAAGCGTCCTCAAGCACAAGTACATAAGCTTTGAAAAGAAAGAAAGAGCGTTTACGTGGAGGTCTCCTTTGCATCTGCTTCATTTCTGTTGTGTTCCAAATGCGAAATAAATCGACAGAGATAAAGATGTATACTCATAAATCCTTTAAACAAAGCTCCCTTCAAACCTTATATTCTTTCTTTTTCTAAACTCATATCATTCGTATATCTTCAAATCATTTTAAAATTTTAATCTCAAATACTTGTATCATACCTTCGCTTTCAATGGTCCGTCATATCTTATTTACCTTCAGTTTTGTCAATCTCCACACAGCCCCTCTTGACATCTTTAGCCTCTCTAGTTACATATAAGAAGGCATAGAACTTTAGAGAAGGATTGGATAACGTTTCGAGAAGTTTCAACTCATGGTTTGGATCTCAAAATTTCAAATGTAATATTATACTCTATGAGATGGAATATTCTTGTGTCAAAAAGAAGTATATGCTTAGCATATACATATACTATATAAAGCAGATTTAAGTCATAGATGTGAAAATTTTGATCCATTCATCTATGAAAAGGTTAGTTTGCATTTTGTTCTATTTTTAACATGTGAAACGAGAAAAGTGAAATAGTAACTAATATAATGAATGGTCAAAAAGGTCGAAAGCCATCAAAATTTGTAACTTTTTTACTTATCATATTTGAAAAAGAAATTTACTATGTCATATTTATAAAAAAAAAGTTTGTTATTGTAATAATGTTGTATTTAAATATTTAGAATTATATTTAATAAACATAATACTTATAACAAAACAAAACAAATTTGGATAAAAAAATATTTGACGTAAACAAATTTTCCTATTTTGAAATGCAACTCGCCTTCAATTTATACCAACTCTATCAAAGATTACATCGTTAAGAGAAAAGGCAAACAGACTTATGCCAAATATCTTAGATTCTTAGAACTCAAAGATTACTGAGCTTGACGACTTTGGTTTCATGTGATGTTGAAAATGTACCAAATCATTCGTTCTTGATGATATATTCAAGCGAGTTAATAACTTAATGAAATCAGTTAAAGGAGCGGCCAAAGAGGAAATTTTTGTCTTTCAAGCACTCCCGATTAGTGTTCTCTTGCTAATTAATATTTCTTGTCCTTTTCTCAATCAAATCATAACGTTTAAAGTTGATTTCGACAAAGCGTTCAACTCTCTCAATTGGGATTACCTTGACTTTTTAATGTCACAAATGGGTTTCAGAGACCGGCGGCGTTCATGGATTTGAGGCTTCCTAAGCTTCGCACGTTTCTCAGTTCTCGTTAACGGATCCCTAACAAAGAATTTGATATACAATAGGGGTACGACAATGTGACCCTTTATCTCTATATCTCTTCATTCTAGCCATGGAAGGACTTCACATTGTTATGAAAAAAACATTGATTATTGGTATATTTCAACCGATTTCTTCCCAATAAATTAAACTTCCCAATCTTATCTCGCCACTTTTACACATACGCTGCTATTTTGTTAGGGAGTGGTCAATACTAAACTTTCAGAATTTAGCAAGGATTCTTCGGTGTTTTCACTTGACCTTGGACATCAAAGTGAACTTCTTGAAGAGTAAAGTATACAGGGTTGGAATATTGTTGATCAATGCTTATTCTTTGAGACAAATTCTCTCTTGTCAATTAGCATCATTCCCCTTCACTTATCTTCGCATCATGGTCGGTGCAAACATGTTCTTATCGACCTCTTGAAACCCGATTATCAAAAAGTTCGAATCCAAACTATCTTTTTAGAAAACCAATGCTTTTTCCTCGGGGGAGGCTCACACTTCTAAAATCGGTCCTTGGGAGTTTGCCAAATTACTATTTTCACTTTTCATAGCGCACATAAAGTTACTAGCACCCATAAAAGTTATCAGTGCTCTAGAAAGAATTCATTGAAAGTTCCTTTGAGGTAGAATTTCCAATGCTAAAAAATAGGTCGGGTCTCTTAGAATAAACATTTTGCCCCAATAAAACGACAAACTCATTGTTGCCAGCCTAAGAGCCGCAAACTTGGCTTTGATCTCCAAATGGTGGTGGCACTTTAATTAAGAACCTCATTTATGGGTCCATGTCATTTCAACCTTAAACTACACCTATCAACTAGGAAATTCTTTACCATTAAAACAAGGTTTTTCGAGTTTGGAGGACAATCACAAACAACATCTATTGAGAAGCCTATAATATAAATTTAATTAAACTATTGGACATGAAGTTAGGAGATGGAAGCAATACACATTTTTGGCAAGAACATTAGGTTGGACCTGCCCCCTTTTACCAATAGTTCCTTATTATTTACTCCTTACAATCTATAAAAATTGCTTGATAGCTGACTGAATTTCTACCAATAAAATAAGTTGGGATTGGTATTGGAAATAACATAAAATGTTGAGGAAAATATGACCACTATAAAGATGATAGCAAAGCTTGAATGATGTGCCTTACTTGGTGCATTAAACGCCAAGATTTATGTAATCCATAGTCAGTGTATTTTTGTATTATTATATCATTACTTTATTAAGTATGAACATCCATCACCATACATTATACTATTCATGCTAGTACCTTTTGCATCTATAAAAGGGATGTTATGCATCATTTTATATGTGTGTCTTTCCAATAGAACTTATCAATATATCGTAGTACTTCTCTCTATATCGTTCTCATCTTTAACTGCTATTGTTATATATTCATATATTTATTATTCCACACTTTATTCGTTTTTATTATTTATGCTTAAAGACCCCCTCTAATAATTGGTATCAGAGCCTAAGTGGTTGTTTAGTCGACGCTCAAATTATCATTGTGAGAAACCTTGGTTTAAATGTATTTTTGAGTTGCCTTGAGTTCCAATCGTCTCTACCACCTAGTTCATTTTATTTTACTAAACAAAAGTTTTTGAATATGCAACAATATTTAGTTAACGTCACTAACAGTGTTAGTAGCTCCACGAGAGCTCCACTCTTCTTACAGAAGAATACCACCATTGAATGATCCATATGACTAACTATTTGATACTTCAAGGACATGACATTTAGAGATCAGTTGAACAAGGACTCCATGTGTCTATTTGGAGCCACAAATGCTCTACAAAGATGAGTGATAGCTTGACTATAATATTTCCTTTGTATTTAGGCATATTCCATTCTCTCATATAAATAGAGGGATATGGTAATTTGTATGAGTGCACCTTATTATGTAGTATTTAAACTTCAGAGATTTGTGTGGCTGAAAAACACATTCCCTAGCCACATGTTCTTCATGTAATATTTTACTCTGTTTATCTATGAAAATCAGATTACTCATCCTATGTTCTTCATTTTTATATCGTTAATATTTGATATATGTATTATTCTGTACATTGCTAGCCACCACGGGTCATGATAATTGGTATCAGAGACTAAGTGTTTGGTCTATTTCGTTATCCTTATATTATCATTGTCAAAACTAAGCAATGTTGCTTTACATTTCTGAGTTTGAACTGAAAGGATCTATATATACACCATTGTCGCTCCTTTTCACAAAAGTATTTTTAAATTATGACAACTTGGTGATTCCTATTCACTCGACGAATGTCGCTAACAGTCTAGGATGCCGTGCAAGAGCTTCTATACTAGTAGTGGATAAATATGAACATTGGAAGATAATAATGGGAAACCAACTTAGAAGAAAAGGGAAGGCTATTTGTAGGTCTATAGTAGAAGGTCCCCACATAGTAGTTAGTGAAGCCTCAGTCCATGATGCTACCAGCACCGCTCTTGGTGGTGCTGTAGGACGTTCTCAACTGGCTCCCACCGTACTTGACCTTGAAAAAAAATGATGAAATTACATATACATAACTTGTGTATGGCATTCCTCCTGATGTTTTTGAACACATCAAACTTTGTCACACTACAAAGGACATTTGGACTCCATAGAATCATTGTTTGAAGTAACTGAGAATTTCAAAGATAAAAAACTCACTTCTACACTAAATGATCTCCATAATTTCAAGATTCTTCCAGATGAAAGCCTAAAGGCAACTCAAAACTGTTACACCTTAATTTTAAACAACCTTGAAACAAATTTCAAGTTTTTTGATGGCTTGGGTGATGGACAGATGATGGTGAAAATTTTTTTGCAAGCAAATTGCAATCTTAAGAGAATAAATTTGATCAAACTGTGTGGAGAGTTGCTAGCCCAGGAGTCCACTGTAATTGCTCAGTCTCAACGACTTGGTGGACCCATTGCCTTTATCACTAGCAATCCCAACACTCCTACAGTTCCTTTGTTGAATATCCAGAACCAGTGAATCATTAAAGCAAATGAAGAATACCCAGTGGACGACGAGGCAAATGATGGTGATTTCATGCAAGAATACGTGATGATGTCTATAGTTTCAGAAAAAGTCTTTCATAGGTCATCACACTCATTCTCCTCCTCAGTTTCAAAAGCCAAACATACCAAGACAACCGTAGTATGAAAACCATAACGATCATGGTTCCGGTCACCAACCAAAGAATAATCAACAATACCATCAAAAGTCAGCATTCGAAGAAAGAGGGAGTTCGTCCAGAGAAAAATAGAAAAAATCGGATACGATTGCCTATTTTCAATTTAATGGGTTAAATCATTACGCTAAAGACTGCAAAGTGAAGAAGATTGATGAAAACATGGTGAATGATAAGGTGTTTGTGGCCAGATGTGAAGAAGAACTTTGGTCATCAGGTGACGAAAAATAAGGTGGTACAACAAGGTCTAGAAATTTGTGTTTAATTGCCAAAAAGAATGGTATTGAGGGTCCTCCAGCTGATTTGTGGTCCTCTGGTTCTAAAGATGAAATGGAACTAGTGAAAAAGAACTATTGCTTTATGGTCAGCAATCCGCATCTGGTTATAGTATCATTGAACATGTATGTTACATGATCTCTTCTAATAACTTTTGTCTGACTTCATGCAAACCTTATTTAGAAAAGATTGTTGTGGATCTTTCAGATGCCCTGACCTCCTACCATACAACAATAAATGAGACGAAATAGACCTTAAAAGAATTCTACTGACTTAGAGACTGCTTTAAGAGAAAGAAGTCTAGGATATAATCTCCTGAGGGACATGTTTTTTTAGAAAAGGATGTCAGGATAATAGTAGAAAACATCAATATTTTGTATGTCATTCAAAGGTATGTTTTAAGGAAATACAATGTGCGTTTAAATTCCAAAATTGATAGTCTACATGTTTCTCTTACAAAAATTGAGACCAATAAACATGCAACAAAGAATTTTTTTATACCCATGGTGAAATGGTCCCGATCTTAATCAAAGATCACAAACACCTCTTGAGGAACTTAAAAATGATGTCGGTCTTTATATAAGTCAAGTTACATATCTTGAATATAATAATCGACCAGACTCTCCAGCTGATTTAGAAAATGAATCCATTTTTCAGGAATTTCAAAACAAAAGTCATGTTACCATGACGTTTCCTCAGCTTCAAACATCTGTCTTTAACACTTAAGAAATTCCAATAAAATAGTAGTGACACTAATTCTATATTCACTAAACAATGGTCATATCAAAGAGATTATCCTAATTCATCAGAACCAACCAACTTTTGACAAGTCTGGAGAGGCCATTGGAATAGTTTAGGCCTCCATGGATGAAGAAAATGCGGATGTGGATGAAGTGTTTATCATGGATCAAATTCTTGTGAAAATTTCTTCATCGCTGTCACACCATCAGTAGTTAGTTCAACTACCGATGTTCAAAAAATAGTTCCATTTCAAAAAATAAAATTAACACATCCTTCATCAAAATCATGTCCAATTTCAAACACTCAAATTGTTTCTAACGTATCAAAAGTCAAATATGAAAAAGTCAAAATGCTGTTTCTTCATCAAAAGTCATAAAGATCTATCCTGTCAATATTCAATTAAAAAACCATGTTACAAGAGAATGTTCTAATTCAAAAAGTTTAAGTAGGTATGTACCTTCCTTATCATGCGCAAAGAAAATTAATCTTTTAAGGTATATTAAAGAAAAAAAATATAACAACGCCGATTATGAACTATAGTGATATTGCCCCTCCCAAAATAAAAGCACAAAAATATAACAAAGTCGATTTTGAACTATGGTGTTGTCGAACGAAGAAACAAGTCTCTCGTAGAAGCAACACGATCAATGATTAACTTTTCAAATCTACATCTATATTGTATAATTAAACCCAATCTCTCGGTCAGGCCTATATGAACCACTCTAGGTTCTCACAGTATAATCGGATAATTAAATTCAATCTCTCGGCCACTCAGGCCTACATGCACCACTCCGGGTTCTCACAGTATATATTGGATAATTAAACCCAATCTCTCGGCCACTCAGGCCTACATGAATCACTCTACACACTGACACGTAATCACAAGACGCCTATCTCGTGATCCTTTGGCCTACTTCAGGTGGCATGCAAGATACTTGTTATGCATCCACTTAACTCTAGAGTATTAAGTCATATATAACTACAACGTTCACCACATGGTACTCGCACATAGAAATCTTTGCACATATGTGAAATATCAAGCACTATATACACATACAATATCATACTTCATATATATTTCACCATATATATTTATTGTGCACACTCCTACTCCATGGTTGCTAAGTACTCGCTAAGAAAACCACTAGTATCTCAGTTATACATAATCACAAAAGCACTCGTTATGCGATATGTAAACCTTACCTCAGCTAGACACGAGATTCTCGTCTCGATACCAATTACTATATATTATAACTACAACTCTCTAACACATATAATCACAAGGGACCCTTTATGTGTCTACATAGTTTACACATACTCTAATACATGTATTATCAACAATTAAGCACACACAACACATTACAACTAACATGTTAGGTAGAGTTACTCACCTGTATATAGTAGCTTCACACCGTTCTAGATTGTACAATCGGTAGGTCAAAGTGTCTCCTCTTCATTTGCAGCACCTGCACCATCACACACATACCACATACATATAAATACTTTGTATTCATACAACTATAGCTCGCAACTCGATCACCCTACTTAGGGTTCGGGATTAGAAACCCTTTTACCCCCATAATTCATGAAGCACTTACTCTAAACTCTTAGTTGCAGGTGGGCTACCAACACCCCCTGTAACCTAACTTTTCCAAGCTACCCAAACTCACAATTTGAAGCAAGAACATGTAATCATACCTCTTAGTTGCAATATCTCGACTCTTTCTTCAATTCCTTGCGTTCTTGAGCTCTAAATTAGTCTTGGGAGTTCTGGGGATATTTTAGGGATTTAGACAAGTTTTCTCCCTTTTATTTCCCCCAAATGTCCTTTAGACCGACTTATATTTTTTTGGGATCTGCGACCATTAACGTCGCTAACCCTTATGGATAACATCGTTAACCTTGTCAGCTTGAGGATCCTTTCACTCAGCTTGAACCATTCAACTCCATACTCAGCTCGAAAATGCAAGAAGAGCTTGCTGAGTTATAGAGGAACAATGTATATATCTTGGTTCCTCCTCATAAAGGTCAGACTGTAATTGGACCACAATGGGTTTTGTCAAAAACAAATTAAAAGAGCCTGGTAATGTCATTTGAAACAAGGCACAACTAGTGGCTAAGGGATACACTCAACAATAAGGAATAAATTATGATGAGACCTTCACACCAGGTGCACGACTTGAGGCCATACGTATATTTCTTACGTACACAGCATATATGAACATCAAGGTTCACCAAAATGGATGTCAAAAGTGCTTTCCTTAATGGTGAATTATAGGAAGAAACAATGTTGCAAATGTCGCTAGGCGGTCCCAGGTCGATCGATTAGCAAGAAATGAGTACTCAGCCTAGGCAGGAAGTACTCGAATTAGGTAAATATGTACATATTATATGATTATACACACTAAAGTACTAAATATAGTTATAATTGCATCAAATTTGAATTGAATTGAACAAAATTAAAATTAAACAAAAAATGTTTAATGAATAAATAAATACATAATATATTATAAACTATTTACTTAACAATTATATTTTTTATTTAAAAAAGTCAAAATCTCGAGTTTGACCGATTTTTTCTGAGTTTGACCGATTCCAAGGTTGACTGATTTGCACCAATGTTGACCGAGTAGCACCGAGTAGATCCGAGATTGAACGATATGACCGAGTCCAAGTATTTAGGTCGATTATGATAAAAGCGCTTCAGACAACACACGATTCCGAGTACCCGGCCGAGGCCGAGTTTTATAACACTGGGAAGAAGTGTATCCACATTGTTGTTTTCAGAACTAATGGGTTACGTGACGTGCAACTTGATATGAACGCTAAGCATTCATAATAAAAGTATAATGCCAGGATAGAAAGGTGTTTGTAAGTACAATATTGGGATGGAAGGAGAAACACAACACGTAATGGGGGAATGTCACAACACTGAGAAACAAAATGCCACACGTCTCGTATGTAATACGTCACGCAGTCGATGTAGAGCTGATGTAATAAAAATTCTTAAGTCGGTCTTTTGAGTTATTCTCCAAAACTATGGTTTTGGGGACAAAACTTTGAAGGTGCTAGGCTTGAAATTGAAGGGAACTACGAGGGTTAAAGGGAATTTCAAGGATTAAACAATAGCTACTTGAATTTTGGAAAGTAAGCTCTTAATTCCTTTGATGAAATTGTTGTTTATGGGTAAAATTGGTTAGAGGGCTCACAAACCCAAGTTCATATGTAATCATGTGTGGTATGAACATGACATATAAGGAATAAAAGAAAGTAAATAAAATGTTTTATGTTGGATGGATTGAAATATGTTATTGAAGCTTGAATCGAGGGTTTTGATCATAAACCATAGAGTTTTGTAAATGATAATATAGATCTAATTGATGTTATTACTTGATGATGATTTTGTTAAAACATGTTATTAACTCACGTCTAAATGATTATTATCACAAGTTGTTGTTGAATAATTGGTCATAATGATATGAGTTATATATGTGTCTTAATAGATTAAGACATAGGGTTGATAAAGCTAAAAAGTGAAGTTGATGTATATGGTGGAATGTTAAGGACCTAATAAAAGCATTCAATCAAGTTTATATATATATATATATATATATATATATATATATATATATATATATATATATATATATATATATATATATATAGAGAGAGAGGTTCAATATAGAACTAAATAATATCACCTAAATTAAAAGAGATGCACCAAGAAAAGATGCACCTTATGTAGGGAATCACCCCCAAGCAAGGACATATTGGGTTTTTTACCCATCCCTAAAATATAAGAGCATCAAATGTTACGTGATTTTATTAATTCCACTGTTAAAACATATATTCATCTATGAACATTTGTTCATCTATGAATACATGTTTATAAATGAACAACGGTCATATATAAAGGCATGAAAATTAACGATATGATTGAAACCATCGTTGGAAACTTTGTTCATCAATGAACATATATGTTCGTAAATGAATAGTACCGTAAATCATAAAAGAAATAAGTTCATGTTTTGATGATATGTTCATGAATGAACATATGTTCATTTATAAACATATGTTCATATGTTCATCTATGAACGTATTTTCTCTCTGCATACATGTCTTTATATATGAACTATATGTTTATTTATGAACATATGTTCATAGATGAATATATGTTTCAACATGGGAATTTAAATCACGTAACATGCTCCTATATTTTAGGGATTTTATTTGGTTGTTATATTCTTTACGATCATACTCTTTTGACTGTATTCAAATCTTACGACTAGAAATATGGTTCTATGGTTAGGTGGTGTTTTTTGGTTTTATGTTGAACCTATCCCTATATATATATATATATATATATATATATATATATATATATATAAGAAAATTACTAAAATAATCTAATCTCATAATGATTTACCTCAAAATAGACAAAAAAAATTAGCCACTTTCCTCAAAATAGCAAATAGCCAAGCATGGACTACTCCCACTTGCAATTTTCTTCATTGTATGCGATTTGATCAAGAGGTTTTATAAATTTTTTCAATGGCTCAATTTTTTCAAGCTTCAATATGCTATGCCTCACTTGCGATATGTTCAAGGTCACCTGCTATTCCTCTTTTTTTTTTTTTTTTCTGGAGAACCTCATATTTTATGTTTAAAAGTGTTGTACCCTAAGCATAAAAAACTATACGTGCATTAATCTAAACCTTAATACGTAAAATTTGTAAGTAAGATCGATTAATACATCGAAACAACATAAGAACCGATATGCTTATAGATTTCCAAGATGCAAAATTTCCACCAGAGAGTTTTTTTGGTGAACGCAAATTTAAAAAGTGAATAATTTTTTTTGGTTTAAATACAATGGGTTGGTGGGTCAAGCCCACTTACGAAATAGCAGCCCTTATGAGGAGATCGTTGGTAGGAATGACCAAATCGCAGGTGGTGAGATGCGTTGTGCATGGATACAGGTGGAAGTAGCCATTTTCGTTCTGCTTGGCTTTTTTTGAAGAAAGTGACTAATTTTTTACTGTCTTAAAATAAAACCTTATGTGATTAGACTATTTTAATATTTTGTTATATATAATACTCTTCGATATAACAAAATTTATAGAAATATGTGCATCTCGAACCGTCTGAGTAAGCGTAGGGGTGCCATAGGATAAAACCGGGATCGAACAAAATAAACACGTTCAAATGTTCAATACCAATTTATACAACCAATCCACTTCTAAAATTGAATGTAGGCAGAAAAGAAACGTGGAATTTCAGTTTTAAAAAAAATATGTTCAAAAAATGACATTTTGTGCTTTAATTTTAAAGACTTGTGTAAAATGAAAAAATAATAATAATAAAAGCTAGTTTCGAATTTTGGAGTTAGATTGAAATTATTCGAGAACCAGCTTGTGATAATCTCTATAACCACGAGCTAAATTGAAAAACAGTTTTATAAATACTTCAGAACGAAGATCCTAATCTAGTTTCGTCCAATCATTCCCGATTAATTTTTCGATGTTGTCGTTACAACCCTATTTTTATACACCTCTAATTGTAGTTATCATAAATATCAACAAATGAAAAAAATAAAATTGAATAAAATATTCTTTTAATATATTATAATGCAACGGGCCCCTTCTATTTCAATTATTTGGGCATGCCTATCGTCTTGATCGAAACCGTGTATACAATTATTATATATTCTTTTGCGAAAAATGGTCATTGTAGACAAAGTGGAGGGGTCCTCTATGAATAATGAAATGGCTTTGGAATCTTTATTTATTGGAACAAAAAATTTTATTCACACGAATATCGAAAAGATTTAATATAGTAAAGTATCGATGCATGTTTTATTTGTTTAATTAAATAATTAAGCTTTTTGATGCAAAATTAGAGGTTGACAATATAAGCGAAGTTTAATAATCATAAATCGACATTTGGCTAGGTTAGCGGCAAATGCTTTTCGTCTTGGAAGTGGCCAAAAAATCGTATGGTCAATCTGAAACGAGCAAAATGCATGACTTTGTCATGACATATGGTCTCTTTCGGTAATTTGGAATCGTCAAGGGACCAGAATCGGAGTTCTTTTATTTTTATGAACAACTAAGATAATATTAAAAACCAACTAGCAATGAACTAGCAATGAACTAGCAACAAGAAACAATTACATATTTGTAACCACAAAGTTCAAGTAATGTTACTTTTTCTATTTTTACTCGAAAACCAATAAAAAGAAGGAATAACTATGCTTTCAAAAATACTATTCCTCCTCATGCTCGGGGTTTGAAAAACAACATTGTTCGTATACTGCCAAATCATCGATATTGTGGTCAAACTATGACTTCTAGAGCCTTCCACTTCTTCGCTCCTAGAGTAATCGAATCTACCCAAGACAAGATTTCTGCAACGTTAGCAAAAAGAGGAAAATGAAAGTCCAACTATTTTACAACCTTCACCCAGATTTGCACAACCACCTCAACTAACAAACACATGACTATTGTGTTCCACTAGTATAGAGCACGAGGAGCATAACACAATGGGAGCATCAATACCTCTGTCTGCACCATCTAATAGCAATGTCACCTTCTCGAAGTATAATACTATCAATATGGTGTATGGTACTACGAACTGTAACATCCCAAATTCCGTAATAAAATTTTCGTTTTAAAAGCGGTTCAAATACATAAAACGGGTTATGAAATAGAAACCATCCAATGCAAACTCAATCATTAAAACATATAAAATCGTGGTTATCAAAAACATTTTCAAACATTATCCAGTGGAAGACCTGAATACCAAAACCTCATATAGTCGTGCCGTGCTCCAAGCTCAAGCCAACAGATACCTGAAAAACATTTAGGGTGAAAAAGTAAACACAAAGCTTAGTGAGTTTCCCAAAATACCACACGATCCATCACATAATTCACAATCATTCCCGACATGGTCTTCGAGCTTGCCCCGAACGACTGACACGCCTAGGTCGTCGTGCGGTCAAAAATAAGAGAAACCTAACACACACACTAGCACAGTGGTAGTCATGGTCGATCCGTAGGAGCTACGTGGTCAGACCAGATGACAGATTATCAACTATAGTGTCACGCTATAGTCGGAGGACTTCAGTTTCCAAACCCTTGCCACTAAACTCGAAAATCCTAAACTAAACACTCCCAAAACAAGCATAAACTAAGCTAAGCTTCAAACCAAACCTAGTTACTTTCTGAAATCAGAAGTACATCTCTAATTCAGAAGTAAACAAAGGCATCCAACAATCCAAATATAAACCAAAACAAGGCATAAACTAAACCAAGAACTAAGGTCCAATGGGACAGTCAATGGCTAAAGTTCAAACCTAAAGGACTAACCTAATTGGCTACTGCAATCAGCGAGGGAAAACAGTCCAACAAGGTCAAATCAAACATCCAAACACAACACAAGCATGCAAAACCAATAACAATCATCAAAACACCGAAAAACAAAGATTACTTGTAACCAAATGCTTCTCATTAACCAAAAACGAATTCCAATGATCCAATACAGTCACCAATACTGAAAAACAGTAAACTAAAGTGCTCAAGGTCGGTGGTTGTCACTCCCAAAGACCCTAGCCACTATTGCTAACTAATACTAAAATGAAATTAAATTCTAAAACATAAAATACCAATTGAGAGGTTGTTGATGCTTAATCACGGAGTCAAAGAGCCTTCAGGTCGTTTTTCCACCGAGTCTTTGCTAGGGTTTTCGGCTGTAAATGGCTCTATTTATAGTTGCAATTTTCCTGCAGCCGCGCCGCGCAATTAAGTAAACCGCGGCGCGCGTAAGACTTTATCCCCGTTTCTTCGGACTTTGAATTTTGTTCCACCGCCTTGTGTCCGCGTCGCGCCTTCTTGATTCCTGCGGCGCACGCACGTATTTTCCTGATTTTTCCTTCTTCTCCAAACTTTCTCCAATTTGTACGCTTTTGGTCCCTGTTTACATTATTTTCTTCCAAACAAGTACTGGCATGAAAAGTGAGAATACCACGATATATATGATATAATTTCACTAAGAATAGGGCTCAACAACGACTAAAATATGTAATATCACTAGGCGTTGTCAAACACCCCACACTTGTGCCTTGCTTGTCCCCAAGCAAGAGAGTTTTTTTTTTAATAAATTCTAACTAAGACTCAAACAATTTTTGACTGTGTTCAGTTTCAAAGCTTATTGCTTCAAGAGTTAGAGTGAAATAGTTCGCGAGAACCTAATCAGAATGTGCTTTGTAATTCATGGCTTTCTAGAGAACCCTTGATTACGAATTTTCTGTCCACAATGAAGTGTACTTACTCATTCAGATTCTAAGGCCATTAAGTAATTGTCCATGACTTTCGATGTTGTCCGTGTAGCGAGCTTTCAGAAATACCATCCCAAACCAGACGATCTTAGGTGGTAAGGTGCATAAGTGCCTCTTCGAGGCCACCCTTTTCGGACCTACCGGCTCGAACAACAAAGGCCACAGATTGACATTTTCTTCCTAAATTCCAATCCTAAAACAATCCAATCGTCTAACTCCTAAAACTCAACTTGTTTGACTAACTAATAGCATGATCACAACTAAAGAGTCTCTCTTGAAAAATACTAATGCTATCACAAACCATTTGTTTCAAAATTACAATTTAGTAAAATTTTTGAAAAAGTTGCTAAAAATTTTAGAATTGGTCTTTTCTGCAAAAATTTCAAAAATTTCTCTTTCGACCGTCCACACCCCACACTTAAAATTGTACAACGTCCCCGTTGTACATAAAAATATTTTAGAACAAGGGAGAAAGAGTTACCCCTTTTGATGGTAGACTGCTTGGTTGGTATTCGGTATCACAGGTACAAATTCGAACAAAAAGTGTCATTGATTTCGCATATGGAGTTGTGGCGCAACAGTGAACACGCCGGTGGTCAAGACAAGTGGAGGGGGCACGGTGACCCCACACTTGTCTGAGACAACTCCTCCCCAATTTGGTATAACATGCATAACTCAACAAAACATTAAATGTAAACATAAAATATAAACAAACAAAAAGATAATTACACAATAAGCAAAATGTATGTGTTGCGGATGACCGTGGTGCGTGATGGAAGGACGCGCGTCGCGGTAATTTCGTGAGTTGAAATCAACGTCGAATGGGAAAAGACCGTGTCGCGTACTATAATGGTGCCGCGGCGCGGTAATTTCAACATATTACTTTATTTTCAAAACTCACAAAAAACAATTCAACACACATACCATTACTGTTTATTAATATCTAATGCCTGCAGGAGGCTTATTTCCTTAACCAACATCTAAAAACAAATCTTTAAACTAATCCTATCAAAAAATGCAAATCAAAAGAATGTACTAAAAAGTGTTCAAAAATAATTACATCCCTTTTCTTTTCAATTATGTGCAATGTCATCCTCTTCATCTTCCTCTTCCTCCGGATCCTCTTCCATAGGCTCCTCTTCTTCCTCTTTAATCGTCGGCTGGGGTCTCGGTGGGACACATTTGTTTTTCGCCATGAGTGTAGTCATACAGTCAGCTAGCCAGAGGAGTTGCGTTTGTGTATTCTCCGTTCTTTTCTCAATTTCACGCTCTGCAGCCGACTGGATCTGGTGTTCCCGTATGTGGGTCTGCAAGGCTCTTTGAACTGTCTTCACTTCATCGGCCAAATATCGCGACTCCATGGTGGCCGGGGAAAGCCCTCGGGGTAAACTGACAGTCACCCGCGGTCGCTTTTTGGAAGTTGAAGGCTCGGTCCTCAGCACCGGAAATAGCGATCGCTCAGCTGCTGTGATCCCATCATCAACATAGATCACATCTCGGGAGATAGTGATCGGCGGACTGAATGGAACTGGCTGAACAAGTGTTAGTCCATGGGTGGTATGCTCGGATAGCAACCCGTAGGACTGGTCCAGTCTCATTACATAATGTCCCCCACCGAGAGCGATTTGCTTCAATGGTTCGTCTGTGATCTGCTTGAAGTAGTCAGCCACAAAGTACGGAATGTTGCACGTCTGGAGCATCCGCGTCAAACTCCACATGAGATGTAGCTCACGAGGTAAGACCCGGTCCTCGTCCGCACGGGGCCAGATCATAGTCGATATCAACCAATGCAACATTCGATGCGCCGGTAGATGCATCAGCCCCTCGCGTACGGTATTCTCGTGATACTGCGTGGATGATATGGTACTCCAATAGTCAGCAGGAGAGAAAGAATCATCAGCATCATAATTAGCACGTCGGTGGAAGGTGTCGAATCCCGGTGCCTCCGATTCTTCCTCAGTATACAGCCCGATACGATAACCAAATTCCCGTAGACTGCAGCTTCGGTTGTGATTACCCAACCGAAACTACACCATTTCTTCAGTGTCCATCCCCAGCGGCTGATTATCAAAGTGGTAACTTGCAAGAAATTGCAAAAGCACCTCCCGATAAATAGGTTCTTCCATGTGAACTGCGTTTTCAATGGCCCGACATGTGTAAATGAGCTCGCCATTATCGTAGCCCCCTTGGACCAACCAATCTTGCAAATGATCCATGATTCCCGATTCCTTGGTCAACTCCCAGTTGACCGGCCGGGCGGGAAGGATTCTTCTGTGTTGCTGCACCGATCGGCGATTGTAGAAGCTATAAGCCTGTGTTCTGCCAACTCATGTAGCCAAGGAGTTCCAGTCAATTGATTCTGAACTTGCGGAAGAAGACATCGTGCCTGCAGAAATCACAAAATTGAAAATTACTGCACTGTTTTGTCGTTCGACGCGGTGCGCTCGTAGCATTCCGCGACGCGTCATATGAGAATTCATAACACGCGTCGTGGACTGTACAGGCCGCGGCGCGGCGAACGATTTCAGCCACAAAAATCAAGCATTCTATCCAATTCAATCCCATTAAATCTAATCTAACTATTGGGTTTCATGCAGTACGGTACTAGGAACCTAATTTGACTATCAATTGCATCAGATGACTACGACATTGTGAATTACAGCATCATTTAGGCAAGTTCAAGACTTATAAAGAAAAAGAGGAGAAAAAGAATGACTTACTTGATTTTTCAGTGAAGAGAAAAGAATGCAGATGACTTGATTGATTGAAAGGCTTTTACCGCGGTGAAAAGAATCACAAATTTTGCAAATTGATTATATGCAGATGTGGGATTTTGGATAGCTTTCAAAGACTCTGTTTAAGTGATTAACTTTAATTTTCAAATTAAGATAAGGCCGCGGCGCGGGAAGCTTCTATCCGCGTCGCGTATAAAAATCTGATTTTAAATGTAATCGCGAAAACTCAATACGCGCGGCGCGGATCTTAAGATCCTCTCGCGGTATTGCAAAATTACCAAAATGACCACACATTTACCTTTTTCTCACCGTGATTAGAATGGATGTGATGCATTATTATGCAAATGTACAAATGATGATCGGGTTGCCTCCCGACAAGCGCTAAGTTTAACGTCTTCAGCCGGACGTACACTTACCTGATTTATGCAGTATACACTGGAACATCTACCACGAAGTCGACTGTCTCCACCTCCAGTTTCTGAAACGTTCCCGCCACGACATAAGGTTTGAGCCTATGTCCATTGACTTTAAATGGTTGACCACCTTTCAAATCCTGAATCTCTACTGTGCCATAATCTGTGATGCTGACCACCGCATAAGGGCCATTCTATTTACTCCTAAGCTTCCCAGGAAACATTTTCAATCGCGAGTTGTACAACCACACTTTCTGTCCTACCTCAAAGGTTTTCAAGCGGAGCTTGGCATCGTAATACCATTTCATTTTGGATTTGTATGTGGCCGCACTTTCATATGCTTCGTCTCGTAGCTCCTCTAATTCTGACAACTGGAGTTTTCTTTCATTTCCTGCTTCCGTGTAGTCCATGTTGACTTGTTTGATTGCCCATAAGGCACGATTGGCAAGCTCAACCGGGAGATGACAACCTTTTCCATAAACCAACCGATATGGAGTTGTTCCAATCGGTTTCTTATAAGCAGTGCGGTATGCCCAAAGTGCATCATCCAACCGAAGTGACCAATCCTTTCTATCAGTCTTGACGGTCTTTTGCAGGATTTCCTTTATTTGCCTATTAGATACTTCCACTTGGCCACTCGTTTGAGGATGATAGGGTGTTGCAATCTGATGATTTACTCCATAGTGCTTTAGCAATCTTCTAAATTTAAAATTCTTGAAGTGGGACCCTCCATCACTAATGATTACTCACGGAACTCCATGCCTAGTGAAAATGTTTTTCTTCACAAATTTACACACCACATGGTGGTCATTCGTACGGGTTGCCTCTGCTTCGATCCATTTAGACACATAATCCACTGCTACTAGAATGTAGACATAACCATGTGACGTAGGAAATAGACCCATGAAGTCAATTCCCCAGACGTCGAAAATGTCCACTACCAAGATTGGATTCAAGGGCATCTGATCCCTTTTTGATATGTTCCCTAACTGCTGGCAGTTGAGGCATTCCTTAGCAGTTTGATGTGCGTCCCTGAAAATTGTTGGCCAATATAATCCAGCTTCGAGAACCTTGTATCCTGTCTTTTTACCATTAAAATGCCCTCCACATGCTGACGCATAGCAATGCTCCAATACCTCACCGATTTCACTATCATGCACACATCGCCGAATTATTTGATCCTCTCCCACCTTGAAAAGGTCAGGGTCGTCCCATATAAATCTTTTTGCATATGTGCGGAACTGCTTTTGTCTTTGTTTGGTCCAATGTGTCGGTATTGCTCCTGTAGCCAAGAAATTCACATAGTTTGCGTACCAAGGGGCTCCAGTAAGCTCCAGCAGCTGCTCATCCGGGAATGAATCATTAATTCCTGCTTCCAATCCTTCAACTGGCAATCGAGAAAGATGATCTGCCACGACATTCTCTGCTCCCTTCTTGTCTTTAATCTCCACATCGAATTCTTGCAACAGAAGTATCCATCTAATCAATCTAGGTTTAGACTCCTTCTTAGCGAGCAAGTGTCTAACGGCACTATGATCAGTATACACCTCTACCTTAGACCCCCAAATGTATGATCGAAACTTGTCTAATGCAAATACTACGGCAAGTAATTCTTTTTCAGTAGTTGTATAATTTAATTGAGCTTCAGAAAAAGTTTTACTAGCATAAAAAATGACTACAGGTTTCCGATCAATCTTCTGACCAAATATTGCACCAGCAACATAGTCACTGGCATCACACATTATTTCAAACGGTTGAGTCCAATCAGGCGGTTTCAGGATAGGAGCCTCAACCAATTTATTTTTGAGGATATTGAATGCTTTTACACATTCCTCATCAAAAATGAATGGTGCATCTTTCAAGAGAATACCGCAGAGGGGTTTGGAGATGGTACTAAAGTCTTTGATAAACCTACGATAGAATCCCGCGTGTCCTAAGAATGATCTGACCCCTTTCACTGATGTTGGGGGTGGCAATGTGGATATGACCATGACTTTAGCGCGATCAACCTCGAACCCTCTCTCAGAGACTACGTGACCTAACACTATCCCTTCTTTGACCATGAAGTGGCTTTTTTCCTAGGAAAGCACCAAATTGGATTCGACACATCTTTCCAATACTTTCTCCAATTGTCCCAAGCAGGCTTCGAACGTCGGTCCAAAGATTGAAAAGTCGTCCATGAAGATTTCTAATGCATCACCAATCATATCAGAAAAGATCGCCATCATGCATCGTTGAAATGTAGCAGGCGCGTTACACAACCCGAATGGCATTCTGCGAAAAGCAAAAGTACCATAAGGGCACGTGAATGTTGTCTTTGCCTGATCCTCTGGGTGGATTGCAATCTGATTGTACCCGTAATACCCATCCAAGAAACAGTAGTACTTCTGTCCTGCTAGCTTCTCCACGATCTGATCGATGAACGGCAATGGAAAGTGGTCTTTAGATGTAGCAGTATTGAGTTTTCGATAATCGATACAGACTCTCCATCCGGTTACGGGCCTTGTGGATACCTTGTCACTATCTTTCGTATCCACAACAGTTATTCCAGACTTCTTCGGCACTGTCTGTGTCGGACTAACCCATTCGCTGTCAGAAATCGGGTATATGATTCCAGCGTCTAACCATTTGAGAACCTCCTTTTTGACAACTTCCTTTAGATTTGGATTCAATCTCCTTTGTGTATCCCTGGATGGTTTGGCACCTTCTTCTGTGATGATTCTATGCATGCACGTGGTCGGGCTAATTCCTTTTAAGTCTGCGATTGTCCAACCAATGGCCTCCTTGTGCTTAGACAATACCTTGAGCAATTCCTTTTCTTGTTCCCCCGTCAAGTCTGCTGCTAAAATCACGGGAAAAGTATCATTGTCCCCTAAAAAGGCATACTTTAAGTGTTCTGGTAGCGGCTTTAATTCCAGCTTCGGTGGTTCTTGTAAGGAGGGTTTCAGCGTCCTTGGAATCTCTGTCGGTAACTTCTCTATGTGAGCGCATTCTTCAGACTTCAAACCCTTCTCTCCTTCTACTTCTACTTCTTTTTGCTGCTCATCATTTTCAACACTTCCTTCGTCTTGAGTCTCACTCGCCTCTGATTGAAGTACCTCTGGAGTGTACTGCTGCACTAGCTCATCTATAATATCTACCTGATAACACTCCTCTTCTTCCATGCCACTTCCCTTGACGTTGGCATTGAAAATATTGATCTTGGCCTGTTGGTGCCCAAAAGATATTCCCATTTCTCCAGTGCGACAAGCGATATTTGCGTTGGTCGTGGCCAAAAATGGTCGCCCTAAAATGATCGTGGGTTGTTCTCCATTTGTCGCCTGACGAGTGTCCAAAACTAGAAAATCTGCTGGGTAGTAAAATTCTCCTACCTTGATGATGACATCAACTAACATTCCCCTGGGGATCTTTGAAGATTTATCTGCCAATTGCAAAATTACGTCGGTAGATCTCATGGTGCCAAACTCGTGCTTGTCAAATAACTGTCCAAGTAATATGTTCACACTTGCATCTAAATCTAATAAAGCCCTTTTAATGTGCACATTGCCTAAATCTACTGAGATGAGAGGAACTCCAGGACCCTTCATCTTTGGAGGAAGCGCGTCCGTTAAGATAGAGCTTACATTCTCAGGTAAGCTAATCATCTTAGGTAAATGGGACAAGATATGTTTCTTATGTATGCACATGTCCTTGAGAAATTTAGCATATGCAGGAACTTCCTTAATGAGTTTAACTAGAGGAATGTTAACCTTAATTTGACTAAATAGTTCCCACATATCTTCTGCCTGTGGTCCCTTCTTCCCATATGGTCTTTTTTCTAGCTTTTCCAAGGCTGTAGGAAAAGGAACTGTCCCGCTTGATTCTCCTTTCTCCCATGTACTCGTTTGCTTCTTCTTCTTCTCTTGTTCCTCCTTATCTTTCTTTTCTTCTTTCTCCATCTCTTCCTTTTCATCATAGATTATCTCTACATCACTATCTTCGTCCATGGGCGGGGCTGCAACCTTGTTATCCACTTTCTTCCCGCTCCTAAGTGTGATCACTTCATTTACTTGTACCTTTGACGCCTGCGCCCTTTCCTGAGCTCTATCCTTTTCCATCTTAATAATCAATTCTCCTAACTTCAGAATTGCTTCTGAATTAGACTTCTCCGCTTCCTGAAACTTGACTAACATCCCAAAGATTTCCTGTATACCAATGTTTACTCCTCCTGCTGGCAGTGGAGGTTGCACTTGCTGCTGCCTCATTGGTTGTTGTCTCACTTCCCGTTGTTGATTGTTTCGGAATGGTCTTGGTGCGTTGTGAAATCGACCATACCCATGCACTTGACTAATCTCTTCGTGGGTCATTGAGCACTCATTATACCCCCACATGTATTGCATATAACTTGCCCATGCAACACATATGCTCCCTTCTCTTGCTGAAACCTCGCGAGCATTTGATTAAACTTCTTACTCACAGCACTTAACTCTTTCTGAATTTCTGTCTTCCACTTGCTTTCTGCTTCAACATTTGCTACATAAACTGTGTTATCCTTCATGGTTCCACTGACTTTCGATCCTAAGCTCAACTGCTCCAGGAATCTCCAAGCGTCTTCTGACTCTTGCCACATAAATGTCCCACTTGATGAGGCATTTATCATCGCCTGATGTGTTTCGCTGACTCCTTCAAAGAATAATTTCACTAACTGCCATTTAGGAACTTCATGATGCGGGCAGGATCGCAATAACTCCTTTAACCTATCAAACGCTTCATGGAAAGCCTCTCCAGACTGCTGCTGAAAGTTTTGAATTTCTCGTCTGACCTCCGTTGTTTTACTAACTGGGTAGAATTCTTGTAAAAATTTTGCCTTGAGTTGATCCCAACTAGTGATACTATTAGATGGAAGAGAAGTGAACCAATATTTGGCCTTATCCTTTAGTGTGAAAGGAAATAATCTTAATCTAAAAGCATCCCTATTGGCATTTCTAGGAGTATTAGCATTCGCGATAGATATGAACTCATACAAATGATTGTATAGGTCATCAGTTTTATATCCTCTGAATTGAGTTAATATTCCTATCAGCTGAGGCCTAATTTCTACATGGTGTTCTACATCATCAGGAATATAGATGGGCGATGAGTCATCATACTCCCGTGGCTGGAATTGTGATGCAACCGATTGCCCCCTCGGTTGTGTAAAGTGTAAAGGTTGAGCAGGATTACTGTAACATTGAGGATCATTATATCCCTGCTGACCTCGTGGCTGTTGATGCTGCTGTATTCTTCTGGGAGGCCCCCGACCTCGGTCCCATGGTTGTTGTGGTGCTGGTGGGACCCATCCTTCATCTTCTTCATCATATCTCTCCTCTTCCTCTGGATATTGGTACTGATGCTGAAGAGGTGGTTGGTATTGTTGTGGTTGTGTAGGTTGGAATGTGGGTTGAGGTTTAAATAGAATAGGTTGTGGTTGAGAAAATGGTTGAGAAGTTGGTGTCTGTTGTCTAGAGACTGGGGTGCCATCACGGGTCGGCTCTCCCCAAGACATTGCAGATGTGAATGGATTGGTGGATTGTGGTTGTGATACTGGTGGAAATGGTGGAATCGATGGCGGAGTGCATGATGGTATGTGTACAGGGGCTGAAACTGCACCACCAGAAGCACTCGTGCTCCCGAATTGAAACTCCGAAACAGGGGGAATAAAAGACATCCCCGTTGCCTCACCTGATGGTTCCTGGGCAACACTTACTGGACTACTACTGACATGACTAAAACTCATTGTATTTAAACGTCTACGTGCACGAATTTTGCGCGCAGTTCGCTCAATCTCTGAGTCAAAACGCAAAGGGGATAATTGCTCACCCCTGCGGGTACGCATGCACTAATGCAAAACGCCCGCAAAAATCAAAAATCAAAAACCAATCAAATGAAACTCAAAAAGAAAATCAAGAAACTAAAATTCCTACTAATCACCTAATCTAAGCTCACAGCTCCCCGGCAACGACGCCAAAATTTGACACTCCTAGGTCGTCGTGCGGTCAAAAATAAGAGAAACCTAACACACACACTAGCACAGTGGTAGTCAGGGTCGATCCGCAGGAGGACTTCAGTTTCCAAACTATAGTGTCACGCTATAGTCGGAGGACTTCAGTTTCCAAACCCTTGCCACTAAACTCGAAAATCCTAAACTAAACACTCCCAAAACAAGCATAAACTAAGCTAAGCTTCAAACCAAACCTAGTTACTTTCTGAAATCAGAAGTACATCTCTAATTCAGAAGTAAACAAAGGCATCCAACAATCTAAATATAAACCAAAACAAGGCATAAACTAAACCAAGAACTAAGGTCCAATGGGACAGTCAATGGCTAAAGTTCAAACCTAAAGGACTAACCTAATTGGCTACTGCAATCAGCGAGGGAAAACAGTCCAACAAGGTCAAATCAAACATCCAAACACAACACAAGCATGCAAAACCAATAACAATCATCAAAACACCGAAAAACAAAGATTACTTGTAACCAAATGCTTCTCATTAACCAAAAACGAATTCCAATGATCCAATACAGTCACCAATACTGAAAAACAGTAAACTAAAGTGCTCAAGGTCAGTGGTTGTCACTCCCAAAGACCCTAGCCACTATTGCTAACTAATACTAAAATGAAATTAAATTCTAAAACATAAAATACCAATTGAGAGGTTGTTGATGCTTAATCACGGAGTCAAAGAGCCTTCAGGTCGTTTTTCCACCGAGTCTTTGCTAGGGTTTTCGGCTGTAAATGGCTCTATTTATGGTTGCAATTTTCCTGCAGCCGTGCCGCGCAATTAAGTAAACCGCGGCGCGCGTAAGACTTTATCCCAGTTTCGTCGGACTTTGAATTTTGTTCCACCGCCTTGTGTCCGCGTCGCGCCTTCTTGATTCCCGCGGCACACGTACGTATTTTCCTGATTTTTCCTTCTTCTCCAAACTTTCTCCAATTTGTACGCTTTTGGTCCCTGTTTACATTATTTTCTTCCAAACAAGTACTGGCACGAAAAGTGAGAATACTGCGATATATATGATATAATTTCACTAAGAATAGGGCTCAACAACGACTAAAATATGTAATATCACTAGGCGTTGTCAACGACCTGGCTCTCGGGCTTGCCCAGATCCCCCCGACTAGGACTCACAGGCATGCCCCATTTCGTCAGTTGTCAGCTTAATACGTGGACTCTCGAGCTTGCCCTGATCCGTCTTACTCTCGAACTTACCCCGATCCGCCATTGCATGACAACCACCTTTATTACTATCGATAATAAACTTAGATACCAATCACAGAAGCCTAAGTATATAGATTGACCCAAAGGGTCCCTACTCGATCATTCAGTCACATAGATAGGGCACGTTAGTAACGCCCGATTTCTCATAGAAAGTACACCCAAAAATTTTCAAGCATTAACACATCTAAAATGGGTATACTTGTACTCAAACCACGTAAACAAGATGTTATCAGATATATTTAATTACACAAAAGGTCATTATAAAACAGACCAGGCATTACAAATAAAATCTAACACATCTAAAGGACAGGCTCTATGTTGTCCATCTCTATTTATCACATGCTTTCCCCTATCATTGCTACAGATACCTGCAAAACAACATACAACTTAAGTGTAAGCTTTTAAAAAGCTTAGTGAGTAATCTCCCTGCTCAACATCAACACAAGATGTGTTAGTATATATAGATATATAAAGACACAGTATCAACCAAATCTTACAACACACTCCACAATATTTCTCATTTCATAATCTCTTTATCAACCGCTCTTGCTAATCTCATTAGCAAGTATATATCTCCTCTTTATCTCTAAAACCTGCAAACACATTAGCTTTACAAACACCAGCTACTTATTAGCAAACATCAACTCAACAATAAATACCACAACCGGTACTGCTTGTAAACTCAATCACACACTCGCATGTACTCCTTCCACAATTAACTATACTCAATTATAACAACCCTCATGGTTGTAACAATCCGACTCAAAAACTCTGTAACACAACCACTCTAGCATCTACTATGTTTAAACAATCAATATGTATATTCAACTCGACTATTGTTATTCACAGATAACCATTATTCCACCAGTGGTTACAACAATAACAACAACATATCACACACACACACACACACACACACACACACACATATATATATATATATATATATATATATATATATACATACATACATACATATATATCACACGTATTTCAACATACACTAAACGTATCTCTACTCGAGTACGAAGAGTACTTACCTGGTGGTGTGGATTAGGACATGTTACACCCAAGCTTCTCGTATTAGACTCCTTCCTAATGAATAAGCTAGGTTAAAACATCATATATCAGGTCTCAATTATTCTCAAATATCCCAACTAATATAACTCAAGATCAACCATTAGAAAGATACAAAATTTATGTTCAGGGGAGATAGAGGCGCTATCCTTAAAGATAGGAGCGCTATCTACAATAAAGGCTCTATCTTTAAAAGATAGAGGCGCTATCTCTGCTGCAGTCCCCAAAATCACGACTTTAAGGATTCAGCCATGAAAACTCAAAATTTATCATACCAAAGGATAAGGAAAACACTCTACTATCATATACTAACATCATATACAACGAAAACCACTCAATTTCGTGAATTAAAACACTTAGGATTTCAAAAACCCCAAAACTCATAAAAATTCACATACCTCTTGGATTGATAGATCAAGAACTCATTCATGATGTTAGATTTGATCTCCCTTAGCTCCTACACGTTTTCCTTCGATCAATTTGGTGGTATTTTAGCTCAATTGCGACTAGAAATGATTTGGGAAATATCCCACTCGAAATGAAGTTTCACGACTAAAATGGGTCTGATCAGGCAAGATAGCGCATCTATCTTCTATAGATAGCGGCTCTATCTTGTCTGTAATGCTTATCTTCACCAATTTTTTTATTTAAGCATTCGCAAAGGCTAACACTCATTTATAACAGGTAATAACTCATAACATAACACTAAAAAGGACTCATATACTACTTCTCACCACTCATCACACTACCAACAACTCAAACTCGATATCTATGCACATAATATTTGCTATAACTCTAGATTAGCAACTCACAAGACATGCTTAGTAAATAAACACAACAACTTACTTGCATAAGCATCTTGGTTAGGAAACGGGTCTCACAACGTTCACCCTAAGCATACAACACTGCCTATCGTGAAGTAAACACTACTAGAAAAAAGGCTTTTAATGACACGCATTGCGTGTCATTAAAGGGTACAGATGACACGCAAATGTATGTCAAGGAAGCCCCTGTCATAAATGACAGATGACACACATTTATGTGTCGTAAATTTACGACATACATTAATGACACACGTTTACGACATACAGTTATGACACGCAATTACGACGTAATTTTATGACTCACAATGTAAGTCGTAAAATTACGACATACATTAGTGACACATGTTTAGGACGTACAGTTATGACACACAGTTAGGACATACATTTATGACTCGCAATGTAAGTCGTAAAATATTATATATATATATATATATATATATATATATATATATATATATATATATATATATATATATATATATATATATATATATATATATAATTATAATTAAATCACACATAAATTTTAATATCATACAAAACAAAATATCATTAATACACATACCATGGTTATATTGTCACACAATGTCATACAAAATAAGTCATTGTGTGTCAAACACATAATACCACAAAATAATAATAATTGTTTGTGTCAAACACATTGTGTCTAACATGTACAAAATACCACAAAATACCATCCATTGCCACATCTTCACCGGAAAATAAAGTTTGTTACAAAAGATGCCCATTCCTCACGAACATCATCAATATCATCATCCGTATATTCACTCTTGCCGCTCCCAAACTGAAAAACAAATGAAAAAGTACAATGCTAGAATAACCAAAATGAATGAAAGCACATCGCTAATCCTTGCATTAACTAAAATAACCCAAATAAATTAAAGTACAATGCTAATCCTTACATTTAACTAAGGAAACTATGCAAAAATCATCACAATATTTTTACTTACGTCGTTTTTGAGTACTTCTATTCCTCCTTCTACCACCTCTTTCATGAACCTTAAGACATAGTATCCACATTCAGTGCTTCCTGGTTGACGAGGGCACTAAACAATTACATAATCGCTAATTAGCCAAAGTTGCAAATCATTACATAATAGCTTATTAGCTAAAGTTGCAAATCATTATAATGGATCAGGTGCTCACCACAACATTGATCCAAGTGATTTTAACCCTTTTGATAGATCCTATTTGGGTGGAATACAAGACCATTGCCCTACAAAATTTTTATGAAATATATCAAATAATATAATATAATGTTTCAATAAATAATAATACTTACGTTTCAATCATTTGCTTCAGTTTTGGATCGACATTGGCAGGCTTCCCGGAATCCAGATAATAGCAAGTGGTAGTCTCCATATCTAGAACGGCCAACACCCAATGTCCTCTATAAAACCCAAAAACTAGATTAAGTAAACGGATTAATAGGTTAAATCAAAACAGATGAAGTCAAATGGAAAATCTAACCCAGGATTATAAGGCATTAATACGATATGATTGTCCTTTCTTGTCGCCAACCGATCTGCAATGAATCTACTTGCATCATCTCCTTTTACAAATTTTTCTCCACGTCCATCTCTAGAGATTGCACTTGGGCTAACAAAACATATTCCATAATCTCTTCTTAGCCCGTTCTTGATTTGCTCATACAGGTACCTGGTACACATGAAAAAAAAACTAAATTGATTAAATAAACAATTTAATAAACAATAATTTAAATTCATATTAACCACTTACATCATGTAACAAGTAATGATAGGACCAGTCAGTTTATCCAATGTAAAAATCACTTGAAAATCTTCCCAATTTATATAAGTGTAACTCTCATAACCAAATAACTCGTCCTCACATTGCACTTTCAAAGACTCTTCCTTTGAAACTTGTTTATCAACCATGTTTGCAGTTATTTTCAAAACACGGTTATTTTCAACTCTTATCCTTGTATTCAATTGTGCTCTTGTCCTCATCCTTCGCATGATATCTACTCCTTGCTCCTTTGCTTTTCCTTTATCCTTTGCTTTTCCTTTCTCTTTTACTTTTTCCTTTTCCTCATCTAGTTCTCTTTGTCGCTTTTTTCCTTTTGTGATTTCTAATTCTTCTTTTCCAAATTTTTCCTGTTTTTTAGATGGTTTTCCTGACATTTTATCCTACAAAAAAAGTAAATACATGTAAATTAGACCTGCATAAATGAAGCTTTAAATAAATAAGAGATAATATTACCAAATCAGAGCATCGAATGACTAGATGCCTTGGCCAACTCAGTATGTACCCTACTGCATCTTTAACCTTTAGAATGAACTCCTCTTCAAGTGGAATTGGTAACAACGCTTCTCCTTTTACACACATGTCCATCATAACTTCAATGGTTTCATCTATTATATGCAAGGTAAAACTAATTAACATCCAATCTTTTTAAAAGTGTAAAAATAAGGTAGTAATATAAAAATATATATTTCTCACATTACCTGAAACACCATACTTCGTTATGGTTCCTTTGGCAACTATGTTGGAGGCAACGTCAACTGCAAGAAAACAAGAATTATCCTACAATATACATATAGGAGTTAGTTGCAATTAATTCTTATTTTTAAAGAAATCTTAACTAATAATAAAAAAGAAATAGCTGTAGCCAAGACTTACAAGTAATTCTTCAACTGGTTTGTCTTTAAAATCTTCATTGTAGTATTAAAAGCAATAATTATTATCTAGGCGTATATGGAAGAAAAAGGGAACTATTCGACATAAGAGGTAGTGTGCGCCACAAGGTTTTTATTGTGGTTTGTGTGTTTTCAATTTGTTTTGTTTTTTACTCAATTTTAGTATTATATTGTATTTTATTTTTACATACTCTTTTTTAAATGTTTATTAGCTATTACATACTTAATACTTTATTAATTAACGATCTAATATCAGAATATTAATATAACTAAAATCATATGAAAAAATAAATTTAAATAAAAAAGTGATTTAATTTGATCGGGGGGGGGGGGGGTGTTTGATTATGTTTATGTTTTGTTTCATAAACAGTAATACATCTCACATCTTACCATTTCCATTAAACTTACCATTTTGGTGTTTGATTATGTTTATGTTTTGTTTCGTAAACAGTGGACAAAAACTGTTGGGGACTAAAAATGTTTAGGACCAAAACTGTTAGGGACTAAAACCGTTAAGAACCAAATCTGTTAGGTATAAAACTGTTAAGGACCAAAAGTATTAGGAACTAAAACTGTCAAGGACCAAAACTATTAGGGACTAAAACTTTCAAGAACCAAATATGTTAAGGGACTAAAACAGTGTAGAACCAAATCTGTTAAGAAAAATTGTTAGGGACGAAAACTGTCAAGGACCAAAACTGTTAGGGACTAAAACTTTCAAGGACCAAATCTGTTAAGGGACTAAAACAGTGTAGAACTAAAACTGTCAATGACCAAAACTGTTAGGGACTAAAACTGTCAAGTCCCAAGTAGCATACACAGTTCCATTATAAACATTTCTGTTAGGGATAAAATTGTCCAGAACCAAACAGTTTTGTCATGGGTCTAGGTTTTAAGTTATTAGATAAATAATCTAGACGTACATATGTCACGGGTCTAGGTTTGGAAGCTTTTGAGAGCAGAGCTATTAGCTTGAGATCAATACCTATTTTCAAACAGGATTACAAACTAAATGTTAAACTATTTGCTTTAACATACCTTATAAGCATCAAAGCATTCTTTAAGGTTGGGAGTTTATGCTGGCTTAAACTGTTCACAAAACTTGTATTATTTATTTGAAACTTGTGTAAACCATGATGGAGCACATTAGTAACTTTTCACTATGGTAAGTTGTGCCATAAGCACACCCGTAAATTGTGCTATAAAGAAACTCATTAGTCATGTTTTGTGCACATATGTGTTATACACTTATACTCACGCTCGCTCATATTTGGAAAGTCAAGTTGTTTTGTATAAATTCCCTTAAATACTAATTGTAAAACATATGCCAATAATTAATTGTCTTATATATGTTGGTAGTATAAGCCATGATGGATATACGTTTTTAGAAACCTTGTATATTCTCACCTTCCCACCTGAAGTAACCAGAACATCATAAGATATTGCAAAATTGATGATTTTGGAATTAGTAAAAAAGATGTTAGAACTAGCTCAAGATTGATCACAAGATTGATCACAGGATTACAAACTAATGTGCTCCATCATGGTTTACACAAGTTTCAAATAAATAATACAAGTTTTGTGAACAGTTTAAGCCAGCATAAACTCCCAACCTTAAAGAATGCTTTGATGCTTATAAGGTATGTTAAAGCAAATAGTTTAACATTTAGTTTGTAATCCTGTTTGAAAATAGGTATTGATCTCAAGCTAATAGCTCTCCTCTCAAAAGCTTCCAAACCTAGACCCGTGAAATATGACTTTTTAAGGCAATGTACTTTATTTTTTTACCAATCAAGGCAATGTACTTTAATGTTAATCCTAACAAAAGAAAGACAAATGAAATATCAATGAAAGTACAAGTATACTCCAATGCACTAAATCATAAGAGCTGTGAAATGTGAAAGATCAATTAAGGTACAAGTAACAAAAGAAAGACATACCAAAAACCAGAAACCGTTTTGCTGTTTGGAGAGCTTTAATGAACTGGAGAGCTGTAATGAACTAGATCACAAGAGCTACGACCGATTTTAGGAAAAAATGCACAAGTTTCACCTAAATATTCAATACAATTAATGAACATTAACACCAGTTTACAAGGATTTCAGCAACTAGAAAAGTTGAAGCAAAACTAGAATAGAGAATATGAGAAGCGGGAACACTGAAATCGCAAGTGTATTAGACATTTTTACCTGCACGTAGGGGTGAGAGCGCCGAGAACTCCAAGTCGATCAGCGATTCCAACAGTTCATTAGAACTCCAAGTCCACAAGTTTCACCTAAATATTCAATAAAATTAACGAAAGGATTTCAGCAACTAGAAAGTCGAAACAAAACTAGAATAGAGAATATGAGAAGCCGGAACACTGAAATCGAAAATGTACTAGACGTTTTTACCTGCACGTAGGAGTGAGAGTGCCGAGAACTCCAAGTCGATCACGTACGTGTGAAGTGAGAATCGCGAAATAGAACAAGTCGATCAGTTCATCAGAAAGCCATGCATTCAGCGATTCCAACAAAAAACCCTAAAAGATCGAGGTGTATGCGAGTCAGATTCGAACAAAAACCCACGTTAGTAGTGAGGAGCAAGTCACGTGAACGAAAACCCTAAGAGATTGAGAGAAGCGGGAACTGAAATCGATCGATAGAGAAGATGAGAAGCGGGAAGTACTGAAATCGCATACAAGTACTCTAAGGAATTCCGGAAATAAAGTGACACCTAATTTCCTATATGACATACAAATATAAAAAAGTGCCCTCCGTGTTTTTAGAAAAAACAAAAGACGACACTAAAATATGACATACATTTTGTATGTCATAAATTTCTTAAAAATATGATACAAATTTACGACATTCAAATATAAATGTCATAAAATCTTCATATTTTAAAAAAAATGACATTTTTTTTATGACATACAGTTTTGTATGTCATAAAAACAGTGTGTGTCATAGTTCGTATGTCATTAAAAGGGTATTTTCTAGTAGTGAAAACTACTTCCACATGTAATATCACTCATAGTATAGTGAGAAAACTCACCTGATCTGATAAGCTAGACAGCACTCCACGCGCGTGAACTCAGCACTCCATGCGCATGAACTCAGATCCCGACAACACGAGCTTCCTAATAAGGATAAACTTCACTTAGCAATCCTAAACCCAAACAGGATAAATCTCAAAGACGGGTACCCCGAATCTCTCAAGCTTGACCAAAAGTCAAACTGGTCAAAAAGTCAACGGTCAAAGGTCAAAGTTAAGGTAAACACAAAAGTAAACTTTCACTTAGCACTGCTATCACCTAAGGATAGCATCGTTAAGTACAATGGTCATGAAACCCAACTTCACTGAGATAGCGTCGATATATGTGCTGTTCAGCCCACTTCTTTTCAAAACTCTTAATCCGCTAAGCCAATGTCTTAAACTTTCTAGGACCCTTCCAAACAGTCAGCTGATCCATAAAATGCTAACTTTCCCATCCAAACATGACCATGCGTGCAAATGGTCAACATCTAGGTCAAAATGAGCAAATTCCAACTTAAACACTCAAGGGAGCTTGGCTTACTCCCATAATCAGTCTAAAACTTCCAAAGATGGCTCAAGGGACATAAGTTCCAACCTTTATCACCTGAAAACCTTAAATAACATAATCAAAGGACCAAAAATCCAACTAAAACCAACTACAAGAATAACGTCATAAACACAAAAAGGATAAACTTTACTCATAAAAGTCCATAATCATGAAGCTCTTGATGACTCCAATTTGAGGAACACCTTCTAGCACCACCATGCACCTTCCAATCTTCAAGAAATCTTCTAAAATGACCAAAATCAAAACAAATCACCCCATGAAGGCTAAAGAGGAGTTGGAAACGTTTCCAGAGGCTCAAGGGTGACAAATGACGGCTACATAGGGTTTGTGCCCTTAAATACGGTCCAAAACTCGAAATCAAAGGCTTTAGCCCAAACAGCGACAGATAGCGTCGCTATCCTTATGATAGTGCAAAACTCGAAATCAAAGGCTTTGGTCATTCCGCTTTCTTAAGATCGTGCAAACCCACTACACAGTAACCATAACGTCGTTATTACCAACCATTGTGTCGCTAATATCACCACCATAGTGTTGGATTAGGTGTCTAAGCCATGACTAATAGTTAGTATTTACCTAATTAATAGTAGCAAAGTCTATTTGGGTTGCCCTCATAGCTGGAGGTTTGGTACAAAGTTCAGTAGAGAGAAAGATTGATTAATAAATCAACAGAAATAAAATAAATAGTTTATTAATATATTAAAGTGATAATATATTAATTAGAAACTATATTATTTGATTAATAATTAATCAGGAATTAATTGGATTAAATTCTGTGGCATTAATTAGATTAATCAGGAGGACATGGGCTAAACTTGTTCCAACTCAATAGTTGAATTGGACATGCACGGCGCGGCCATGTATGGGCCGCGGCGCGCGTACCAGTAATCCGGAAAATGGCTTAGAGATAGGGTTTATCTCTGTTTGAAAGTCAAACGAGGTTTATCTCTAAGAGCTGTTTAGTAGCCTATAAATAGGGACCCCTGGACCTCATTTGGAGTTGCTAATTCCTCTCAATCTCTTTTGATTTTCGTCCCTACCTCTTGCTCCCTGGGTGTGATCTCATTTGAGGCAGGACACTTGTGCTGCTTAGCTTCAAGATTTAAACCTAAAGGTTAGTTTTTCTGATTTATTATTTTAGTTAATTTTTGTTTGGCCTTTAGGAATTTAGTTACATGTTCAAAGTAAGAAAACATAGATCCAATCTAGGTTGCATGTGAACTTAGGGTTTAGTTCATAGATTTGCAGAAAACCTTTCACATAGCGGCGATATGCCCCCTCCATAGCGTCGCTATCTGCCTTTTCCAGCATTTCTCAAAACTTAGTTCTTTTTAATTCCAAGCTTGGTCATGATAGGAAATAGGCAAAACAAATAAACTTAACTCTTAAGTTCACATGCAACCTAAATGATCTATGTTTTCACTATTTGAATCTATAACTAAAACCTAACAGGCATTTCGATTTTACTAAAAGGATTAAATAAAAATTACTAACCTTTGTTGAATCTTTTGGAAGCGAGCACTACAAGCGTCGTGCCTCAAATGGTTCACACCTAAAGCTAGCAACAAGAAAATCAGAGAGAGAGGAGAGGGAGGTGGTAAAAAGGCGCAGATAATGGGAGCTAGAAGGCTCTATTTATAGCCTCCAAAGGATTAGCAGATAAGCCTTAAAGATAAACCTTATTTGAATTCAAACGATATAAACATTTTATCTTTAATTCAAATCCCTTTTATCTCTTACATATATTTTCGAAATTAAGGATAATCCTATCCTAATTTTCGCCAACATATATAGCCCTGCTATAATTGTTCACTACTCAACTATTGAATAATTACAATTCAACCCCTGCACTTTTAATTAATCCAATTAATCACCAAATTAATTCCAATTAATTTCTGATTAATTATTAATTAAATAATACTATTTCTAATTAATATATTATCCTTATAATATATTAATAAATTATTTATATTGATTTATTAATCACATAATAAATCAATTCCTCTCTCTAAAAGTTATTCTGTCAAATTGCCAGCTATGAGGGCAACCCAAAAGGACTTTGCTACTATCAATCAAGTATATACCAATTATAGTCATGGCTTAGACACCTAATCCAACCGGTCATTCCGGGAACAAGGTCTTACAACTCTCCCCCACGTAATGAGATTTCGTCCCCAAAATCCTTTCCTTACTCATCCAGACTGCACACTCAGACTTCATACCAAATACTAACCATTCACAACCCTTTACATGCCACAATTCCGAGACCGGAAAGAATTCATCAGGTTTCCACATCTCTATTCCACGACACAGTTCCTTATTGCCCACTTATATTTCTGTCTATTGAGGCAGTTCCTGACTACATGTTTGTGTACCTGTCTATTGAGTAAGTTCCTCACAACACATTTATATCTCTATCTGTTGAGGCAGTTCCTCATTACTCGTCTATATCTCTATTTATTAAGGCAATTCCTCACCACGATGTATAGGTACGCCGCCTTATCTTCACAAGGGAGATTTACCTATTCACATTCTCATGCTTGACCCGTCTACATACAGGTCTTACTAGTTATCAGTATATCAATTTGGTTTAAGATTCAGGTCAGTCACACCTAGCATTCTCTCTACTTCCTCACATTCTACTGCTACTACATAGCAACCCTTAATGTATTCCAACAAGGCCAGCCCTTGTCATGGATCCAAGGATAGCTCGTGTCCTTTTCTCTCCAGCGGTATAGGTCTGTCCTGCTTCCCACCTATCCAGCGATACCCTATTGTTGCCAGCTATTAACCTAGCAGTTCTAGGTTCTAATCCTAAGACATTATCATCTATTGACATACAATTCACTGAGTGATATTTTATCTTACCATACACATGAATTTTGATATATAGGATATATAGCAATAATAACAATGACATGTATTTCAGTATGGAGTGGTAGCATATACTCACCTTAGTGATGTTCTAGTTGCCTCAGGCTTAGTTCTGTCAGTCTGATTCTCCTCTTGTCATAGAGGATGTCAATATCACATATCATCTATGAGTATCACAAATTGAGTACCATAGTCTCAAGTCTATCCGTCTACATGATTCCTTCATACGCCAAGTATGTTATCAACATATAAGATTGATAAAACGATAGCACTCCCACATTCTATTCTAAACACATGGGTCATCCTGATTTTGAGTAAAGAAGTCTTTGGTTTTCTTGTTAAAACTAAGATTTCGACTCCACGATTCTTAATTTAACCAATAGATGGATCTCTGAAGTGTTCACACTTTCTTAGAATGCTTTGGATTCAATTACATGTTTGGTTATACCATATAAACATACTTGCTAAGGTGAGCATTCAAGAAGCCGATTTTAATATCTATTTTTCATACCTCATAGCCATAATATGTAGTTATGGCAATAAGTATCCTAATAGCATTAAATTTTGTGACTAAGGAGAATGTTTCCTCATAGTTTATACCATGAGTTTGTATGTAACCATTTGCCATAATTCTGACCTTAAAGGTGTGTATATTATCATACATGTTGATATTCTTCTTGAAGAACCATTTGCATCCAACAGGCTTGCTACTGGGTGGAGGATCAACTAAGTTCCATGTAACGACCCAAAAATCTTGAATTTATATTCGAGAAAATCACTAAGAGAAAGGTTAAAATATATTGAAAGTTTTAAAATAATTTATCGGGAATTGTAGCAAAATTTCCAAGAGTTTGGAGAAAAATGGTGAAAAAGGGTGATTTGGTCATTTTACCATAAGAAGGGTAAAATGGTCTTTTGATCCATTAATAAGATCATTATGTAAGATAATATGTATTTGTGAAACAATAATGTAAGAAATAAAAGTTTAAGTGTAAATCGGAATTTTACCGCGTGAATAGTGAAATTTGACCAAAAGGGCAAATTGGTCATTTGACATAAAAATGATTATTTTGTTAAGAAATTTTATTAACAAGTTAAGTTGGTGTCATATAGAACTTGGTATGCAAAGACTTAAGCCTTGGGACTAGTTTTGAACAAAAGGAAAGAAGAGAGGGTCTAAAGTGTAAATATGGTATAAAAATTAAATATAAATGAGAGTAATTTAACTCTCATTCTCCAGAAGTTTTCAGAAGAGGCTAGAGAGAGACCGAGAGAGAGAGAGCTAGAGTGAAGGAATACGGGAAGATCAAGTTGCCAAGAATCAAGAACAAAGCCTTGGAATTAGTGATTCCAAGCCCTCAAGAGGTATTATCCAAGCTTTTGAATTCATTTTCTTGAACGGGAATCAAACCTTGATTTCTGATTTTTTCAGAAATCATGGTTCTAATGTAATCATTCAATCCATCTTGCTCAAAATCATCACAAGAACATGTTCTAGATGAAGAAAATGTGAAATTAAGAAAAATGGTGATTTTGCTCAAGAACCCTAATTCACGGGTTTGGGTGATCAAGACTGATTTTTATGAGTTAGTTTAATCCAAAGGATCACTTAGGATGTATTAAGACACTCCTAAGTGATTAATTTCAGAAATTTGGATTTTTGGACCAAAAATGTCAAAAACGGGTTTTTGGAGAAATGGAATTGGAATCAATGATTCCATGGCTTAAAACCTGATGTAAAGCAAGGGTTTTAGTCATGGAATGATAGTAAAATGATTAAGATAAGTATTAAGCACTTAATAGGTGAAAATAGAGGTCTGTAGCTTAAAAATCGGACTAGGAACTGGACCTGCAGCACAGACACGAGTCGTGTTCCCCATAGAGTAAAAAGGACACGAGTCGTGTCAACCTCCTGAGTAAATTCAGGCCATTTTTGAGTTTGGAACTTGATTCTAGACTTGTCCGATTGGTCTATAATTCATACCATAGGCTTAAAATGGTATGAAAACACATGTAAAATTGTTAAATTGAGAATACGACCTCCCGAGGCTACTGTAGTAAAATACGTACAATATACGAGTTAATTAAAATTAGTTAATTAAAGGTTAGACACTTGTCTTGACCCTTAATGATAAAACAAGGACTCTAACATGTTATAGAGTCAATTAGAATGTAAATTAATGTACCAAGTACTATATATATAGGTGCAAGTCAAGTAGTCGCACACCGAAAGGGTAAAGAACCGAAGGACGTCTAGACAACCTTTCAAGAGTTATAAGGTGAGTACATGCAGTATTTTTACCCATTTTTGGGGTACATGGCAAGTAAGTATTTTCAAGATTTCTTATAAAATCTTTTTATGTGACATTATATGCAAGAGTACTATTATTAATTCATTTATGAAAGTATAATGCTATGTTTGAAGTTATGTTTTGAACTATAAGTCAAGTTAAATGATAGTATGTTGGTCTATGAACCAATTATATGAAAGTATGTTTTGGTCTAAGAACCAAATTATGTGAAAGTATATTTTGATTACAATTATATGTGTTTTCAAATATGGATGACATATAGTCACAAGATGTGTAAAAAGTATGTTTTAGTTACAAAGTGTATATATATATATTTTTTTAGTATGAATGGTATAAAGCTTAGTATGTTGGAAAAATATGTTTTAAACGTATGATTATTATAAGATTAAAGCTATACTTGGCATATAGCCATAAAGACATATTATGATGAAGTTTGGCACCTAGCCACAAGTTATGTATATGAGAAATGTTTAAGCAAGCAGCAAGTATGTTTTTTTTTATGACTGGTAATTGTAGCAAGCAGCATTAGTAAAGGAACTATGTTCCAACCTACCCGGGTTAGGTAAGGGATCTACTGGGGGCGAGCCCCATCGCGAAGTAGATTGCCTCAGCACTTCTATGGTAAGGATTGATCCGTTCTTTCTAGCCATAGAGACTTGGGGTATCACTTATAGTGATTAATGCCCTAAGTATAAAAATCCAGCAAGCTTATAAAACCAGTCAAAGAAAGTAAGAACAATGTATTTTCATAAAGTATGTCAAAGAATGATTTACTTGAAAAGTAAAGAGTTGTACTATGTTTTTATTATAAAGTTTTGAAAGAATGTAATTATGCAAATGATGATATGAAATGATTTTGAAAGGAATTAAGAAATAGTGATATGGTAATATCTTGAAACTTTGAAAGATGTTATTTTTGTAAAGAAACTTATGAAATGTTTTCAAGAAGTAAAAAGTATAGTACGATATTTATATAAAGATTTGACAGAAGTTTATGTTATAAGTTTTATAAAAGTTGGTAAAGAAGTTAAAGGTTGAGTCTAAAACTCATGTAACTCACGAGACATTATTGTCTTACGTATTCTATTTTATGCCATGTATTCCAGGTTAAATGTTATACTATAATTGGAAGAAGTTTAGCTGGAGTGGAGCCCACATAGCTCCTATTTTGGACTTAAGGTTAAATCCTTACTTGCTTACTATGGTTAGTTTTGATATAGATTTGTACACCCATAGTTTAAAATTTTGTAAATAATCGGTTTTTGATAAACCGTATTTTTGTATTCATGAAATTTTATGAAAAACCATAGTATTTGCAAACAGTAGAATTGGGGTGTCACAAGTTGGTATCAGAGCCATAGTTTAAGCGAATTAGGATTGGCTTGTTCCACTCCTAGGCTTAAACTCATGTTATAAAAATGCTATTTTATGAAAGTATGCTATATGGTGTCTTAAATGATTAAGACATTATGTATTATTTAAAATAAGTGGATATATAACACTAATAAGTGTTAAGTTAACGTTTAAAGTGAACAAAGATTTGACCGTAAGGAAAATTATAAGATATTTTCCGTAATTGTCTATATTTACTAAAGGCTATGTTATAAAGTAGAAAGATTTTCAGTAGTGATTTCATGTATATATACGGTGTTTTATGTTAAGGAAACCAGTGTCCCATGAAACCTTGTGGTAACAGCAGAATCAATATGTATAGGTGATTATGGTAATATGGGCCCGTACTATCATAATCACAGGATATGTATTGAGACTGGTGGAATCACAAAGGAATAATGGTAATCTGGTGGGTAAAGTTTTAAAGAGAATGATAAGTAAAACGTAGGAATTATATGCCTATGTAATAATAACCAGTAAGGTTATGAGTATTAAGCGCTAGTATGGTGGATATATACCACTTAGTATAGTAAAGTAAAGAAATAATATGATATTTAACATTTTAGACGAATTGAAAAAAATATTAACGTATGTGCCTGTAGAGGCGAGAGGAGGTATGAATAAGAGCGATATGGAGAAGAACATGGATACAGATTACCCATACGAGAGTTGTAAGACTCTTACATAAAGACTGTAAATTACCAGCAGAATGTATTAATAATATATAAATTTCTATAAAAAGAAAGAAAAGAAGAAGTGTCCAAATATTGGACAAGTAAATAAGTTGTAAATTTCATGGTGAGTCATGTAAAGTGACAAGTAGCAAGACAAGTGAAGAGTAAATGGAGGTGAAGAATGAGGAACGATCGGTACAGAAGTCCAATAGCTTTGTTGTGCATAGTCGAAAAGAAAGAAATTCAAGTAAAGCAAGGATATTATGCCTTGTTTATTACATCATGAGAATGTGAAAACCATATTGAAATGGTAAGTCGAATGCTATATTTATATATAGCCTTGAAAGTTGTTGGCGTAAATCGGTCTGTAAAAGGAATGGTATTCAAATGAAGATGCATGTTTATGATGTACCTGGATAGAAGTAACGTCACAATAAGTAAATGTGGATCGATATCCGCAAGGAATATTATTTAATATAAATCAATGGCAGATTGTAACCATTTGTAGGTTACGCGAGGCATCACAACATGAAAGGTGATTATGAAGATTCTTGATTGTCTACAAGGAACTTTTTCATAACAGAGGTCAAAATTTAGTCCAAGACAAAAGTTAATAAAACTAAAACTTGAAAGTAGAGCATGCTTACTCAACAAGCATGGGAAGGCAGTTTGAATTGTATAAAGTGATAATTTATTCTTAAAAGAAAAATATTAAAGTTGTCTCAGTACAAATAAAATATTAAGATAAGAGGTATCAGATTTAGTACCTGCGGATAAGAATTTACGAAGAAAAACATTCAATTCAAAGTATGAAGTATCATGAAATTGAGTTTGGAAATAGGAAAATGGTTAAAAGTCTCCAAAGATTGTGAGAGATGGCAAGTACATGACTAGTAAACATGAAATACAAAGATATGTAAACCTGTTTATACGTGCTTATAAATATAAAATCATGAGAAAGTTATGAGATGTATGTATAAATAATGTGTAGAAAGTATAAAGGTATTTATGAAATTAGTATTCTAATTAGGATACTGCAAGATAAGAAATAAAAGAGTAAAATAAGGTATTGGGCATATTGCCTCGAAATCCAAAAGAATGAAAAATGATGAGAAAATAAATGGCAATTGTGTATCGCCTAGAGATACGTAAGAAGGAAGTTTAAAAAGAAACATGAAATATATAATGTTATAAAGAACTATATAGTGAAAAGAAGTTGAGTATAAATGAAAGAACAACATTATGTGTTAGGCATGTAGCCTTATAACATATGACAGAAATAGTAAAAGATGTAAAAACGAAAAAAAAAAAAAAAAAAAAAAAAAGTAATAAGACGTAATGGTAATTGAAGATTAAGACAAGAAATTGTCATGGGACGAAAATGACTAAAGTGTTAATTTGAAATTTTAAACCAAAAGAGCATTAAGTATATAAAACATACATTTAGAACATGTATGTATGTATTAAGAAGTTATTTGAGACAATGGGTTATATCATAATGTCAAGTTGGAATCATGTTATGACTAAAAGTATACAAGATTGGTAAATGAAATTTTTGACAGCTTTGACTTCTATAAGAGTCAAACAGAGAATATATTATGAAACAAAAATTTGGAGCATGTATGAATTGTATTGAAATTTAGATTAGAATAATGAAATACTAGATGGAATGAATTGGAAACACCAAAGAATCTGTATGGTAAGGTACAGAAGCTAAGCAGTAATCAAGAGATAGTATTTATTTATAAAAGTCTAAGGTGGGACAAGAAATTGAAAATTTAAATTTTGAAATCAAGAAATTAACAGATATGATTGTGAAACCTAATTGCTCCACAGGATAGTAATATCATGAAAAGTAAAATAAGTATAGACTGATACGGTATATGAAAAGAAAGTAGTACATGTAATGTACAAGAAATGACTAAGAGGAATGTGAAAATGTAAAATTCATGAATTGAATCATTGGCAAGTAATATGACGGAAAAGTAAAAAGAATCAAGACATGTATGATTAGATACATGTAATATATAGTAGAAAATAATGACAGTAATAAATTATTGTAAACGTATGAAAGATAGTAAGGATGTGAAATAAAACAAAAAGGAATGTATTCCTTATATGTGATGATAAGTCGAGAATTGTTAATAGATGTAAAGAATAATAAAGTGAAGTTTAAATGATCTAAAGAACAATTATGTAAAGATAAGAAGTTGAAAACTTCTAAAAAGAAAGAAGAAGTTATGATCGAGTAAAATGTCCATTAAGGAAAAAAAAATTTATACAAGGAAAAGATCTTTGACGTATTTATAAATTTATAAAATACGAGATATATACTCATGCTTAATGGTATTAGAATTTTCATAAGTAAAGAATGTGGTGAGTATAATCTCACATATTTTAATAAAGATATGAGAAGAATTCGAAAGTAGATTGCTATTAATGATAAAGTATTGAAGTATGAAACTAGTTTGTAAAATAAGTTTACAAAAAGATTGTGTATAAATGAAATGAGGTAAAATGTGAATGAATGATTAAAAGGTTGTGAAAGCAGATAAAATGACCAAAATTATATTTTGGTTAACTGGAATGATATAAAGTTTTAAAGAAATTATGTTAATCCTTTATAAAGGATTGAAAGCAAGAACAGTTAAAGAACTGATTACAGAATCAAAAACAACTAAAGAATAAAAGATTAAAAGATAAAATAATGAATTATAGTGATATGTTGGTAAAAAGAAAGTGCGGAAAACATTTGAAAAAGAAAGGAAGTGATTTTCTTTTAGTAATTGTGCGATGATTCCGAGGACGGAATCCCAATAAGGGGGAGGTAGTTGTAACGACCCAAAAATCTTGAATTTATATTCGAGAAAATCACTAAGAGAAAGGTTAAAATATATTGAAAGTTTTAAAATAATTTATCGGGAATTGTAGCAAAATTTCCAAGAGTTTGGAGAAAAATGGTGAAAAAGGGTGATTTGGTCATTTTACCATAAGAAGGGTAAAATGGTCTTTTGATCCATTAATAAGATCATTATGTAAGATAATATGTATTTGTGAAACAATAATGTAAGAAATAAAAGTTTAAGTGTAAATCGGAATTTTACCGCGTGAATAGTGAAATTTGACCAAAAGGGCAAATTGGTCATTTGACATAAAAATGATTATTTTGTTAAGAAATTTTATTAACAAGTTAAGTTGGTGTCATATAGAACTTGGTATGCAAAGACTTAAGCCTTGGGACTAGTTTTGAACAAAAGGAAAGAAGAGAGGGTCTAAAGTGTAAATATGGTATAAAAATTAAATATAAATGAGAGTAATTTAACTCTCATTCTCCAGAAGTTTTCAGAAGAGGCTAGAGAGAGACCGAGAGAGAGAGCTAGAGTGAAGGAATACGGGAAGATCAAGTTGCCAAGAATCAAGAACAAAGCCTTGGAATTAGTGATTTCAAGCCCTCAAGAGGTATTATCCAAGCTTTTGAATTCATTTTCTTGAACGGGAATCAAACCTTGATTTCTGATTTTTTCAGAAATCATGGTTCTAATGTAATCATTCAATCCATCTTGCTCAAAATCATCACAAGAACATGTTCTAGATGAAGAAAATGTGAAATTAAGAAAAATGGTGATTTTGCTCAAGAACCCTAATTCACGGGTTTGGGTGATCAAGACTGATTTTTATGAGTTAGTTTAATCCAAAGGATCACTTAGGATGTATTAAGACACTCCTAAGTGATTAATTTCAGAAATTTGGATTTTTGGACCAAAAATGTCAAAAACGGGTTTTTGGAGAAATGGAATTGGAATCAATGATTCCATGGCTTAAAACCTGATGTAAAGCAAGGGTTTTAGTCATGGAATGATAGTAAAATGATTAAGATAAGTATTAAGCACTTAATAGGTGAAAATAGAGGTCTGTAGCTTAAAAATCAGACTAAGAACTGGACCTGCAGCACAGACACGAGTCGTGTTCCCCATAGAGTAAAAAGGACACGAGTCGTGTCAACCTCCTGAGTAAATTCAGGCCATTTTTGAGTTTGGAACTTGATGCTAGACTTGTCCGATTGGTCTATAATTCATACCATAGGCTTAAAATGGTATGAAAACACATGTAAAATTGTTAAATTGAGAATACGACCTCCCGAGGCTACTGTAGTAAAATACGTACAATATACGAGTTAATTAAAATTAGTTAATTAAAGGTTAGACACTTGTCTTGACCCTTAATGATAAAACAAGGACTCTAACATGTTATAGAGTCAATTAGAATGTAAATTAATGTACCAAGTACTATATATATAGGTGCAAGTCAAGTAGTCGCACACCGAAAGGGTAAAGAACCGAAGGACGTCTAGACAACCTTTCAAGAGTTATAAGGTGAGTACATGCAGTATTTTTACCCATTTTTGGGGTACATGGCAAGTAAGTATTTTCAAGATTTCTTATAAAATCTTTTTATGTGACATTATATGCAAGAGTACTATTATTAATTCATTTATGAAAGTATAATGCTATGTTTGAAGTTATGTTTTGAACTATAAGTCAAGTTAAATGATAGTATGTTGGTCTATGAACCAATTATATGAAAGTATGTTTTGGTCTAAGAACCAAATTATGTGAAAGTATATTTTGATTACAATTATATGTGTTTTCAAATATGGATGACATATAGTCACAAGATGTGTAAAAAGTATGTTTTAGTTACAAAGTGTATATATATATATTTTTTTAGTATGAATGGTATAAAGCTTAGTATGTTGGAAAAATATGTTTTAAACGTATGATTATTATAAGATTAAAGCTATACTTGGCATATAGCCATAAAGACATATTATGATGAAGTTTGGCACCTAGCCACAAGTTATGTATATGAGAAATGTTTAAGCAAGCAGCAAGTATGTTTTTTTTTATGACTGGTAATTGTAGCAAGCAGCATTAGTAAAGGAACTATGTTCCAACCTACCCGGGTTAGGTAAGGGATCTACTGGGGGCGAGCCCCATCGCGAAGTAGATTGCCTCAGCACTTCTATGGTAAGGATTGATCCGTTCTTTCTAGCCATAGAGACTTGGGGTATCACTTATAGTGATTAATGCCCTAAGTATAAAAATCCAGCAAGCTTATAAAACCAGTCAAAGAAAGTAAGAACAATGTATTTTCATAAAGTATGTCAAAGAATGATTTACTTGAAAAGTAAAGAGTTGTACTATGTTTTTATTATAAAGTTTTGAAAGAATGTAATTATGCAAATGATGATATGAAATGATTTTGAAAGGAATTAAGAAATAGTGATATGGTAATATCTTGAAACTTTGAAAGATGTTATTTTTGTAAAGAAAGTTATGAAATGTTTTCAAGAAGTAAAAAGTATAGTACGATATTTATATAAAGATTTGACAGAAGTTTATGTTATAAGTTTTATAAAAGTTGGTAAAGAAGTTAAAGGTTGAGTCTAAAACTCATGTAACTCATGAGACATTATTGTCTTACGTATTCTATTTTATGCCATGTATTCCAGGTTAAATGTTATACTATAATTGGAAGAAGTTTAGCTGGAGTGGAGCCCACATAGCTCCTATTTTGGACTTAAGGTTAAATCCTTACTTGCTTACTATGGTTAGTTTTGATATAGATTTGTACACCCATAGTTTAAAATTTTGTAAATAATCGGTTTTTGATAAACCGTATTTTTGTATTCATGAAATTTTATGAAAAACCATAGTATTTGCAAACAGTAGAATTGGGGTGTCACATTCCATACTTGGTTATCCTTTATTAATTGCATCTCAAGTTTCATAGCTCCCAGCCTTTTATTATATTGTAAATGTGATACAAAATCTAAGTAGTTAGAGGTATCATAATGATTCTTTAATCAATCACAAGAGATCCATATCTCTTCGCCTATTAGAAACTTTACGTGATCTATGAATGCTTTGTGTTTCTTGTAGTTCCTCTGTAACTATTTGTTAGGGATCATCACGTTGTTCACTAGTGTTTTCAGAAGGTGCCATATTTTATGGCTTTTAAATTTCTTCAAGATTTGTGTTTCTCCCATTTGATTCTTGTAACAAGAGACTCTTAAAAGTCAATATTCAGGGCAACAAAAACTTTGTTCATGACAAGCTTATAAATTTACTATCCTACCATTTCCTTCAGACACCACACAAAAATACATTTGTTGATCATGAACTCTAGCTTGTTAGAAGTTTACACTTCACATGAGGTTCACAATCACATACCTTCAAGTAAGATGATATGACAACTAGGACATGTCATAACTTGTATAATCACTTATTTACTTTCTTGATTGGAACTATGTTGAGAATGTGAGCATCAAACTCTAAGGCATAACCCTAAAAGGATATTAAAAGAGTGGTTATACTCATCATTGATTGAACTATATCAACTAAGGTTTGATTCCACCACTCAGACATATCATTATGATGTGGTGTTCTATGTGGAGTGAATTGTGAGACAATTCAACAATCCTTCAAATGATCTAAGAACTCATGACTCGTACACTCACCACCTCAATCAAAATGAATTAACTTTTTGGTCATTTTAAGCGGATTCTCTACTTCATTAGAAAGCTTTACACGTTTCAAAGGCTTCATGTATGCCTAAGTAGATAGATGTAACCATATCTACAAAAGTCATTAGTGAATGTAATCAAGTTGTTATATCCATCTCTAATGGTAAGTCTTAAAGGTCTGAACACATCAATATATGTGGGTAGTAATTGATCTTTATCTTAGTCATATTTCCACATAAAGTGGATTCATATAAATTAAATGACTCAAGACAATTGATTTCAAAATTCATTTGAATGTAGTTTTTGCAATGTGCTTCTTGTTAATATGCCAAAGACAACATTGTCAAATAGGTTTACTTCAATAAATCAAATGAAAAAAAACGACTATAAACTCCAATAAGGATTGGAAGAATAAACAAAATTGAATACAACAAAAATGAATTATACAACATCCTTCCATGGAATATTTTTCGGTTTCCAAAATATTCGTCTATCCAAATAGAATCATTATCAGATACTCAAAAAACTGTTCAACAGTAAGTGACGATCCCACCCTTTTGAAAACAACAAGCTAAATTAATTTTCACAGAATATTGATTTCTTAATTTTTTTAATTTTTGCTACAAAATTTAAATAACGCAATAAAATATCAAAACCTTAATAAATATTTCATATGGATAATTCAGTTTAAGTTGTTTTGTTAAAGTATCCCCATTGTGAGTTTTTTTATAACATATTACTATTTTCAACATATGGTATTGCAAATCTAACATCTTAATAACATATTTGTTTATCTATTATAATATTACAAATCTCCTATCTTAATAACAACTAGCATGAGTCCGTGCTCCGCACGGGTTTGGAAGTGCTGGTGCGAGGGTCCGAATGCACTGGTTTTGAAGTTATGGGCAGAATGAAAGTAGGTTGCTACTTATTGCATTTAGCCGAAAAAATTTACATTGTCCTAAAAAACTAATCGGACGAAAACAATCAACCAAAAGTTGGAGGCGGAAAAAGATACCACATTCAGAGAATCTGAGCAACTTTTGGTACTACTCTTCACTGCCCATTTGAAGACGAATCAAAAACCCCCGAATCTATTTCTTCAATCCGAGAGAAGATTACTAATTGTAAAAGTGTTGCACTTCTGCCCACACCTGCATGAAAAACAGAGCTGTTGATGATTTTGTTGTATAATTGACAAAGCGGGAGGTGTAGCCGCAATAGAAACAGTTTTTATATGTCTGTTGGCTTTATCTTTTTTTAAAAGTCTGTATGTACGTAGTTCAAGTTTTCGCCCGATTCACCAAGGGAAATTTTGGTTGGCAATTTGTTTTGAAGGGCAAGATGGTCAACATGGAGCCTAACATTAGAAGCAACACGGATCCAAGAATTGCGGTCTAAGCCAACATATGTATATGAAATTATATCAGACGAAGTTTTGGAACCTGCTTCTATGGCTTTCCAGATAGTAGGTTCTCTACTTCAACGGTTCCTGAAATAAACCGATTGTAAAAAACAAAATAGAAAAAAAAAATCCGATTTTGACCAAAATGCTCGCACAGGTTTTCCATTAATCAATATGCAATTTTTTTTCATACTTGACATACCCACAAAGCATTTGTTTTGGCCATAGATTGACTCTCCCATGCATGGGAATCAAAGCATTTGGTGACAGGTCTATAAATTCGTAACCCGTTCGGAAGTAATCCTGCGAAAACAATACACAAATAGTTAGATATTTGCAAATACATTGTACAAAAAAAAATAATCTACTTTTTTGTAAGGACAATATAAAATATATATAAGTATACGTATACCCATAATACCACCAGAGTTAATATACAAGAACACGCTTATTTTTCTGAAAATAAAACCAATAAAAGAGATTAAATTGGAAAGTGGTAATGTTTGCCTAATCAATAAATTACAAATATGGTCCCCGTGCTTTCTGATTTTTAGTGTGTTTAGTCCAACCTTGAAACTTTTTTCAACTTTGGTCCTTATTTCAAGGCTCTAGGGACAAAAATCGATATAAAACCTTATAAGTACCAAAAATTAAAAAAAAATCAATTTCACACTAACCACAGAGAAATCAGAAACCACAGGGCCTGTTTCATAATTTAATTTTGGGTTGATTAAAATGAGATTACACCCCACACAATGATCACCAGCTATCAATGAATTAATACTAACATGCAGCAATGCTAGATGTACATTTGTATGCCCCTACATTATCATGATCACAAGATGTGACATATCTTAAATCTAATTTTTACTTTTTTAAAAAGTAATAATATACTGAAAGTCTGAAATGTAAAGAATGTAGATTATTTTAAAATATTAGGTGGTAATTACTGGAGCAAATATGAATCTGAATCTCTGTCCACCAATACCAATCTCTTCTGTTCCAGGAACTTTGGTACAACGAAGAGACCAATCATCTGTAGCCATAAACCAGAAAATAAAATATGAAAAGAAGTCTGATAATAAGTAAATAGAAGTAAAGTTCATGGGTATTGTCGGTAATAAGAGATTACAAAGGTGCTAACCTTTTCGAATGCAAGTTATGCTGTTTTCATGGGGTAAAACAACTATACAAGAAGCATCCGTTAAGGGCATACCTGGAGTTACAACGCTGCAAAAATGCCTGAAAAAAAACCAAAATATGTAAAAATCAAAGAATATCATCAAAAGGAAAAATAAAGACAGCAAACTGTAAAAGAATTCATGAATATGTAACATTCCACTTCGCTAACATCTTTCACTTTGCAATCTTTGGCTTGGTGGCCCGGAAGACCACATTTGTAGCACCCACTACTGCCTTTCTTGCATTCTCCACTGTGCCTATTTCCACACTTCTTACATTCTTTAACCTCACTTTGCTTAGAAAACCCCGATGAAAAACGACTCTTCTTGTTTGCTCCAGAGATTCCTGAAGACTTTCACTTCTCCCCAAAAGCTTGTCGTTCTTTAGCCTTTTTCTCTATCATACTCTCAACCCTAGCCGCAGATTCAATGGCTTCATCGAGAGTAGTAGCCTTGCCAACTTCCAATAAGTAGTCCCCCGGCAACCCATTAACATACCGGTTTATTCTTCCAGCCTCAGTCGGTAATGTATCTTCCAAAAACGGCAACATCTCGCAAAACTTCTTAGTGTACTCGTCAACTGTCTGTTTTTCCTTTGCCAGAGCAAAGAATTCATTGACCAATTTCTCCTGATGCCTAGCTGAACAGAACTTGCCTTTCAACCGCTGAACGAACTCCTCCCAAGACAACGCATCAACAAACTCACTTCCCTTGGTTCGACGGAGAGTATTCCACCAATTAAGAGATTCCGCCTTTAGCATTTGAGAAGCAAATCCTACCTTCATATCCTCTTCGCAACGGCAGATGCGAAGAACTTATTCCATTTCAGTCACCCACCGAATAGTTATTCGCGGGTCCATCTCCCCGTTGAACTCCTTAGGCCGACAGGACATAAAGTCCTTAAAAGTACAACCTCCCTTAGTCTTGAACTGTGGCTGCGATTTGGAAGAAGAGTCTCCCTGAGAAGAATTCTGTGTTGGGTTAGTACCCTCAGGAGCCACACTTTTCTCACTATCTTCATTTTGTGATTTAGATCTTTCGCCTAATCGTTCATCTAGAAGGCGAGTCATTTCTTGTCTGGTTTGTACTTGAGAGTCGTGTAATAACTTCTGGATTGCCTCCAAGGTCAATGGAGGTGGATTAGCCTCACCCCTAGAATTACCATCATCAACGGCTTGGGGCGGTCGAGGAGGAATAGGAGGCCTTGCATTAGGATCTGGATTTTCCGCATACGATCCTTGACCACTTCTAGTTCGCATCTTGCTATAAAATTTCAAATACTTTAGTATTTCATAATATATCAAAATATTAGTTTACTACTTTTCCACCAGTTTCCCAGTATTCCCTCGCGGCTACACTAGGCTCAATACGCGTCCTGTGATTATGATAATACGGGCTCATATTACCATAATCACCTACACATGTTGTTCCCAATGTTTCCGCTTGGTTCCACTGTTCACTAGTGTCAATTAGCTACTTTCAACTCATAAATATACTCATATAATACCATTAACAAATAATGTCTTAATTCCTTAAGACATAAAACTATATAATTCACTCTAACCGACTATTTTACAAGCCTAAGCCTAGGAGTGGAATGATCCAATCCTAATTCGCTTAAACTATGGCTCTGATACCAACTTGTAACGCCCCAACTTTTACAAACCATTTATATTACATAAAAGCATATTTTACAAAATACGGTTCAACAAAAACCATTGTACTTGTTTAAATACGACAAGAGGGGTGTTACAATTACATATCAATCAACCATAAGTTTAAGGGAAATGGATTCAATCAAATACCAATACATGGAGGCTGTATCCAGCTCCACTCCTTTGCACCCTAGGACTTATTTCGCAACTCCAAACTATCTTACAACTTTGTACCTGAACCTGGAATACATGGCATAAAAATAGAATACGTAAGACAAAAATGTCTCGTGAGTTACATGAGTTTTAGACGCAATCATTTAATCTTCTTTTTCAACCTTTTATAAGAATTTTATAATATAAACATTTGCCAAAACTTTATAGGATTAATATACTATGACTTTTTTATCTTTCAAAACCATTTTATATCTTTCAAAACTAGCTTCTTTCATACTTTCTTTGACTGGTTTTATAAACTTGCTGGATTTTTATACTTAGGGATTTAATCACTATAAGTGATACCCCAAGTCTCTACAGCTAGAAAGAACGGATCAATCCTCGCAGTAGAAGTGTTGAGGCAGCCTACTTCGCGAAGGGGTTTTCCCCAGTAGACTCCTTACCTAACCCGGGTAGGTGGAACATAGTTCCCTTACTAACATTGCTAGCTACAATACCAGTCATATATAAAAATACTTTCTGAAAACTGAAATATTACTTGTACACATAATGGCTAAATGCCAAGCTTTTGATTTAAACATGCTTTTACCATAACCTAGGCTATTGCCAAAATCATACTTTCAAATATAGCAGTTTACTTTCCATATAAGCTAGAAAATATATCATTCTTGCAAATACTTTCACACATAAAAATATTATATGAAATCTGAAAAATACTTACTTACTTGCCATGTATCCCAAAATGGGTAAAAATACTACATGTACTCACCTTATAACTCTTGAGAAGTCGATTAGACGTCCCTTGGTTCTTTACCCTTTCGATGTCCAATTACTTGACTTGCACCTATATGTAATATATGATACATTAATATTTATTTCTAATGACTCTATAACCCATTAGAGTCCTTATTATACCATTAATGGTCAAAACAAGTGTAAAACTTTTGAATGACCAACTTTAATTAAATTGTATATCATACATATTTTACTACAGTACCCTCGGAGGGTCGTATTTCGATTCTGAAAATTTTATATGAAGTTTTGGACTATATTGGACCTATGTTCAAAATTTGGGGTCATTTGAACAAGTATAGGACCAAATCTCAAAAACCAAAATCACTTGGCAGGGGACTTTGAAGCAAAACTGCATTTCATTCATTCTGCCGTAGCTTCGCGTCGCGACTTGGAGCTGGAGGGTGGTCGCGTCGCGATCGCTGAAGTACCATGCCCAAATAATACATGACTTAATTGTCTTAGGGTCACTTCTAGGCCCTAATAACAACTTCCTCATGCATTTAAACCACAATTTACCAATTTTTATCATCCTTGATTGAAATTGTTCCCGAAAACCCATTTTTCTCTCAAAAATCATTTTAACCAATTTTTGAGAATGGAACTGATTTCTCACTTCATTTATAACATATATGACTTAATAAACTCATGGAAATCAATTTCAGTTCCAAAAACCCATTTCTAGGGTTCTTGAGTCAAAAATCCCAAATCCACAAAATCATCAAAACTCCTAGATTATTTGGTATGATCTTAACATACCATTAGATGCAGAACTTAAGAATCATATCAATCACTTGGAATCATGACTGAAACTACAATTTCAGTTCATCCCATGAAGAACCAACTCAAGAATTGAAACTAAACGATTATATCTAACCTTAATACTTGATTACTTCAACTTACAAGCTATTGTTTCCAATTCCTTGCTTCAAGCTCACGAATTTCCCAAGGATCAGTTCTTCAAGCTTTCTCCCGTAGTCTCTAGAGCTCTCTACTGAATTATGATCCTTAATGAGATATTTTTTTATTTTTATATTTTCCATATTTACAGTTTTGGTCCCTCTAGTTCACTTCCTTGAACTTTGGCTACCAGAAATCAATTATCTTTTCATAGAATCTAATCTTTCACATTTTTAGTCCTAAATTATAATAAATTTTTATAATAATTTCTGCATATGGTCAAATGACCAATTTACCCTTTTTATGGTAAAATGACTAAATTACCCTTTCAACCATAATTTCTCATAAAATTTACATATAAAACTTAAATTACACACATCTTAGTTTACATATTTATATTATAAATTTTTGGTCGTTTCATCACAAGATTGCTGACCTCATCTATTGATTGGAGCAAGTTGCTGCCAGCATTAAGTACCTGGTTCAATAAATATTAATAAGCAATTTCAGTTTGAAAATTGAATCATGGTTGTGAATACAGCACAGTAGAATGGAACATATCTTTTTTTTTTCATTGTACATCATAATCCGATTGGTAGAAAATTGAAGCAAATACAACTCACCGTAAGACAAATACACCCTTCGATCCCTTTTAAGCTCTTCAGTCTTCTCCTTCAACTCTTTGACTATTTGTTGAAAATCCCAATTTCTGAAAGCAGTTAAATTAACACAATGTAGGAATCTTTCTGAATTACAAACCGTTTTTACTTTGAGAATTACTTCTTAAATTAAAAATGCACATCATGGTTGACTGTTTGACTTTCTTAAACCTCTCTGATGTCACTCAACTCATCCTCTTTTCCATCTGAATCTAAATCTTTTTAACCCCTTTCTTTCCTAGGGATTTTGATGGTTGCTGTATTTGGCCATTCAATTATCAAACTCTAACATAAACCGACTATATAACCCTTTTTTACAGTTATAGAAGCATTAAAAAAAGCACATAACTAAAGCATGCGATATATTTAATATGGGAGATATGACAGAACTTAAAAAGGAGAACCATTCTAAGTCAAACAGATATTAGGGCTTCAACGGACTAAGAAACAAAAAAGATTTAGCTATTCAAAGGAAAACTTTCGCACTTTCTCGCGGATTTTTATGCTGCGAAATGTTCAATCCCCAATTATTGACTCATCGGATCATCAAAATTAGAACATATCCAATAAATTAGATCAATATCTGCATAAACTCGTAACAAAGTAGCCAAGAAAACAGAACAAAAGAGTTCAAATGAAAGGCGAACTTACAAGAATCCTAAAAATCGCAATTTCGAGACTTCTCGATCACTCCGCTGAGTTCTTCATACTGTAAATAGAACCGTATAATTAGAACAGACCTCAAACCTACGCTGCAACAGTGTGAGAACGTGTCTGGAACAGCTCCGTCTTAGGTTTGACGACTATGAAGATGAGAAAACGAAATATAACATGATCGAAGAGAAAAAATCGTTGCATAACTCCGACGAACAGTGTAGACCTCAGCCTTGTGGTCGGTTACCGGTGGATAAATTTCTTCGTGGGAAGACGGTAATTCAACTGAAGGGAAACGAAAGGAATGAAGCCGGGAGGAAAAGAAGAGCAGACGTCAAGACAGTCGAGAAACATCGAATTAAGCGGTGGAGTCATCCGGATCCGTTTTACGATCCGAATCCGGAAAAGATCCGCGTTACACCAAATGCTACACCAAATAAAAGGAAGTGACGATGTTACGTTTCCAAAAATTACGGTTTTTAATAAATAGAATAATTTTATTCTATGCTCATTAATTATATTTTAAATTTATGTATCGGTTATTTTTTGACTAATTAATTTAATATATTAGATATAGACAATAAAACTTATATTAATTTAAAAAAAAAATTATAAGAAACGACTTTCCTAGTCGGATAAAATGACATAAATATTAAATATTAGAAAAAACAAAGCGATTATTGTACTATTTTATCGTTCTTTTTATATTTTAACTATATTACGTAATATAACTACCAAGTCATCACAAAGAAACCCTTAATAAAATAAACTATGTTCAGTACCACGCATAAACTAAACGTTTTGTCATATTCTTTAGATTAATATTTAAATTGAATTTAATGAGATCTTATTAAATCGATCTTTTAATTGTCAAATTTTGCTTGATTTGTCCAAAAAGTCAAAAACAATGTCGAGCACCAGCAAGTGTGAAATTAACAGTTGGATCGGTTTTTATAATTCGGTTTGGATGGATCGGTTTGATCCGATCCAATTAAGTGAATCCAAATTGATTTCGATTTTCAAAACTTAGATCCGAATTATCCAAACTAAATTCAAATCCGATCTGAACCAACCAAATTACAATTCGATTGGATCAGTTTTTATAATTCAGTTTCCAAGAGTCGGAATAATTTGAAATATATATAACTTGAATATTAGTCAACTCTATGGAAATTTTAGAAATTGTTTAGTCGTGAATTGAAATTTATAATAACTACTAATTAAAATAAATTATAATTTAATATTTACAGATAAGAATCTTTTAAGAAGTACATATTAAAGTTTTTTTTAGTAGGTGAAACTTTATAATCTATCAAAAGATAATTTAGTAAAATTAATAAATGATTTAAGATATTCATTAAAAATAATAAATATAAATAAATAATCGTTATTCGGTTTTTTTGGACTATTCAGTTTTTGTTTCATAAGCCAACACCAATCTGAAATCCAAAATAACAATTTGGTTTTGGTGAGAACCAATCAAAAAATCCGAATATCTGAAACAAATAGACGAATCCAAATTGTCCGATTGAACAATTCGGTTTTATCTAAATAGTAAACAACCATAATTAACAGAGTAGATGAACGTTTACCATCAAATGATCAGTCAAGGATTATTGTCAGACAACGCTTCTAATTTCATCCATTTAGGCTCTACTAGAAGCACATGGATAGAGGTAACGAGTCCCCAATCCTTTTCTCTAGGCATAATACATTAAGAAACAAATACTAAAAATAACATCATGGGTGAACAGTTTAATATCCATTGTTTGCCCTCTTAAGTTGTGTAAGGGTCACTTGACTCTTGAGAATAAAAATCTAACTCTATGGTTCTAAGTTAAGTCAACAGAATTATGATTGATTTAGGGAGCTCATGACAACGATTTCTTGCTTTTGCTAATACCAATAATGCCACATTGATGAGCAAAGTAGGATCCTTAAAGATCCCAAGGTAGTTAAAAACAAGAGAATGAAATGTGTGTTGATTGTTGAATGAATGACTTAAACGATAGTAATGGTCAATTTCTCTCTTTAATATTTATACTAGATCGATATTGACAAGCCGGTAGATGTTTAAATGGATATTTTAAACTAGAAAAATTTGTAAACGTATGAATTAATTTATATAATATTTGATGATCTTTTTCCGGGTACTCATATCTCATTTTACAGGATATGGAGGCATCGGTATCTTTGTTGAAATCTAGTACAAGTTCTTTAAATTGGTCCGTTGCTTTTGCTCAATATAAAATGGTGCTTCAATTGTTTGGGTTTTTGTTTTTTTTTTTTTTTTTTTATATGGTTCCATGGTTGTTGAGAGTTGAGATTGAGTTGATTATCTCCGTATAGGGGAAAGCAACGCATTTTTTAATATCATCCGGTTAGAGTTACGTGATATTTATCTTGCGAATGATTTATATGGGTTTGGTGAGATATGATGGAATCAAAGCCATTATGCAATTGTTAGACTATACGGTGTGGGTGTATTGTTATCAGCCGCATCTTATTTGGAAGGCCATGTCAGCGGCATACACCAACCTCCATTGTAGGCATGACATAGAAATTGTTTCCATCAGCATCTTGGTGTCCACTGGCGGACCTTCGTAGGTGTTTGGGGTAGCCTATGCTACCCCTGAAAATTTCTAAAGAAGTATAATTTTTTTTTTCGAATTTCATTTTTATGTATCGGTGCCACTGCTGAAATATAATCGGGCTACCCTGCAATTCCAAGCGACGACTTCCTCTTCGTCTGGTGGCTTTGTGCTACCCATGATCTTCTTTCCTAGGCCCGCCACTGTTAGTATCGTTTTCCTTTCCTCTCGTATCTCTATCTTATTTCTCTTTTCACTACCTCAAACCTCTTACATCAATGTGACATGAGTTAACACAAGTTCCAAAAAGTTAAGTAACCACCTCACTATATAATATAATGTTTTTTAAGAACTTATTGAACCGGCAACAAAACCGAATATAGCCGGGTTTGAAGGTCCGCTTTGGTATTATTGGTCTGGACCCGTTTTTGTAGGCCCTATTTGTGGTTCGGGTTTGGGATCCACCAGGTTGGGTGGAGCTTTTGAACTGAATCCTCTTTACGATTTCTCCGACGCCTTCGTCCTCCTCCGATCGCCGCCTCCACTCAGCTCACTTCTACCTTCCTCACTTTTCTCCGACAGCGATACACAGGTAATTCTTTTAGTTTCCACGCGTACAACTCGCAATAACATAAAAAAAACTACGCACACACGGTGACAGGTAGCACAATCACGAATCACCTGTTACTAGTCGCGCTTGATTCACGATTTGATTGCATTGAAATTACGAATAATTATATATGCTGAATTTGGATTTGTTTGTATCAAAGCGACTTTTCATGTGTTTACCCTAATTTTCCCATGTCTGTGTTTATTAATGCTAGAAACACCTCTCAATTATAAATTCAGTCGCAGCGCTAAAAGACATGAAAGTTTAGGGTTACAGTTTTACAGTTCTACTCCTTCAGTATACATGGATATGTACATTCCGTGAATCGATTGTTTATGTTTCGTTTCGCCAGTCTCATTAGGAATATTGAACTTTCTATCACAATAGCTTCTAACAATAACCATTGTAATGTTAACTTCATGAAAACTTTCTGCAATATCAAACAGAGGAATCATCAATTTCCGTGCTCAAGGCTCATTTTATTTGAAGAAGGTCGTCATCAACAATGAGACTGAGATATGCCATGGTATGCTCCTCGAATCAGAACAGAAGCATGGAAGCTCACTTCATACTCAAAAGGGAAGGCTTTGATGTATCTTCATATGGAACAGGAACCCATGTCAAACTCCCTGGCCCTTCAATGAGAGAACCAAATGTCTATGAATTCGGTACCCCTTACAAGCAGATGTATGATGAACTCAGGCGTAAAGACCCTGAACTGTATCCTCATTCTGTTTATAAATAAATTATATTGAAATAAATTCATTCTGGATTGCTATTTCTTAACTATTACATAGTTATAAGCGCAATGGCATACTTCCAATGCTGAAAAGAAACTTGGGGGTCAAAACTGCCCCTCAAAGGTGGCAAGAAAACATGGCGGATGGATATTTTGATGTTGTATTCACATTTGAGGAAAAAGTTTTTGATATGGTTGCTGAAGGTTAGTATGGTAATCTTAACACCTTTTGGGTTGCATTTTTTTATTTATTTGTATTTATGGTTGATAATTATGTGTAGATCTTCATACTCGTGAACATATTCTTTTAAAACCCGTTCTGGTGATAAATTTGGAAGTAAAAGATAACCATGAGGAGGCTTCAATTGGTGCTCGGCAAACTTTAACATTGTGCCAAGAGGTTTGTACCTTTTTTTTAGGGTTATATGCATGAAATAGCAACGTACTTTTGTACGTTGTTTCTTGCATTTAGCCTTGTTTTTTCTCCATTTCGTTTAAATAAATACTCTAATAAACAAATAAATGAAAGTATGTTGCTATTTCTTGTATGTAGCTTGAAGCAACAGATCGTTGGGAAGATGTGATTGATGATGTCATATCTACATTTGAGCAAAGACACCGTAGAAAAGTCGTGTACACCATTTCCTTTTATTGAAGTATTCAATTCTAGTGTAGCTTTTATGGTGAGATATAGTTGACTAGTCTTCATATGCTACTTTAAATGTCTATGTAGCCAAATTTGATGTAATTGTAATGGAAATTGTCAAAAAAATTAAACTCGCATTGGGATATTGAATATTCGTGTTACCATGCATGCTTTGTGTTGTGATAATTAATTTTAAAAAATAGCGGAGTAGATTTTTTAAAGTACAATGCCGAACAATAAATAGAATGTTGTAAAAAGAAATGAAAAGTAACAATGTAGAAATAAAGAAAATTTAGAAAGCTCCTTACTTTGTTGTTGCACTTAATCCTTACAACATTCCACGGTTTTTTTATAGATAAAAAACCGGTTTGACCCATCAATTTTGTCATATCTACTGTTTGTTAATACAAGTCTTGCGTGCTAATGTATTTTGATACTTAATAATGTAACTAAATAGGTAGACAAGTGACTGAACAAATAACTGGAGTATTAAAATGGATGAAAACAAAATCTTCCTACTTCAAGGGACAAATTAAGCCAATTTGTGAAGCTTTTGAGATTAGGATACCGTTTTTTTGATAATTTCATCCCCTAAGGCTAGGGGTATGGACTTCCACTCACCCTCATTTTGTCTCTGTCCATCAGCATCCAGTTAACACCCCTTACCCTCTGGAAATTGTCACCTCGAAAGATGCATGTCAATCGCTAAATCTAGACCTTCTAGCTTAAGGCGCATATAGTTATGGAAAGTGTAATGGTATATCTAATTAACAGTTTTCACAATCATTTTTGCAATATTGAATTTCCCAAGTCCAGATCATTATTTCTTGATTCGAATAGCTCAAATAACTATATATCATATTACAAAGTACAAACAAACACATAGTTCAAAAGGATTTAATGAAAGGGATAATCTCTTTTCTTTCCAAAAATACTACGACCATAGGTGGCACTCATCAAGTCTATAACGAGAGGAAACTGTAGGGTCACGAAACAAGTAATTGGTAGGCACGTCAACACAGCTATTGGAATAAGAATTCTTGAGTTGCTTTGGCCAAATACAAGGTACAATGTTGCACCAAAAGCTAATATCATGGTTGTCGTTGAGATGAACAGGGTCGCCAAACCAATTATCAACTTTGTAGGCAACTTGAACAGGAAGTCTTGTTCAGCAAAGCGTGCGGTGAGAATCGACAAAAACATTAACAATGAAGTAACAGATGCAAATAAGGATATGGCATCTGATATTGCTTTGGCCAAATACAAGGTACAATGTTGCACCAAAAGCTAATATCATGGTTGTCGTTGAGATGAACAGGGTCGCCAAACCAATTATCAACTTTGTAGGCAACTTGAACAGGAAGTCTTGTTCAGCAAAGCGTGCGGTGAGAATCGACAAAAACATTAACAATGAAGTAACAGATGCAAATAAGGATATGGCATCTGATATTGCAAATATTGTGAAGGCGGTGGTCTTAGTAAAAACTGGTATCCCCGTGTCCTGATTGCTTCCTCCTGGCACTGTAATAGCTGCCGCAAATACAATGGTAGTAATTAATGCAGCCGCAATTGTGTAGGACTCTGCAGTAGCCTTCATCCATTTTTCTCCCTCGATCACCAAGTCCTTGTGTTCTTTTGTAAATACCATTTGAGGTGTTTCATCAAAAGAGTTCTTCTGTGTGATGTTTAAAGGACACACAAATCCTTCAACTTCCTGCAAGATTACAATATGTTAACCATGCTTGATAAAAGATTTTGGTCATAAAACATTATGTATGCCAAAATAAGTTCAAAACTTTGAATCATCGATTCCTACCTTAAACCATTGTAGTTCGCGTTGTATTTGTAGAGCAGCCCCTGATATAAGATTCAATTTGTTGGTAGGAGCCAATCTTGCTGCCAAATGCAAGAGGTTATTTCCTGAAGAGTCTTGGATTGTTCTATAGACGTTCTTATGTTCACTCATTTGATATAAGAGGTTATAAACTTGTTCTGAGCGGCTTATCACAGCATATTGAATTATGTTGTGACCGTCTTCGTAGGCACTCCAAATTGCATTTGGGAAGCGAAACACAATTTCATGTACAACACGGTATGCATCTTGTCTTGTTGCTTCAAAAATCGGATTGATGTAACAGTGATTGTGAGAGTTGGGGTCAATGGAACCTCTCATCAATTTACATACCTCCGACAATAGCATGATAACATCATCGTGATCTCGGACTCTCTCTTTAATGAATGGCCACACTGCAACATAGACGTCGAAATAAGCATCTTGAACAAAGAAATAGACCTTTTTATTTCTTCTATTTTTCGTTATACAATGATGGTAATTGTTGACTCATCTTACCAACGATCTTAAGGATTAGCACAAAAAGCATAATAATCCCATAAATCCCTGCATTACGCAATAGAAAGTTTGTTATAATTATGGATGATGGAATATACAACCAAAAAGTTAAAAAGTTGCTAAAACTTAATGTTAGGATCGAGACACTTAGCATACGAACACTAAACTCACACACTCAACTCTCAAATTAAGAACACAAGAATTTAACGTGGTTCGGTCCAAAAATGACCTACGTCCACGGCGGATAACTAGGAATGTTTTATTGATCTGTGTTTTTGTGTTGTGTGGTACATTTGGTTTGATGCTATGCTGCCCTTTATATAGGCATGTGAGTGTGTGTGAACAAATCAATGTGAAACAAAGAAGCTTTGCCTTCAACAAAATAGGCTACCAAACCTTGAGAAAAATTCTTCACCCCTTTGTTGACAAAGCCTCCATATTCTAACAATCTCCCACTTGGAGGCTTGAACAACTTAGTCTTTCTCTGCCATCCAAATCTTGATCCTTAAACACACATTCTCTGTCACTTGAAGCCACGGAACAATCTTCACCTGTGCTTCAACTGTCTATTAAAAAACACTTTTGATCTTAGCTCCTTCCTAGTTACCCTGGCCTTCTCTTCAATTATCCTGAAGGCCAGTTGAAGCTATGCAGAGCTTCAACTTCTCTAAGGTAACAACCTTAGTCAACATATCAGCTGGATTTTCAGTTCCTTTGATCTTCTTCAACTTCAGAGTACCATCATTAATTCTTTCTCTGATGAAGTGATATCTCAGCTGTATGTGCTTTGTCTTCGAATGGAAGACAGGATTCTTTGCAAGGTGTATTGCACTTTGATTATCACAAAACAGTGCACAATCAACTTGTTCCTTGCCAAGTTCTTCGAGAAAGTTCTTCAACCATATAAGCTCTTTGCTTGCTTCAGCAACTGCCATATACTCTGCTTCTGTGGTTGAAAGGGCAACACTTTTCTGGAGTTTAGACATCCAACTTACTGCAGTGCCTCCCACTGTAAAGACATACCCGGTAGTGCTTTTGTATGAGTCTTTGCAACCACCAAGGTCTGCATCTGCAAAACCCTTCAGAATGACATCTTTCCCTTTAAAATGCAATGCCACTTTTGAAGTCCCCTTCAAATATCTTAGCAGCCATTTAACTGCTTCCCAATGTTCTCTCCCCGGATTGGACATAAATCGACTAACAACTCCCACTGCATGTGCAATATCTGGTCTCGTGCATACCATTGCATACATGAGACTACCAACTGCAGATGCATAAGGTACTTTAGCCATTTCTTTCTTGTCTTCATCTGATTTGGGTGACTGAACTTTAGAAAGCTTAAAGTGACTTCCCAAAGGTGTGCTTCTGATCTTGGCATCTTTAAGGCTGAATTTCTCTAATACTTTCTCAATGTATTTCTCTTGAGAGAGTGTCAAAGAGCCATCTTCTTTGTTTCTGAAAATACTCATCCTGAGTATTTGGTTTGCAGCTCCCAAGTCTTTCATCTCGAATTCTTCAGACATTTGCTTCTTTAACTTCTTGATCTCTGTCATGTCTGAACCTGCAATCAACATATCATCTACATAGAGTAGTAGAATGATATAAGAACCCTTAAACTTCTTGATGTAACAACAATGGTCATTGTCACATCTCTTGTAACCAACTCTTCTCATGAAGTTATCAAACTTCAAATACCATTGTCTTGGTGCTTGCTTCAGACCATACAAGCTCTTCTTCAATTTACACACCAAGTTTTCTTTGCCTTTAATCTGAAAACCCTCAGGTTGTGTCATGTAAATTTCTTCATCTAGGTCACCATGTAGAAAAGCTGTCTTGACATCTAGCTGCTCTAGATGCAAACCTTCTGCTGCTACAATACTGAGAACAAGTCTGATAGTGGTCATCTTCACTACTGGAGAGAATATTTCATTGAAATCGATTCCCTCTTTCTATTGAAAGCCCTTGACTACTAATCTTGCTTTGTACCGTTTGGTACCATCATGTTCATCCTTGACCCTGAAAACCCATTTGTTTTGAAGAGCCTTCTTCCCGGATGGAAGCTTCGTTAGAAGCCAGGTCTTGTTCTTCTCAAGCGACTTCATTTCATCTTTCATTGCTAGCTCCCACTGCAATGAATCTTTCAACCTCTTAGCTTCAGAGTAACACTGGGGTTCACCATTTTCTGTCAAAAGAATGTAGTTGACAGATGGTGAGTATCTTTGTGGTGGTCTGATGACTCTGGAAGATCTTCTTGGTTGAACTTGAGGTGTGGCTGGGGACTCTGGAGCTGGAGGGCTGGTTTCATTCATCTTCAGAGTCATTTCTGGATTCATCCTCTGAGCTCCCACTGTCAGTTGAATCATCCCCAGATTCAGGGATTTCAACTGAAACTTCTTTCTTCTTTTCACCACCTTCATATTCAACGTACTCCTTCTGGACTTCTGGACTTTTGTTGTTCATGTCTTTGTATAACTCGGCTTCGTTAAAGGTGACATTCTTGCTTCGGATTATCTTTCTGCTTTCACTATCCCAAAGCCTGTAACCCATTTCATCTGACCCATAACCAATGAATGTGCACTTCTTGGTCTTTGAATCAAGTTTATCCCTGTCACCATCTTTTAACAAACTGTAAGCAGTACAACCAAAGACTTTTAGGTGTTTGAGACTTACTTCCTTCCCTTGCCACATTTCCTCCGGCAATTTAAGATCCAAGGGAACACACGGTGAACGGTTGATCAAGTAGGCTGCAGTGTTAACTGCATCAGCCCAGAATGTCTTTGGTAAACCAGCATTCAACCTCATGCTTCTAGCCCTTTCATTCAGAGTTCTATTCATTCTCTCAGCTACACCATTTTGCTGAGGGGTTCCTGGGACTGTCTTGATCATCTTTATCCCTTGTTTGGCACAATAGTCAACAAACTCCTTGCTTATGTATTCACCACCATTATCCGACTTCAGGCATTTTACCTTCAAATCAGTTTCATTTTCAACAGCAGATTTCCATATCTTAAAAGTATCAAATACATCAGATTTATTTTTAAGAAAATAGACCCATACCTTGCGTGTTGAATCATCAATAAAGGTTACATAGTAGTTTTTGCCTCCTAGGGATGAAACTGGTGTTGGTCCAAATACATCCGAGTGAACAAGCTCCAACTTCTGAGCTTTCGGTGTCTTCCCCGTCTTTACAAAAGTAACACGCTTTTGTTTCCCGAGAACACAAGATTCACAAAATTCAGTTTCAACTTTCTTCAAGTCTGGAAACTTTCCTTTCTGAGCCAACATCTTCAATCCCTTATTGCTCATGTGTCCGAGTCGTTGGTGCCATAAATTAGATGGACTCGGATTTGTGGTTACGGCATGAACACCATCACTAGGTATCTCTACCATGTATAGAGTGCCTTTCTTCTTTCCTTTGGCAATCACCAAGTTGCCTTTGATCACTTTCCATTGTCCACCCCCAAAGTGAACATCAAACCCTTCATCATCCAACTTACCAACTGAGATCAACTTTCTCCTTAAGTTTGGAATAACCCTGACATCTTTTAATGTCCACGTGGTTCCTAAGGAGGTCTTCAAATCTACGTCTCCCATACCCGTAATATCAAGCACTTGATCATCAGCCAAACGAACTTTTCCAAGAGCACCTGTTTGTAGGTTCTTGACCATATCTGGGCATGAGACGGCATGGAAAGAAGCACCTGAATCCATAATCCAGGATTCTGCCGAATTCTCAACGCAACATATGAGATAATCTTCCGAATCTTCAGAGGATACATTGTTTACTTCTTTCTTTTCAGCTTGTGGTTTTGGGCATTGGCTTCTAAAGTGACCTTTTTCTTTGCAATTCCAGCATTCAATGTCTTTTCTGGTTTTTGACTGTCCCCTTTTTCTGGACTTTGATCTGCCTCGACCACGTCCTCTTTCATTTTTTCTTCCTCTACTTTCTGTATGCAATATAGAACTAGAACTAGAAGTCTCACCATTGCTTCTCCGTCTGATATCTTCATTTACAATCAAGTCACGAATACTCTCGAAAGTGAGTTTGGTAGTGCCAGATGCACTACTAACAGCTGTGACTGTGCCTGACCAACTGTCGGGTAAAGATGATAAAAGGAGGAGCGCTTGTACTTCATCTTCAAACTTTATTGCAACTGAGGCTAAACGAGAGATAATTGAGTTAAACTCGTTTATGTGAGCGGTAACTGACATGCCTTCCTTCATCTTGGTGTTAACCAATTGTTTGATGAGGAACACTTTGTTGGAAGCGGACGGCTTCTCGTACATGTTGGACAAAGCCTTAAATACTCCATAAGTAGTTGTTTCATTGACAATGTTATACGCAACACTCTTCGCCAATGAAAGCCTAACTACGCCCAAGGCTTGTCGATCCAACAACTTCCAATCTTCATCATACATGTCATCTGGTTGTACGCCCAACATAGGCAAATGCAAACTTTCTGATACAGCATATCTTCAATTTGTATTTTCCAAAAGCCATAATCGGTACCATCAAACTTCTCAATTTTAATTTTACCGTCTTCTGCCATTTTAACGGACAAAATGCACTTTTCTTTCAGAAATTAAGGGTGAAAAATGCAATTTTTCTGAAATTCAGGGGCTAAACTGCAATTTTCTGAAAGTTCGGGGGCTAAACTGCAATTTTCAGAAAGTTTAGGGGCTAAAATGCAATTTTCTGAAAGTTCGGGGGCTAAACTGCAATTTTCAGAAAGTTCAGGGACCGGTTTTGCAAATTCTGGAACTTCAGGGACCTGTTTTGCAAATTCTGGAACTTCAGGGACCTATTTTACAAATTCTGGAACTTCAGGGACCTATTTTGCAAATTCTGGAACTTCAAGGACCTATTTTGCAAATTCTGGAACTTCAGGGACCTATTTTGCAAATTCTGGTACTTCAGGGACCTGTTTTGCAACTTCTGGAACTTCAAGGACCTGTTTTGCAACTTCTGGAACCTCAGGGACCTGTTTTGCAATTCCTGAAACTTCAGGGACCTGTTTTGCAAAATGCTACAGTACCGCTACAGTGTCGTCTTCTCCGGCGAAACTCCGGTGCTACAGTGTCGTCTTCTCCGGCGACTCCGGCGATCTGTTTTCTTCTGTCACTATTCCGGCGAATGTTTGACCGGCGATTTGGAGGTCTTCCGGTGGTCAAAAAATTCGAAAAAATATATTTTCGGAATCTGCGGAACGAGACCTTTCCAACGGCGTAAACCAAAATCGTTTTTGAGACAAAAAATTTTCGACCCAAAAACAGAAAATCATTCTCTGGAGCTATACCAAGGCTCTGATACCACTTGTTAGGATCGAGACACTTAGCATACGAACACTAAACTCACACACTCAACTCTCAAATTAAGAACACAAGAATTTAACGTGGTTCGGTCCAAAAATGACCTACGTCCACGGCGGATAACTAGGAATGTTTTATTGATCTGTGTTTTTGTGTTGTGTGGTACATTTGGTTTGATGCTATGCTGCCCTTTATATAGGCATGTGAGTGTGTGTGAACAAATCAATGTGAAACAAAGAAGCTTTGCCTTTAACAAAATAGGCTACCAAACCTTGAGAAAAATTCTTCACCCCTTTGTTGACAAAGCCTCCATATTCTAACACTTAATTCTACGAGTTGCATTTTAGATACGGGTTGCTTTGTGTATGCCAAATCATATATGTAGATATCTAAACACAAATATTTGTTGAACAAATATCACGTAATGACGTACCATGATAGAATAGGCTGAATATTTTTTCCATCCAAGAACCACATAATGGGACACATCTTGCAATTGTATAACCTAATGCGATCTCTAATCTGCTATGTATTATATCAGTTCCTTCAACATACATAATTAGTGTACGTCAGAGAGACCTTATAATAAATTGAGAACGTAAATAAACAAGGATAATCAAGATAAAAATAAACAAACCTAAGTATTCTACCACTTTATTGGGTTGGCGTGGGAAATTTTGAGCTAGAGCCATGAGCACCGCGTCACTATTCAATGTTCTATAGCGCCTCACCAAATCAAGTGCCAAGCCTAGATAAATTCAAAAGTTAGTCATATGGATTAAGGCTTTGTTTGGCTAGCATAAGCTAGCTTATAAGCTAACTTGTTTTTGAGCTTATTGCAATTTAGAGTTGTGAGACCATAAAAGTAGCTTATCATAGCTTATGAATTTATAAGCTAGCTTTTTTATAAGTTACTTGAGATAGCTTTTTGATGAGCTAGTTTATAAGCTAAAAGCTAGCTTTTCAGCTAGCGAGACAAACAGAGCCTAAGTGGTTAGGTGTTTTACTACTGGAATCAGAATCCAATGGACACTTACCAAAATGTTTGGATGAAATAAGAAGAACTAGAAGCTCATCACCACTTGCCCTAGAAAAGAAAGTATCCTTGTCTATGTCAGTATCGATATGTTGCAACAGATGCTGAGCTGTCTCCATATGCATATTAGAAAGAGCTATGAGCAGTGGTGTTCGACCCTCGTTGTCCTTGGCTAATAACAAATCCCGATTTCTTGCCACCAAGATCTTAGAAGCTTCAGTATTTCCAATAATGGCAGCAATATGGAGTAGTGTGCTTCCATCTGAATTTCTGACATCCATAAGTGTGTTCTCTGGTGCCAGTTCCAACATTTTCTCTAAGAATTCCGGTCTCTTGGAAGTACTGACTGCTACATGAAGTGCTGTGTTTCCATTATTACTGATTTTTTCGGTGACTGTAATTTCTTTTGTCCTCAAGATATGAGCAACAGGATTCCATATTCCTGATAGAGTTGCCTCATACAACTGTTGGTGAACCACTGCTCTTTCTTCATCTTCTTCTTCTTGTTTATCTAAATGTGCATTTTATTATATATGAAGGTAATAATACTACAAGATAGAAATATGCATGTGTTGTAATCCTATGCTAATTATTAGGGACTTAAAAGGAGATGGAAATGACATGCATATATGCAGCAGGATGTGTATTGATTTTATAAGGTATCTCAACATTACAAGTTAAAGAGGATACAACACCCAAAGGGAATCATAAGAAAACCTAATTATATATATATATATATATATATATATATATATATATATATATATATATATATATATATATATATATATATATATATATATATATATATATATATATATCAAAAGTTATATTATGCGGTACATATTTTATCGTATAAGGTATTATGTTGTAGAAACATGTTTTAATCGTTTGTAGTTCTTTTGTTGATTGTTTAAACTTTAAATGGATGTGATCTAGACAAAGTTAATTAGACAATAGATCTATATTCTAAAAAAAAGTCAAATTGATTTCTTCAAATTTAATAGCTAATTGCATGTGCACTTCATAGTCATAGTTAAATTCCAAAAGGAAAAAAAATTTGAACATCAAACAATCTCTTTTCAAATAAAGACATACAATATGAAAAGACTATTATAATAATAATAATAATAATAATAATAATAATAATATTAATATTAACTAATTTGGTAGTTTATAAAAATCACCAACTGATCAAAAGCAAAGAAGAGATTGTATATACCTGCAACTAGCAGGATTGGAGGACCATAGATAGTGTGCAGTTCATCCCATACATCTTTTGCAGTGAAATCTGCATCTGTCTTTTGATGGGTTTTTTTTTGTGAGACGATTCAGAACACACCCGAATGTTTGTGTGGAGAGGGAACCAAGAATCCAACCTTTGACAACGGCATCTGATCTTGTCCACAGCCAGTGATTGTGATAGCCACCCACTTTCTCCTTCCCGAGAACACTGGTTTGAGGGCTTACAAGTGTTCCATCGATGAAACCAGAGTACCAGACATACCATGACTCTTAAGGAGACATAGCATCTGTGTTTTCCACATAATATACTCATCCCTACCACTCAGTTTCACACTAATAAAGCTTGATGTAGAGAGATATGATGGGTATGGGTATTCTTCTCCAACTTCCACTGTACATTGATTAGAGCTTGAGCTTGCCATCTTTCTATCTTTCTTTCTTCCTTGTATATTCTTACATATATAAGCTACATAGATGGTAGGGTGACTACTTGTGCTAACAAAAGCCACGTTAAGATAATTGCTTGCTAATTCATGAGGCAAGATCCATGATTCAAGGGAGATTGCATCCTCCCCACTTATAATATTTAATCTAGTGCAATTTAAATAATAAAACTTGATTATGATAATGTTCATGCAGCATTTGTTTTTATATCTTGGTGTCAAATTATGTATAAACATGTGGTAACTAATTGTCACGAGATTGTTATTAATAGTTTGGGACATACACACGTGTCCCGTTAGAGAGGGTTTATTTAGCACCGTCCAATAAATTTCATATCGTTTTCTTTTTCTTTCTTCAATCCCCTTCCATCTATCTTATATATTCAAGCTATAGCGATGGAGTTGACTTATAACGGTGACAAAAACCTTGTTAAGGTAGTTGCTTGTTAATTCACGAGGAAAGATCCAACACGCATCCTCGCCACCTAACCCCCACTTATTATATTACATTTTGTAGATATATGTTTATGCATCATCTTTGTCTATTTTTAATCCATATGACTAATATAAATCATTTGGGTAAAGATAACAAGGAAAAGAATGACACAGGGTAAATCGGCTTTGTTGCTTTTTCGTCACTACAAGAAATTGAGTTTATAGAGACTAAACCTATAGGGACGACATCTGTCGTCGCTATAGAGGACCCTATAGTGACGACATGTCGTTTCTATAGGTGGTAAAGTCAAATTCAGCATCCTCATTGTATAGCGACGAAATGTTGTCGCAATAGGGTGAGGCGGGAAACGAAAACTCTTTGGCGGTTTTCTAAATGGCTATAGGGACGACATTACGTTACAATAGATGGAAAATATATTTTTGTCGTCGAACCCTATAGGGACGACATGTCGTTTCCTTCTTATGTTTCCTCAACATAATCCACGATGACAATAGTTTCATCGAGGTGTTGCTGGGTCAATCGATCAACTCAAAGTCAATCCTCAGACAATTACAAACATACGAAGTATTGGTGATTTTAGTGTCATCAAACTGCTAGTTGTTAAAAATAATAATAAACCAGGATGTGGTAAATCCTTTGTAGAGTTCACTATATTAGAATCTATATAATTTAGTGTTATTAACCAAAACATCATATTTTGAAGTAGCATATTCCGTAAACCGTTTTTCCCGGACTTTAATTAAATAATCACAAGTTTCGCGAGAAGTCGAATACGGATTCACAAGAATCCTTAATCTGGCATAAAGCCAATTGATAATCCTTAGCGATGTTATATTATTCTTTGGGTATGCATTATACAATTTACCATAGTTTCTCCATTCCTCGCCTAATAGGTCTCAATAACCAATCACGCATCTACTTTCTACGGTGAGGGTCCAATCATAGAAGAAGAGTGTTCTTGTTGACGTTAGCAAAAGGATCAAGCAACACGTGAAAATCGGGTAAGAAGGGACATCGAATAACAAAGGAGCTCTGGCTAGTGGTTCACAAACCGAAAGTGTGTATTCTACTGTTGAGTTGAACTGGATGTAATTGAAGCAGCAATGAGTAAATTGTAAGAAAAAATTAGTTTGACAAGTTTATGGCATAATTTATTGATATTTTATTTAGTATGTGAGTTTTTCATTACACATAATACCATCATACATACTAGAAACTCTTAAACATTGAACGACAACTCTAATCACGATGTTAAAACTCCAAAAAATTAGAAAGAATTTTTTTTTCTCAAATAATAACCTAGTTATTTTTTCTATTTATATACTATACCTATATTCCACCTAAATCCTTGACGGAACTTGAACCCTCAACCTCAAGGAAGGAAGGCAATACCTGATACCGCTGGGCTAGAATCCCTTTGGTTTTTTAGAGTTTGCTTAGACGGTGATAGGTTCAATATTTAAAACATATGCAGACATAATGATTGTAATTTGCGACCCTTTGACAGTAATACGAATGAGAATTGAGAAAGATACATGAAGTTATTGGATTTCAGACCACTGTTACATAAAGTTATTGGATCATAAATTAAGAAATACGAGTGAGAAAGATACACAACTAAAATAAAAACAATAAAAAGACTACTACATTAGTATCCTTCACCCGCTAGTCTAGAAACTCGTAGGGATAATTTTGTTTGTTCGTATCAGGTCCTGCGGTCCACCGAAGTTTTTTCTATTCATATTGTACACACGCACCCAATTTCTGCCTTATGTTTTTCAATGTATGCTTCGGTCGTCCATATTCAAAATTTTAAGACATTTACCAATTCTTTGTAACTATGATTCCTAAATAACTGTCACATGCAAACCTGAAATATAAATATAAACTTTTAACTATTTTTTTAAAAGTTAAAAGAATTTAATATGATTTTACATGTTCCATATCGTCCAAGTTTTTTACCAACGATAGTCATTCACAGGTTACTTTTGTTCTTTTCCTTGCACAGCATCCCATCACAAACAATGTATAGTAAAACAGCATGACATCATCGCTAGAAATTATGTCAAAACCGCTATTTAATATTAAAATTTTTGAAATCGTCTACTGACAAACTGCCTGCTTTGTATGCCAACCAAATGTCCTAGTGTAGTCGTACAAACGTTTAAAGTATTAAAAAATATAACTTCTACAATTAAAGCGACTTCTATGTTGATAAAACATAACTTCTAGCAAGTATAAAATAATGAAACTATCGATAACTTATTGTTTTCCACGAATGAAATCTTTCATCAGTCATTATAGACAAATTGTAGTATACCATGTGTAAAAATAATGTTGAATTTTTTTTTAAGAGTTTGCTACATCCAATAACCAATATCTCATCATAAATCTAATTAAATAATTCCCCATGACAAACTCACATATAAAACCAAAACTACAAAACACAAACCACGTTTAAATTTAAAAACCCAAAAACCAAAATTCACACTTATAAAAAACCGATAATAAATTATCAAACATAAATTAGAACTACGATCTAACTTCATAAAAACCCGCTTCAGTTTGAGCCCTAAAACCCTTGTGTGCAGGCGTTGGTAAATTCTTCAAATCCAATTTTCCGATTTTTAATCCAGATAAAGCCACGCCCATGATTTTAAATCCCACCTGAAAAGTCGGTCTTACTTGCAGTTGTTCTAACCCTTCTTCAAGCACCAATGTCCCCGACATTTGTGGGGCCTTGTCTTTTGGTATCCTTCCAATTGACCAACTGCATGTCTGCCACATCAAACAAGGGCAATTTCGTCATTTACACAATATATATACATTTAAATCACTTGGCAGATTCACATACCAAAACAAGATTTTACAAAAGAACGGATTTCAATTTCATGAGAAATCATACCAACCAAAGACGACAAATTCCAAATTTCACAATACAAACAAGGGCAATTTCGTCATTTATCGTATATTCATTCCAGATCTTTTAACAGATTCATAAATACAAGAGAATGGATTTCAATTCCATGCCAAATGCCACCAACCAAAGACTAACGTATTCCAAATCTTACAGTCTAATCAAGGGCAATTTCGTCATTTACCATATATTCATTCCAAATCATTTTGAAGATTTACAAACAAAACAAGATTTTTACAAAAGAATAGATTTCATTTCCATTACAAATCCAAGCAACCAAAGATGGCATGTTCCAAATTTTACAATCCAATCAAGGGCAATTACGTCATTTACCATATATTCATTCCAAATCATTTGGCAGATTCACAAACAAAACAAGATTTCACAAAAGAACGGATTTCAATTCCATGCCAAATCCTACCAACCAAATACGACATATCCACATCTTAAAATCTAATTAAGGGCAATTTTGTCATTTACCATATATTCATTCCACATCATTTGGCAGATTTACAAACAAAACAAGATTTTTACAAAAGAACGGATTCCAATTCCATTCCAAATCCATACCAACCAAGTATATGACATATTCCAAATCCCACGAAAACAAATCTCAAAATCCAAACGTTTTGATAAATATTTAAAAAATAATAATAATAATTAGAATGGTGGTGGTACCTTATCAGCAAGGATGTTAACAGTTCCATGGTTTGCAGTCAGATTGGCTGATGTCACACAAGGAGGGAGTTGGAATTGGACAACTACGGAATCAATGGCTTTTCCAGGGTCATTCCTGATTCCGACCATCACATTCACACGACATGTGCCGGAATCTGAACTCAATTGAGGCTTTACATATATAGGACAATTCCTTAACTTCTTCACCCTGTAGTTGACCAAATATTAGTCAAACACCTATTTATGGTCAAAATGGTCAAAAAATATCTTTATAGCATTTTCATCCCCATTTCATTGTTTCTTAATGTTTTGCATCCCTGTTTGTCTAAGTTAACAACCCAGGCGTTATATTAATGAAAATGACCATTTTGCCCTTGTCTTCTCCATTTTCTTCATCTTCCTCCTCATGAAAGTAACATTTGTCAGCATTTGTGGCAAAGTTTGAGATGAAAATCAAGATGGAGAAAATGGAGAAGACAAGGGCAAAATGGTCATTTTCATAAATTTAACAGCTGGGTTGTTAACTTAGACAACCCATGGATAAAAAAAAAACATTAAGAAGCAGCAAAATGATGACGGAAATTTCAAAAAGATTCTTTCTTGAACCAAATCCAGAAAGACAAGGGCAAAATTGTCATTTTTTATAAATTTAACAGTTGGGTTGTTAACTTAGACAACCCATGGATAAAAAACGTTAAGAAGCAGCAAAATAGGGATTGTAAATTCAAAAAGATTCTTTCTTGAACCAAATCCAAAAAGACAAGGGCAAAATGGTCATTTTCATAAATTTAACAGCTGGGTTGTTAACTTAGATGATCCATGGATAAAAAACGTTAAGAAGCAGCAGCAAAATGGGGACAGAAAATTCAAAAAGATTCTTTCTTGAACCAAATCCAAAAAGACAAGGGCAAAATGGTCATTTTTTATAAATTTAACAGTTGGGTTGTTAGCTTAGAAGCCATGGATAAAAAAAACGTTAAGAAGCAGCAAAATGAGGACGGAAAATTCAAAAGGATTCTTTCTTGAACCAAATCCAAAATAGAAAAAAAAATGATATTGCACAGGGACCAAAAGTGTAAAATTTTCGATTCCACAACAAATATTTATATCACCATATATACCTGTAACTCATGAGCTTAAAAAGTCCATCTGGTGGCACAAATGAGAGTATTTGTTCTGATTCCCATGGTCTAAACCGAACACAGGGGTGAAATTGTACATCATTCATAATTGAAGGGTTTGCAAATGAAAGGGTCAAATCCGGAATACCCGAAAGATGAGAGTTCACTTCCACCAAACCAAAGATTTCACACTTCACTAACACCCCATCACTGAACAACACAAAGTCAACATAACTGTTACATGAAACACAATAATGCAAAAATAGCAACGTACTTTCATTTACATGTGTATTATAGCATCATACTTTCATTTAATTACTTATATATCCTTATAAAATTTGAAATTACGTATATATCCTTACAAACCCTAAAAAATTACATATATACCCAAAATATTAATTTAATAATAATTAATCATTTTGAAAATTAAAAACTATTTTTACTTCTATTTTTTATAGTTTTAAAAACTAATTAAATTGTAGTATTACCATACTACCCTTGTCCCAAATTTTCCAAACATATCAGTTGTTACAATTTCTTATCATTCGATATGAAATATGCGAATCTGTCGTGATCAGTTGTTTTAGCGTGAAAAAGTTGTCGTTGTCGATTATAGAAGGAATTTCATAAGGGTATTTTAGTAACTTGGGTATTATCTAATTTTAAAAACTATTTTTTAATTTTTTCTGAAAGATTATTTATTATTATTATTAAATTAATCTTTTGGGTATATATGTGATTTTTTAAGATTTGTAAGGATATACTGGTAATTTCAAATCTTATAAGGATATATACGTAATTATAGAAGTTTGTAAGGACGTAAGCGAAATTCTCCCTTGAAAAAACTACCGAATGAAAGTAGGATGCTATAATAGACATTTAAAAGAAAGTGAGTTGAATCTTGAATGAAAGAAAAGAAGTAAAGTAGAAGGAAATATTATTTATGGTGCATGCCTGTTTATGATTGTATCGATTTCCTCAATAAGATTGACATAAACATCATTATTTGAATGCTTCAGTTGTGTTGTCCTCCATGGCACACATGATGACGTGGCACCTGGAAGTGTGTCACTGACATTAGAAGTGTTACCCGTGACAACACTCAACATTTTGCTAACAATGTTTGGAGGAGAAATCATGTCCCTCAATATGTTAGGTTCTGTAGTTAGAGGGAATCCATTGTCTATCATTTCATCCAATAGCTGCAATTCACAATAACACCAAATAGCAATGTACTTTCAGACCAATCTTTTTGGAATCTTTTCATGTATTAAAACTTACATACCTCATATACGATAACAAAATTGTCTTTTATTACATCTTCATTTAACCCTCCAAGATAATCTGAGAGGACATCAGCTACTCTGCAAAGAAACTAGAATTTACCAGTCAAACATCTGAAGCATAAGAAACAATGGAAAAGAGAGAGGAAAGAAGTGAATTATACTAACCTCTATTCCCATCAATGGTGGCATTTCAACTTGAGTGCAAGCTAAGAATGTGATCCCTTCACGTACGATGTGGAAAAGGTAATGCGTTGGTGAAGCAATTACTGGCAAACCCTATATTTAGCGAGAGATAAAGGAAGTAATTCTAATGAAGATGAATCTTCATTAATTGAATGTGAAAGGGAGTATAAGTGGATTGAGAATCGAAGGAATACCTTGAAGGAATCAGGTTGGGAGATCGATTGCTCCCAAAACCAAGCACAGATTGATCGATCGACACGATGCCCAGTCAGCTGCTTCTCTAGCATCACCTCTCTACAGATGAAATTAACAGATTGCAATCGTCGATTTTAATTAACAAACACAAACAATACTATCTTTAACTTCAAAATTTGACAAAAAGGAAAGAAATTTGGCATACCCGGAATCGGAAAGAAGAAATATACACTGCAACATATCTATTGGGTCGGTGAATGAATTGGGGTTCGATTCTTGCAGGTTTCTAGGGCTTAATAATGTTGATCTCTCGGAATCGACTTGAAGCAGTTTTGGGTGCTGAAGCCATGGGTATAGTGGGTATAAAAGAAACCGGTAATTTTGGTGTAATCCTTTTATGATTCGTATATGTTAATCCTTTTATTTTTTTATTTTTATTTTTATTTTTTTTTTGCTTTAATTTATCAAATGGTAATGCAGCATTGATCATTTTTGTTTATAACTCGTCCATTTAAGTATTTACTTTTTGATTTTTTTTTTCCAATTTCTAAATCGAAATGGGTCTCAGGAGTTGTCTAATCTTCTCGTCAAGTTGCAATTTCCTTACTCGACATTCAACAATCGAATCTCTTCTCTGATCAAGTGCATACACACCGATATGAACACGTTTTTATACACCCACTCTCGCATGCTTTCCTTTTTGTCAATGATGTATCTATTTAATGGTAGGTCTTTTCCTTATTTCTAGCAAAGTAATAGACCATGTTTAATTAACATGTTCCCATGATAATTATTGCAAGTTTAGTAGTAATAGGTAACTTATCTATAAGTTCATATATTGCATTTTTTATTGAGGATAAGCAGAATATTGTTCTAATAAGTCTCCCAAGTATCTATCTATTATAAGGAGAATTTATAATCTTGGACTTGGCCTATATTATTTGGTGTTTTCACCAATGCTCTTGAACTACGCTTCAGTCCTTCCACATTTGAGAATCACCAAGCAACATTGCTCAAACTTCGTCAAGTAAATACCATGTCGGCATGCCAAACGAACTTCAAAAAGGTTAGTAATTGCGTCTTCGGTCTTCCTAAATTGCCTTGTGTAATTGCTTCTCCGAGTTACACTAATAAACAAACCGAACTCGTTCTTCATAACCCGCAAACAGTTCATCACACTTATGGTCTAGCAAAACTAATTGAAAACAAGCTCCATGCTCAATTAAAGTTTTCTGATGGTACCTCTGACCCTCCACCAACAAACCTGCCCTTGTTGATTCTCCTCCTCACTCTACTCAAACATTTCCGATAAACGAACTTAAGTTCAATTAAAATGCAAAAATGAAGGGTTGATGGATTTTGCTACAATTAGAGCCTGAACCACCGTAGACATCCATTACACAACATAATCTGGGCCTTGAGCCGTAGCGGAGACAATAGGTGGACTGGCAGGTGCCTTACCCCCTCAATATTTAGTTGGTTGTATTAGAGATTTGCACTTCCCGTAAGTAAAGTCCATCACCTCCCTTGGGCCAAGGGCAATAGCCCATTTCATTTTATTAGATGATTGTTTATTTTCTTTTTAAAATTAGTACTTATAACAAATGGTCAAGAATACTTGCGCAAGTTAACGGCAAAAGACATTTAAAATTTTTCGCTGTTCCAGTTTGTCTATACTTTCTGTTTTAACTTAGTTTAAAAACAGGTCATATTAATTTCTTATTAGTTTAAGGATTGTATTATGTTATTTGGATATAACTTATATTTTAATATTTTTTATGATTTAAGCCCCCACTATTTTAAAATTCTAGTTCCGCCCCTGGCCTTGAGAACAATATCCTTTTTATAGGGGGTATCGATAAGAACACGTTTCCATAGACCCATTCTTATGCTTTCCTTTTTGTCCATGAAGCATTTATTTAGTAGTAGGTCACATTTCCTTATTTTTAGCAAAGTGGTAGGTCATTTTTCCTTATTCCTAGCAAAATGGTAGGTCATTTTTCCTTATTTCTAGCAAAGTAATGGACCATGTTTAATTATCATGTCCCATGATAATTTTTTAAAGTTTAGTAGTAGTAGGTAGCTTGCATGAATTTTATTGCATTTTTCATTAAGGATAAGCAAAAAATTGTTCGAATAAGGGGGTGTTTGGGATTGCTTATTTAAAACAACTTATGCTTATTATTAAAAGTGATTATTATCTTATCCGGTGTGAAAACGGAGTTTTACAAAAGAAGTGTTTGTTTTCTAGTGTTTGGCAAGCGGTGCTTATGTATGTAATACGGAAATAACTTATCAAAATCTGCTTAAATAAGTCAATAAGTAAGAAAGCATTAACATATCAAAAACTGCTCATTTAAGCAAATAAGTACTTATAAAATATATAAATATATACATCCAAACACTTAAAACTGCTTATTACCGGTGTCAAATGTTGGAAATCCATGTTCATGTTATGAGTTTCAAAAACTATAAGTTGCAACGGAAGCAAGAATCATGAACACGAATTTTTCTTCAAGAGGATCATGCTACATGCATGTAGAGATAAGATGAAGAAGAAGCATAGATGGAGTTCAAGATCATACCCTTTCTTCTTGACCTTAGTTTGGACGATTTTGATGACAAGGAAGCAAGAGAGTTTCCCTCTATAGCTTAGTCCACCACAAGTAAGATCACCTTAGATGCTAGTCTTCAAAACTTGCAAGATGAACACCTTTAATCCTTGAGCTTGAAAAACGATTTTTGCATGCAACAAAGGAGTGTTCTTGGCTGGTGTTTTGAGCATGAAAGTGAAGGTATACTCTCTCCAAAATGGCCGAAAATTTTAGTCACCAAGAGTGGAGTATGAAGAGTTATTTTTAAACAAAAGAACCTAGTCAATTCTTGGAGACACAAAGCATCTTGTATACTTTTAATGTTCAAACTCATGCTCCTTGGGAGGACCATGAGGGGGCCGGCCATCAAGGGTCAAAAAGGAGAGATTTCATGCTTTATTATTTATAAAGAATTGTCAAAAGTTTTTATAAATAATAAACCTTCATTTCCAAATCTAATCCTTTTATTTATTCACACATATATATATACTTATAACTAACATATATATAATTATATATATGTTTATATAAATATATATATATATATATATATCTTCTATAATGTAATATATGTATTCAAATATATATATTTTCATAAAATATAAATATTTATACATTTATACACACATGTGAAATTCATTTTAACACTTAAAATAAGAAAAGGGTTAGATACTTATCATTTAAACCATCTAACAATTAAATGATATAAATGATCATATACATACTCATATTAATTCATCTCATATGAATCATAACTTAGAGTAATTATTAATTTCCATAAAGTAATAATTCTCTGAATAAATTGCAAGTATTATATCATTTGACGATAAATCAAATTCATTGTATCAAATGATCAAATTGGTGTCTAACTTGTTATTGGTGTGACCCTATAGGATCGTGTGTTATTAGTAATATTATTTTATAATCATCCTTGGGCATACAGAACTAACAATCTCCCACTTGCACAAGGTTGCATCATAGAATGACATTCACAGTGATAGATGTCTAGCAACACTTCACTGTCCCCAATAACACATGACTTAATGCCATTCAACAACATCCAATTCTTCAGAAAGCTCGAGGCTCTAATTGATGTACAAGGTTATCTATCAATTATCCCTTTGTCTCAGACATCATGTTGAACATGAGACATGGATCTTAATCATTCTCATTTTATATTCAACTTTTAATCAGGCGCCTTAGATGTCTAACTCTCAACACATAAGAGGAACAAATCCCATCTTGACTACATATGCCCCTTATGTAGTTGGTACTATACTTGAGTATGGTCTGTATGGTTGTCTATATTTCAAGAACAACGGTGAACCATATCAAAGCATAGCATTCTCTACATTTGAGTCCCAAATATGTATCTCAGGTCTAAGGATACAATGATAATACCTTTGTTCAAGAATCACTTATGATAATGATCCATGGAGTGATCTTGAAACGGGTCAAGTCCAATACTTGTTCACTAACAAGTACCTATGAATTTGGTTGCAACCTTTTGCTACTTTTACCCATAAAAGTCAACCAATCCAATTCATATTAGTCTTACTTCATAATTGCTCCCACAACTATAATCGACTATGGACGTTTAGAATAACTAAATTATTCAAGGATTAAACATGCTAATAAAATACAAAATTATGAATGAAACATCACGTCACATATATTACATAATTATTGTTGTTTACATAGTTTCATATTCATAAAACACTAAACACAAATCAAATCCATTCATTAGAAAAACGAAGTCCTATACCCTTAGCGTGACTTTCATGCTTAGCTTGGGGTAAAGGCTTTGTGAATGGGTCTGCCAAATTCTGATCTGTATGAACCTTGTGAATACTTATTTCACCATTCTTAACTTCATGTCGTATGTAGTTATACCTTCGGTGAATGTGTTTGGTCTTTTGATGTGATCTAGGTTCCTTTGCTTGAGCTATAGCACCTAGATTATCACAGAAGATTTCTATAGGGTCCCGAATGGAAGGAACAACCCCTAGATCTTCAATGAACTTTCTCATCCAGACAGCTTCTTGAGCAGCTTCCGAAGCAGCAACATATTCTGATTCTGTAGTGGATTGTGCAATCACTTCTTGTTTGGAACTCTTCCAAGACACAGCTCCTCCATTTAAAATAAAGACATACCCAGATTGAGATCTCGAATCGTCCCTATCTGTTTGGAAGCTTGCGTCAGTGTAACCCTTTACCTTTAAGCTTTCTTCCAAACCACCGTAAACTAAGAACATGTCTTTAGTTCTTCTCAAGTACTTAAGAATGTTCTTTACAGCAGTCCAGTGGGCTTCACCTGGGTTCTGTTGATATCTACTAGTCATGCTTAAGGCACATGAGACGTCGGGCCTAGTGCATAACATGGCATACATGATAGACCCAATTGCTGAGCATATGGGACATGTTTCATCCTTTCAAGTTCAGTCCTAGTGCTTGGGCACTGATGTAACACCCCATTTCTACTGTTTTCAAATACTATGGTTTTTCGTATAAATACATGAATACAAAAATACGGTTTATCAAAAAAAACCGATAATTTACATTTTTAAAACTGTGGGTGTTACAAATCCATACCAAATCTAACCATAGTAAGCAAGAAGAGGATTAAACCTTGCGTCCAAATTAGGAGCTAACTCAAGCTCCACTCCAGCTAAACTTCATCCCATTTATAGCAACTTATTTTGACCTGGAATACATGGCAAAACATAGAATACGTAAGACAAAAATTGTCTCGTGAGTTACATGAGTTTTAGACTCAAACTTTTAACTTCTTTTCCAACTTTTTATAAAACTTATAACATAAACATCTTTCAAAGTTTTACAATGATATCATACCATATCTCATTATCTTTAAAAAAATCATTACATATCATGCCTGGCAAAAATATCTTCTTTCAAAACTTTATAATAGCAACATACTATAACTCTTTACTTCTCAAAAATCATTTTATGACATACTTTACAAAAATATCATCTTTCTTACTTTCTTTGACTGGTTTTATAAGCTTGCTGGATTTTTATACTTAGGGCTTTAATCACTATAAGTGATACCCCAAGTCTCTACGGCTAGAAAGAACGGATCAATCCTCACCATAGAAGTGCTGAGGCGATCTACTTCGCGATGGGGCTTTTTCCCCAGTAGACCCCTTACCTAACCCGGGTAGGTTGGAACATAGTTCCCTTACTAACGCTGCTTGCTACAATTACCAGTCATACAAAATACTTGCTACTTGCTTGAACATTTCTCATATACATATAACTTGTGGCTAGGTGCCAAACTACATCACTTTATGTGTTTATGGCTAGATGCCAAAAACATAACTTTCGTTTCACATAAACCATATGTTTAAAACATGTCTTTATAACATTTTAGGCTTAATGTCAAATCATACTTTCCAAACATCTTGTGGCTATACGCCCTTTCATACTAGAAAACATATACAATTTGTAACCAAAACATACTTCTTAAACATTTTATGGCTATATGCCTATCCATACTTTCAAACATGTATAACTTGTATTCAAAATATACTTTCACATAATTGGTTCATAGACCAAAACATACATTCACATAATTGGTTCATAGACCAAAACATAACTTCAAATATAACATTATACTTTCACAAACAAGTTAGAAATAATACTCTTGCATATAATTTCACATATAGAAATTTTATAAGAAATCTTGAAAATACTTACTTGCCATGTACCCCAGAATGGGTAAAAATACTGCATGTACTCACCTTGACTAGTTAGAGAAGTCTAACTATAGCTACACCCTTCCTTGTCCTTTCCGTTTATTGATCTTTTACTTCTTAAGCACCTAGAACGTTTATTCACATTTTATTAATAACACGTTATACTTTAACATGTAAGGACTACTTTGTTATGTTCCACTAGACTCGTATCACAATATTTTTGTGATATTCATCCCTTAGCACACCTTTTTACTTATTCTTATTATCATTTAAATGTCATTTTATTGACCATTATACCCTTGGAAAGTCACATACACAATTTAGACTCATTTTTCATGTTTTCATGCTCTATAACACTTATGGGATCAATTGGAGACCAAGGCTACATGTCTAGGGGCAAAATAGGCTCTTTACCCCTCATCAGAGAGTTACACGGCCGTGTAACTTTACCCATAATAGTTACACGGTCGTGTAACTCTCCCAGACCCTTCAAACTTCGAATTTTGCACTAAAAATCATGTATCAGGCTCGTTTTAACTCCAAACTTCACCAAATTTTGACCGTAGGTTCTATTGACCCTTTATTATGTTAAGAACATGTTTTCACTTCTATTAGGTCTTATTTAGTCCATGACTTAATGATTAAGACCATAGGATGTCACAAGAGCTCTAAGGAAGCTCACATGCATATCAACTCAAATTTTAAAGTCTAGTTTTGTTCATTTTCTGTCCATATACTTATATAACCAATGGATGATTTAATTTAAGGTTTTTACAACCCAAAACATACTTTGTTAATTACCAATTCATGATTTCCATTAACCATTTCCATGGGTTTCATTCATGGAATCACCAATTCCATTCCATCCTTTAAATTTCAGTTTTTGTTCAAACTTCCATTTTATTAATTGAAATTCTTAGGAAACCACTTCCAATGGTTTCTTCATACATATACATCATTTATGACTCTTTATAACCAACTCTTTTAGTCAAATTAACACTTTGACCATAAACCCCAAATTCTAGGGTTCATAAAAATCAAACTCACCAAATCACCCATTTTTTTGCCAAAAATCATTTTATTGGATTTTTCAAGCTTAAGAACTGATTTCTTACTTCTTTTATGTCATGTTTGACTTAACAAAACCATTAGAATCATATGAAATCAGTTTCAACTCATTAACCCATTTCTAGGGTTCTTGAGCTAAAAACCCATTTCATCATTTTTGCATTAAATCTTCAATTCTTTGGAATTACTTGTTAATACAAGTTTCTTTCATCATTTCTAACCTATTAAACTCATTAGAATCACTGGAAATTACTTGATCATACCAACCCGTGGCATGATGTTCTTGAACCAAAATCATCTTTTCTTGATTTTTCAACATATTCAACAACTAAACATGTTAGATTGATGATTTTGAGCAAGATGAGTTTGTTGGAACTATAATCTCTTGAAAATCAGAAGTTAAGGTTCAACTTCCGTTCAAGATTTTAAACTTAAAACAAAGAAACCTTACCTCTTGAAACTTGGAAATCACAATTTCCAGGTGATATCTTCAACTTCTTGCAGGATAATCAAAGCTCCTTCTCCTCCCGTGCTCTCTCTCTCGTGTTCTCTGGAAATCTCTATAAACTTCTACTGAGTTCTAGAGATGAGAGTTATAACTCTCTATTTTATATTTTAATTTTTATAAAATATTTACATTTTAGTCCTTAAGTTCACTTTCTTGAACTTTAACCACTATAATCAATTTTTATCACATAAAACCTTCTTTTCTTATATTTTTGCCACAAGCAAAGAATATTTTTACATATTTGGTCCTTCACATGGTCTAATGTCCAAATTACCCTTTTATGGTAAATTGACCAAATTACCCTTTTTACTAGAATTAACTTTCAAATACTTATCACTATTATTTGGTGTCAAAATTTTTATTTCATTACTTATTAGCTTCAAAGATCATATTTTCATTATTTAAATGTCATTTGAGTATCAAATGACCATTTTGCCCTTTTTCACTATTTTCTCCAAACGCTTGGAATTTTACTACATTTCCAATAATTTACTTTAAAACTTCCAGAATGTTTTAATCTTTTCCTTATATATTTTCTCGAATATAAATTCATGATTTTTGGGTCGTTACAACTACCTCCCCCTTATTAGGATTCCGTCCTCGGAATCATCATTCAACTATTAATTTAAGGGATCACTACTTCCTTTTCTTCAAAGGTTCTCAGCTCAAGTTTGGTTCTTAATCAACTTTTAGAGATTTCTATTTTCATATTCTTATAAAGAATAACAGCTTACTTTGTAATTCTTCTTATATGTTTACCAAAACTTCATGAGACTATATTAATCACATTCTTCACTTATAAAACTCTTCCCAAATACAATTTTGGTATGATTTTGTATTTATATAATTTTATAGATACACAATACCTTTCTTTGAAAAAATCTTGTCCCTTAACGGACATTTTATTTGAGCATAACTTCTTCTTCTTCTCTTATAACATTACTTATTCATTCTCACATTTCTCTCTTCTTATTTCTTTGTTCCTGCGTTATACATAATAATTTTTCTTTTATTCTTTCTTTATCTCTACTGACAACTCCTAGTTGGTTACCATTTTTAAGGAATGCATTCTTTTCCTTTCATTTCATTTCACACCTTTACTTTTTTGTTTGGGACAGAATCTGTCGAAACAGTATATCTTTCACGAAAATCTGCATATCTCACTCTAAAAGTGTTGAAACATCGCATTGCTTTTTATTTTAACAATTGGACATCATTAGCTTTCTTTCTATGTATAATACACAATGTTTGACTTTATAACCTGGTACAGTTTTACTATTGAAGTTGATCTATTATTTTAGTCAACTTCCTTCTTTTCTACTCTTGTCATTTATACTACTAATTGTATACTAATTGTATATTTCTTGTTAGCTTCTATACTTCCGCAATCCCCTTGTATATGTTCCACTTTGTAAACTATATGTATTATTTTCTTTAAATACATATCTCTTTTCATTTCGTATATGTATGCTACTATTACATCATTATACTTACTACTTTCATTCTGCATCCATCTTTTATAAAATGTCCTTTTCATATACTTCTTACTCCTCTTACATTATATTTGTATTACTTTCATTAATACATATGTTATATCACCTTTTTCTCATGCTATTTGCACATTTCGACATAATAGCAATCCAAGATACTTCTTTCATCCTCCTTTATTAGTTATGAGATTTTATTCTCGTTCATTCATTACACTTACTAATACAATTTTGTCTTTTTCATTTCTTAGCTTTCTTACAATACTCTTATGAGTACATTTCTTATCTTCTAAGGTACCCCATGTACCATTCTCATCTTATTACACTTTTCATAATATTACTATCCTGTGGTGTATTTATGTTTCACAAACCACATTCATTAACTTCTTGACATATACTTACAAGTTCTTAGTTGCATATTATACACATATATATATATACTTGGTTCTCTTTTGGTTTAAGAACTCAACTAGGTATTTTTAACATTTTCGTCCCATGACAACTTCTTGACACAACCCTCAATCACCATTATCATTCGTTACTCTTTATCTGTCGTAGCTAATGCCAACAAAATATTTTTCTTAGCTTTACATCTTTTACCATCTCTGTTATGTGTTATAAGGCGACATGCCTAACACATTATGTTATTCTTTCATTTAAAGTTCACTTCTTTACACTATATATTTCTTTACAACATTATATATTTCATATTTCTTATAAACTTCCTTCTTATGTATCTCTAGGTGATACACAACTGTCCTTGATTTTCTCATTATCTTTCGTTCTTTTGTATTTCGAGGCAATTTGACAAATACATCATTTTACTCTTTTGCTTTATACTTTATAGTATTCTAATTAGAATACTTATTTCATAACCACTTTTATACTTTTGTACATCATATTTATATATCCCAAAACTTACTCATGTTTTTACATTTATAAACACATATAAACATGCATACACTTCTTTGTATTTCATGGCTACAAGCCATGTACTGGCCATTTCTCACAATCTTTGAATACTTTCACTCGTCACTTCCATTTAGAAGTAATAACTTCCTGTCTATTTATTTTAGTTCTTATCTTGTCTTTGATTCTTTGTCTAATACTTATTTACACGTTTACTCTTGTTCTTTACTTCATATGTTTATGACCTTTAGTCATTTTCTTTTTATGCTTACAGGTTTCTTCAGTTAACATACTTCATTATACTCTTTTATTACTGGTATTTCTTCTTATACTTCTTTCATTTGGTTGCGGATTTTAATTCCTGGCAACCACTATCTTATCGTTATTTAGTTCACCTTTAGTTTCTTGCCTAACATTTATTTAGGCATTCAACCTTTATTTCTCGACTCACATTCATTTTATCACATTACATTAATGCATTTTACTTAGAATTTAACAATTTACCATTCATCATTCTTTTCCCCATTTGGGTAATCTTACTTTGTTTTTATTACTCATTATAGCATTTTACTTATAACTTGATCAATTGTTAAATCTTTGGACACTTTCATACATCTTCTATTTTTAACTTTTCTCATCATTTTACTCTTATCGTTCTGCAACGATATCTTACTTCCTTTATATCTTTAATATACACACGATTTTTAGATAAAATTCTGCATTTAATGGTTATGCCCAAAGCACACCACTTGTCAACATTAAACTCTTCTTTACCATTCTTTTATTATTTTTTTTACAAATTTATTTACTATCAATATACTCTGCTTAAAATTTTCATTCTTCAAGTAAGAGTCTTACAACTCTTATATAGGTAATCAATACCTATAATTCCTCTTTAAATTGCTCTTATTCATACTTTCTCTCGCCTCGACAGGCATATACTTTAATATATTTCAATCTGTCTAAAAATATTAATTATCACATTATTTCTTTTACTTTACCATACTAAGTGGTATATATCCACTACATTAACTTTTAATACTTACCACCTTACTGGTTGTTATTACATAGGCATATAATTCCTATGTTTTACTTACTACTCTCTCAAAACCTTACCCACCAGAATACCATAATTCCTTTGTGATTCCACCGGTCTCAATACATATCCTGTGATTATGATAATACGGGCCCATATTACCATAATCACCTATACATATTGATTCTGCTGTTACCACAAGGTTTCATGGGACACTGGTTCCTTTAACATATAACACCATCATAAGTACATGGTGATCACTACTAAAATCTTACTACTTTATAAACATAGTCTTTAATAAATTTAGACGGTTATGGAAAATATAATATAATTTTCCTAACGGTCAAATATTTGCTCACTCTAAACATTAGCTTAACACTTCTTAGTGTTATATATCTACATATTTTTAATAATGCATAATGTCTTATTCATTTAAGACATCATATAACATACTTTCATGAACTAACATTCCTATAGCATGAGTTTAAGCCTAGGAGTGGAACAAGCCAATCCTAATTCGCTTAAACTATGGCTCTGATACCAACTTGTAACACCCCATTTCTACTGTTTTCAAATACTATGGTTTTTCGTATAAATACATGAATACAAAAATACGGTTTATCAAAAAAACCGATAATTTACATTTTTAAAACTGTGGGTGTTACAAATCCATACCAAATCTAACCATAGTAAGCAAGAAGAGGATTAAACCTTGCGTCCAAATTAGGAGCTAACTCAAGCTCCACTCCAGCTAAACTTCATCCCATTTATAGCAACTTATTTTGACCTGGAATACATGGCAAAACATAGAATACGTAAGACAAAAATTGTCTCGTGAGTTACATGAGTTTTAGACTCAAACTTTTAACTTCTTTTCCAACTTTTTATAAAACTTATAACATAAACATCTTTCAAAGTTTTACAATGATATCATACCATATCTCGTTATCTTTAAAAAAATCATTACATATCATGCCTGGCAAAAATATCTTCTTTCAAAACTTTATAATAGCAACATACTATAACTCTTTACTTCTCAAAAATCATTTTATGACATACTTTACAAAAATATCATCTTTCTTACTTTCTTTGACTGGTTTTATAAGCTTGCTGGATTTTTATACTTAGGGCTTTAATCACTATAAGTGATACCCCAAGTCTCTACGGCTAGAAAGAACGGATCAATCCTCACCATAGAAGTGTTGAGGCGATCTACTTCGCGATGGGGCTTTTTCCCCAGTAGACCCCTTACCTAACCCGGGTAGGTTGGAACATAGTTCCCTTACTAACGCTGCTTGCTACAATTACCAGTCATACAAAATACTTGCTACTTGCTTGAACATTTCTCATATACATATAACTTGTGGCTAGGTGCCAAACTACATCACTTTATGTGTTTATGGCTAGATGCCAAATACATAACTTTCGTTTCACATAAACCATATGTTTAAAACATGTCTTTATAACATTTTAGGCTTAATGTCAAATCATACTTTCCAAACATCTTGTGGCTATACGCCCTTTCATACTAGAAAACATATACAATTTGTAACCAAAACATACTTCTTAAACATTTTATGGCTATATGCCTATCCATACTTTCAAACATGTATAACTTGTATTCAAAATATACTTTCACATAATTGGTTCATAGACCAAAACATACTTTCACATAATTGGTTCATAGACCAAAACATAACTTCAAATATAACATTATACTTTCACAAACAAGTTAGAAATAATACTCTTGCATATAATTTCACATATAGAAATTTTATAAGAAATCTTGAAAATACTTACTTGCCATGTACCCCAGAATGGGTAAAAATACTGCATGTACTCACCTTGACTAGTTAGAGAAGTCTAACTGTAGCTACACCCTTCCTTGTCCTTTCCGTTTATTGATCTTTTACTTCTTAAGCACCTAGAACGTTTATTCACATTTTATTAATAACACGTTATACTTTAACATGTAAGGACTACTTTGTTATGTTCCACTAGACTCGTATCACAATATTTTTGTGATATTCATCCCTTAGCACACCTTTTTACTTATTCTTCTTATCATTTAAATGTCATTTTATTGACCATTATACCCTTGGAAAGTCACATACACAATTTAGACTCATTTTTCATGTTTTCATGCTCTATAACACTTATGGGGTCAATTGGAGACCAAGGCTACATGTCTAGGGGCAAAATAGGCTCTTTACCCCTCATCAAAGAGTTACACGGCCGTGTAACTTTACCCATAATAGTTACACGGTCGTGTAACTCTCCCAGACCCTTCAAACTTCGAATTTTGCACTAAAAATCATGTATCAGGCTCGTTTTAACTCCAAACTTCACCAAATTTTGACCGTAGGTTCTATTGACCCTTTATTATGTTAAGAACATGTTTTCACTTCTATTAGGTCTTATTTAGTCCATGACTTAATGATTAAGACCATAGGATGTCACAAGAGCTCTAAGGAAGCTCACATGCATATCAACTCAAATTTTAAAGTCTAGTTTTGTTCATTTTCTGTCCATATACTTATATAACCAATGGATGATTTAATTTAAGGTTTTTACAACCCAAAACATACTTTGTTAATTACCAATTCATGATTTCCATTAACCATTTACATGGGTTTCATTCATGGAATCACCAATTCCATTCCATCCTTTAAATTTCAGTTTTTGTTCAAACTTCCATTTTATTAATTGAAATTCTTAGGAAACCACTTCCAATGGTTTCTTCATACATATACATCATTTATGACTCTTTATAACCAACTCTTTTAGTCAAATTAACACTTTGACCATAAACCCCAAATTCTAGGGTTCATAAAAATCAAACTCACCAAATCACCCATTTTTTTGCCAAAAATCATTTTATTGGATTTTCAAGCTTAAGAACTGATTTCTTACTTCTTTTATGTCATGTTTGACTTAACAAAACCATTAGAATCATATGAAATCAGTTTCAACTCATTAACCCATTTCTAGGGTTCTTGAGCTAAAAACCCATTTCATCATTTTTGCATTAAATCTTCAATTCTTTGGAATTACTTGTTAATACAAGTTTCTTTCATCATTTCTAACCTATTAAACTCATTAGAATCATTGGAAATTACTTGATCATACCAACCCGTGGCATGATGTTCTTGAACCAAAATCATCTTTTCTTGATTTTTCAACATATTCAACAACTAAACATGTTAGATTGATGATTTTGAGCAAGATGAGTTTGTTGGAACTATAATCTCTTGAAAATCAGAAGTTAAGGTTCAACTTCAGTTCAAGATTTTAAACTTAAAACAAAGAAACCTTACCTCTTGAAACTTGGAAATCACAATTTCCAGGTGATATCTTCAACTTCTTGCAGGATAATCAAAGCTCCTTCTCCTCCCGTGCTCTCTCTCGTGTTCTCTGGAAATCTCTATAAACTTCTACTGAGTTCTAGAGATGAGAGTTATAACTCTCTATTTTATATTTTAATTTTTATAAAATATTTACATTTTAGTCCTTAAGTTCACTTTCTTGAACTTTAACCACTATAATCAATTTTTATCACATAAAACCTTCTTTTCTTATATTTTGCCACAAGAATATTTTTACATATTTGGTCCTTCACATGGTCTAATGTCCAAATTACCCTTTTATGGTAAATTGACCAAATTACCCTTTTTACTAGAATTAACTTTCAAATACTTATCACTATTATTTGGTGTCAAAATTTTTATTTCATTACTTATTAGCTTCAAAGATCATATTTTCATTATTTAAATGTCATTTGAGTATCAAATGACCATTTTGCCCTTTTTCACTATTTTTCTCCAAACGCTTGGAATTTTACTACATTTCCAATAATTTACTTTAAAACTTCCAGAATGTTTTAATCTTTTCCTTATATATTTTCTCGAATATAAATTCATGATTTTTGGGTCGTTACAACTGAGACTTACTTAGGATGGTACCATGCGGTATTGGCAAGAATCCTCTTTTGGAGTCTTGCATCTTGAACCTTTTCAAGATTTTATCAATATATACACTTTGGCTTAGACCAATAAGTCTCTTATATCTATCTCTATAGATCTTTATGCCTAATACATAAGCAGCTTCTCCTAAGTCCTTCATTGAGAAACAGTTCTCAAGGAACGTTTTGACACCTTTTAAGGTTGGGATGTCATTTCCAAATAGAAGTATGTCATCTACATACAATACTAGGAATATGACTATGCTCCCACTAGCTTTCTTGTAAACACAGGAGTCATCCTCATTTTTGATGAATCCAAAATTTGTAATCTTTTCATCAAAGCGGATGTTCCATGTTCGAGACGCTTGCTTCAATCCATAGATTGATCTTTTAAGCTTGCACACTTTGCTTGGATGCTTGGGATCGACAAAACCTTCAGGTTGATCCATGTAGACATCTTCCAATAAGTGTCCATTAAGGAAAGCGGTCTTGACATCCATTTGCCATATCTCATAATCATAGTATGCGGCTATGGCAAAAAGTATCCTAATTGACTTGATCATTGCCACCGGTGAAAAGGTCTCATCATAGTCTATACCATGAGTTTGTGAGTATCCTTTAGCGACAAGTCTAGCCTTAAAAGTGTGAACATTTCCATCCACGTCGGTTTTCTTCTTGAAAACCCATTTGTTCCCAACAGTCTTACAATTGGTGGGAAGATTAACCAAGTCCCATACTTGGTTATCGTGCATGGATTGCATCTCAGTGTTCATGGCTTCAAGCCATTTATCAGATTCAGGATCTGACATTGCACTCTGGTAGTTGACGGGTTCATCAGAATCTATCATATAACATTCCTCTTCCATCATTAGGTAACCATACCTTTCAGGTTCAAATCGAACCCAACCAGATCTGCGAACATCTTGTGTTACAATTTGTTCCTGATCAACTGTTTGTTCAGGTTCAGCAATTTCTTGTTGAATGCTAGATCCAATTTCTTGTGTATCAGGCTGTGGTTCCTGAAGTTCTTCAAGTTCCACAAACCTCCCACTAGCCTCTTCCGTCAGAAACTTGTTTTCTAGGAATTCAGCTTTTCGAGAAATAAATATCTTGTTCTTTACGGGATTGTAGAAGTAGTATCCAAGACAATCTTTCGGATACCCTACAAAGATACACTTGATTGAACGGGGTTCTAGTTTGTTTGAAGCTTCTTGTCTAACATAAGCTTCACAACCCCATACCTTGAGATAGAATAAAGATGGAACCCTTCCATGCCATATCTCATAAGGCGTTTTATCTACCTTCTTAGTAGGTGCCATGTTTAGGAGACGAGCAGCTGTTTGTAAAGCATAACCCCAAAATGATAAAGGTAGAGTACTTCTACTCATCATGGATCGAACCATATCCAATAATGTTCGGTTCCGTCTTTTAGATACACCATTATGTTGTGGTGTTCCAGGTGGAGTAAGTTGTGAAACAATTCCACAAGTCTTAAGATGATCCATAAAGTTTGTAGTTAAGTACTCACCTCCTCTATCAGAACGTAGAACTTTAATTGTTTTGTTGAGTTGATTTTCCACTTCACTTTGAAACGTTTTGAACATTTCAAATGCCTCATGTTTATGTTTAATCAAATAAACATATCCAAATCGACTTAAGTCATCAGTGAAGGTGATGAAATATCTTTCACCATATCTAGTCATTGGCTTGAAAGGACCACATACATCCGTATGTATGATTCCTAACAAGTCCTTTGCCCTCTCATTGGTTCCCGAGAAAGGAGCTTTGGTCATCTTGCCATGTAAACAAGATTCACATATATCAAATGAGTCATTCTCATTTGCCTTCAAAAGTCCACTCTTTTTAAGTTGGGATATGCGTTTCTTGTTTATATGCCCAAGGCGACAATGCCATAGATAGGTTTGACTCAAATCACATTTGGGTCTCTTGGTGAAAGTGTGGTATAAAGAGCCATGGTTAGTCTTTTCATCAAGGTTTACTTCATAAATTCCATTTAAAGGCCTAGCCTCGAAATAGAATACATTGTTTTTCGAAACACAAATGTCATCATTTATAAAGCAAAGATTAAAACCACATTGTCTCAACTTAGCAACCGAAATAATATTCCTAGTCAAGCTAGGAACATAATAAACATTCGTTAATGTCAAATACAAGCCACTAGGTAGTAATAACTCAAAACTTCCAATTGAATCCACCGCAACCCTTGCACTGTTTCCAACCCGGAGTACTACCTCGTTTGCTTTCAGTCGCCTACTCCTTTTGAACCCCTGCAACATATTACAAATGTGAGTTCCACAACCAGTATCAAATACCCATGTGTTAGGAGATAAATTATAAAGTTCTAGGTCTATCACATAGATACCTGAAGTGCCCTCACCGGCCTTCTTCTTCTTCAACTCTGCAAGATAGGTAGGGCAATTTCTCTTCCAATGCCCAACTTTGCCACATTCGAAGCACGCGTCTTCTTTGGCTACCTTTGCTTTCTTCTTGGGTGGTCGGGATGGTTGGACAACTTTCTTGCCCTTTCCTTTGACAACCTTTGCCTTCCCTTTACCCTTGGAGTTTGCGGGGTGTTCGGGTCTAGTTCTCTTTGTACCACCTTCCTTGATCATGAGAACTTGAGTGGTTTTCTTAGGCAGATTCTTTTCCGCGGTAATTAGCATCCCATGCAATTCCGGGATAGTCTTGTTCAAACCATTCATGTTATAATTCATGACAAAGGGATCAAAAGACTTTGTCAAGGAGTTAAGGATCATATCCGTTGCTAGCTCTTCGGGCATCACAACTCCAAGACGTGCCAAATGATCAATGTGACTCTTCATTTTGAGCACATAAGAGCTTACCGTCTGTCCATCCTCCATCTTGCAAGCATGGAAAGCCCGAACAGTTTCAAACCTTTCCGTTCTTGCAAGTTGTTGGAACATTTCCTTCAATTGATTAATCATGTCATAGGCCGAATGATTCTCCAAATCCTTCTGAAGGTCAGGAATCATGGTTGCCAACATTAGACATGATGCATCAATGGAGTCATCCATCTTTTTAAGCCATGCATCGTGTGCGGGCTTAGGAATGGTAGGGGGCTCTTCAGGAAGTGGTTCATTGAGAACATATTCTTTCTTTTCTTGTTTGAGAACTATTCTCATACTACGGTACCAATCTAAGAAGTTGGTGTGGTTTAGTTTTTCTCCCTCAAGGAGAGACCGTAGTGATGTTTTGTTTGGAGCCGGGTTTGTTGTGTTTGGTGCCATATACAAAATTTTAACAAGGTTCAATTTAGTAATTTATGATATTAAGTCCTTAATAATTAATACCCCTTTTTGTTTCATAAACTTTAATTGATTAAGGTCTAGAATCCAAGTTGCAATACAAACAAGCGGTTAGGTATCCTTTATCCCGCCCATTCAAATCAACAAGGTAGGTAACGGTTTACCAATTATATCCAAATATAATTTCTAGAGTTATGGGATCCCATTATAACATTTATAAGTTTGGCATGTTTGATCCCATCTATGCCTTGGATTTCTAATGCTTAGGTGACCTTTATCACAAAAGATTTCCAAACAAATCATCCCACTTAAACGGACATGTAGTTTTGACAACTATTAATGGTTAGGTGTCCTTTATCCCATCAATATTACAAAACTACCTCTTGTATCACAAGAAGACTCCAAGTGGTTAGGTAACCTTTATCCCACAAGGATATACAAGTGATACATGAGTGTCTTTAAGAGGGACGGCATTGATTTGTATTTCGAAAGGGATTTTGTATGTTTTACAATTCTAATTTTGAAAAACATATAGTATCATGTACATTGCATGCATCCAATGAACATGGTACCATTAAAATCTTATTTTGTCAATTGGTTCCTTTAATCATAAAATCTCAATTTTATTAATTCTTTGATTGTGGTCAAGATTATAACTAATATCCAATATCAAGTTTGAGTTTGATCACATACAAGAGAACCAATTTTAATCCTAAATAATTACCATTATTACTTAGGGTTGGAGTTTGTAAGAATTCATAAAATCTCCATTTTATTTGTTTCATTTATTTTCAAAACTTGACTTTATAGGTTTTATAACAAAACCCATTTTTAATAAAACCAATTTTATTACATCTTATGTTTTTAAATGTCAATTTGAAAATTACAAACTCCTTGATGATTATGTTTAATTATCTAGGTTGTCTAGCATGCAAAATCTTATTTTCATCCACAACATAAAATAACAAAACATTCAATCATCACATGCATGCATGGGTGCATAAACACAAGCCAACTAGTTTGATATTTCATGTGAGCCATACATGAAATATCAAGTCCAAACCTAGGGACAAAAAGGTGACAAAAACTCAACCAAATGATCTTCGATTTGGCTACAATTTTGCCAATCTTCTTATAACATCAAATGAGACTTGAACCACCATTTCTTGACACCATGGAAGAGCTTGTGATTTTTCTTTGCCCTCTCCAAAAATTGCGACATGTATGGGACAGCAGGAAGGATTTTGTGACATTTTGTTGCTTTCTTGACTTCATTCTTGGTCAAATTGATGCTTATATTTGCCAACACTTATTGTATATGCTAGATATTAAAGTTACCAACAAGTATAGCATCAAAATACCAAGATATGAATTTTTTAAGTCCTTCCTTAACAGATTCGAAATCTGGACAGCAGCTATCCAGAAAGTGCTGCTGTTGGGTGCAATCTTCTCTTGGTCTTTTACTTCCTTCTCTTGTTACATTTTGTGAAAAATATAAAATACAACTATTATAATAATTACAAAATGAATAAAAGAAGGAAATAACTAATTATTATTACAAACCATTTGAATAAAAGAATAGATTACAACCATATCGAATTTAAACACAAAACATGCATCATATGGTCCTTAGCTTGTTTATGCACCATTTTATCACATAAAATCATAAGAAAATCAACACTTTGTTTTTCTAAGGCAACAATTATGTAACCAAATTCATGCAAACATAAATTTTAGTTGGTTACATAAAATCATAGATTAAACACTTGCATGTTGCCAAAGAAGCCATGCATGAACATTGCATTCAAGAAGATGAACATTCATGGCTTCCAAAAACCAAGTTTATCCAAATAAACTTATTATCTAAACATGCAATATAGCCATGGCTCTGATACCAATTGTTGGAAATCCATGTTCATGTTATGAGTTTCAAAAACTATAAGTTGCAACGGAAGCAAGAATCATGAACACGAATTTTTCTTCAAGAGGATCATGCTACATGCATGTAGAGATAAGATGAAGAAGAAGCATAGATGGAGTTCAAGATCATACCCTTTCTTCTTGACCTTAGTTTGGACGATTTTGATGACAAGGAAGCAAGAGAGTTTCCCTCTATAGCTTAGTCCACCACAAGTAAGATCACCTTAGATGCTAGTCTTTAAAACTTGCAAGATGAACACCTTTAATCCTTGAGCTTGAAAAACGATTTTTGCATGCAACAAAGGAGTGTTCTTGGCTGGTGTTTTGAGCATGAAAGTGAAGGTATACTCTCTCCAAAATGGCCGAAAATTTTAGTCACCAAGAGTGGAGTATGAAGAGTTATTTTTAAACAAAAGAACCTAGTCAATTCTTGGAGACACAAAGCATCTTGTATACTTTTAATGTTCAAACTCATGCTCCTTGGGAGGACCATGAGGGGGCCGGCCATCAAGGGTCAAAAAGGAGAGATTCCATGCTTTATTATTTATAAAGAATTGTCAAAAGTTTTTATAAATAATAAACCTTCATTTCCAAATCTAATCCTTTTATTTATTCACACATATATATACTTATAACTAACATATATATAATTATATATATGTTTATATAAATATATATATCTTCTATAATGTAATATATGTATTTAAATATATATATTTTCATAAAATATAAATATTTATACATTTATACACACATGTGAAATTCATTTTAACACTTAAAATAAGAAAAGGGTTAGATACTTATCATTTAAACCATCTAACAATTAAATGATATAAATGATCATATACATACTCATATTAATTCATCTCATATGAATCATAACTTAGAGTAATTATTAATTTCCATAAAGTAATAATTCTATGAATAAATTGCAAGTATTATATCATTTGACGATAAATCAAATTCATTGTATCAAATGATCAAATTGGTGTCTAACTTGTTATTGGTGTGACCCTATAGGATCATGTGTTATTAGTAATATTATTTTATGATCATCATTGGGCATACAGAACTAACATCAAACCACAATAAGTTAATAAGCATCTCAAATAAACAATCCCAAACACCCCCTAATCTCTGGTATCTATCTTTTCTAAGGAGAATTGCCCATCTCGAAGTTGGATTCTATCACCCACTCAACTCAAACGAATACCCAATCAACAACGATGCTTTCTTCTCTAATCAAACACACACCCATTTGAACTAAAATAAATCATCAACCGTCATTAACTTCTTTGATCAAATACATATGCACACATCAGTCGTTCAATTATTCAAGTACCCTCCTCGAGTGCGTTTTTTGAATTTGATTATAGCTTAAAGTGTAACCGTTTTCTGAGTTTGATTATGGCCTCAAGTGCAATCAGTTTACTATTATAGACTTATAGTGCAATTGTTTTCTAAGTTTGAGTATGACATAAAGGGCATATGTGCAATTGATTTTCTATTTTACTGCATAAGGAGTTTCAATATTTCTTATCGATTCTTAAATTGATGAATATTGCTTATCCATTTTCTATTTTACTGCATTCTAATTATTAGAGACATATTAGTTGTTACAACAACTAGTGTTGCATCTGAGGCAACATTCAGTATTGAAAAAAGAATAATTAATTAATGTTGTTCTTCCTTGCTACCTAAAATAACATAACATAGGATTTGGTGACTACAGAAGATTGGCTACCCTCGAGAAAACAAAAAGTATGTTTACAAATATTTACTTGAAATCTTGAAGTCGGTTAATTTTCTTACTCGAAGTCACTTAATATTTACATGTATGTGTTTACTTACGTACATGTTTAGGGTGAGTTGATTGATTAGATTCTTGATTTTTTAAAGATGATTAGTATGTCTATCTTATCTCATTCATGTTTGTTATAGAATACATTTTCACACTTAAAGTTAAAAGTGTCTAATCTCAAAGGTGTTATATTATGTAAAAAATGACACTTAGAAAATTAACCATTTTGACTCATAGACAGGCAAACCTATATTGAATATAGAAACAAAAACCATAAACTAAAAGGACAAAATAAGATTTAATGATCAAAGTATTAGATGCCATAGATGGAAGAGAATATGAAACAAGTTATAGAAAATCCTTAATCACTATGAAGAATGAAATATATTTTCCTTATAAATATACAAGATACGATTAATACTGAGATTGTAATAAAAAAAAGTGATCCAGAAAGAACGGATTACGGGTGACTAAGTTATATACAAATCTATATCCCTTATAAGGGAAATGCAAAGTATAGGAAAAAAAACATAAACATGAATCAAAATACAAAGAAATATTTGGAAACTAGAGGAAGAATATGCAGAAGCATTATTCATACTAGTAGACTTTGATGTGATTCCATCAGACGAATCAAATCCTTTTAAGGAGTATGTACTTGTAATGTCTAGAATTTCCAAATTTTATGATGCCAAGATATTAAGTGCAAACAATAAGCTTATAAGTTATGTTTGGATTTCTGCCAATGTGTTGATCACCAGCCACGCTGACACCAACGACTCCATCTCCATCTCTGACGTTCTCTATCTCCATCGATACGCGACTTCAAGGCACGATTTCTGTCTGGTTCGATTTCTGCCAAGGTGCGTTTCTACCAAGACGCGATTTCAGTCTCTTATCTAGTTCTTTTGAAGACGCGTTTTAGTCTCTTGTCATATCATACATGATTGATAATGAGGATTTCTACATAACCTATCAATTTATTGTTGTGAGCAATGGAATAACGAGTGACAATGAAGTTGATGCACGTGTTAGCAGAAGATGTCATCAAAGAAGAAGATGATGAAGAATCTTTTGACAACAACTTTTAAGTAAAAGAATACATATTCAATATTTTTTTCATTTGATTTATTGGTATAACATTATTTCTTACTTTTTTATCTTTTTTTTTTGTAGATAGTGGTTATCGAATCAAGTTATTCAAAATATTTCTTTTTTTTCTTTTGATTTTTGTAAGAAGTTATTATTGGTTTTGTAACTAAAACATTGTACATACGATATTGGTTGTTGGTTTGTACTTAAATGTTGTATGTATGATATTGGTTTTAATTTAAGACTATCCTTGTTGTTTAAAGTAAATCATATAAACAATCTACGACATTTATTTAGATTTAAAAACTCGTCGTTATAATGAAATTAGACATAATAAATGTAAGAATGATGTTTGTAAAAATAGTTTAAAAAAGTCAAAATAAATATATTGAGAAAACAATAAAAATACAATTATTAGAAAAATCTAAATTTTTTGAAACTGCACATATTTATTAAATATTTTTAAAAAGAGTAAATTACAATATTGGTCCCTGTGGTTTGGCCCAATTTTCAATATGAATCCAACTTTTGAAATTTCACTTTATGGGTCCTCAAGGTTTGAGTTAGCTTGCAATTTTGGTCCATTGGCTAGTAAAAGACCAAATTACCTTTTTGTAATTTCTTTTTATTTTCATTTTAATTTGTTATTTATGTTATTAATTAAAAAAAACAGGAAATACACCCCTCCCCATGATCCTTAAAACGCGAATTGAAACCAATCTCGACTTCCTTCGGTCGATTTCACTGCCATCGTCGGTATTTCTGGTTGGAATCCTCCTGCTCCCGTCACCACCGCCACCGATCACCGCTCTAGGTATCGTCCAAGACAGCAATGCGTCTCCCTCTAATTGTCGATCTTTCTCTTCTTTTTCTGTTTCGTGCGCACACATACATTTGTAATCGGTGTATGTGTGTGTTTGATTTTGAAAGAGCCTAAACATGTATTCCAGATTTCGCTTTTATGCAACCGGGGTAGCCCACAGAAATAATACGCGAAGGACGCCGCTGTGGTGCTTTTCCGGCGAAAGAAGCGATTCCAATTTTGAGGATCGAAGGGAAGAATGAAAACTCGATTGAACCCCCAATAACTTTCTCTTGAATCACATAATCCCTAACCAAACCAATCTGCTTCTGATTTCCTTCCAAATTCTGATTCAAGTTAGCATCTAAAACCATTCCATTCGATTTTTCTACAGATTCTATTTCCATAACCATAGAGAAATTAACCAAATCGGAACAATCAGATGCGAAAACCGATTCTGAACCCACAACCTCATAATTAATTGACTTAACAGCTTTATTGTGATTGATAAACTCAGAATCAGGATCCCCATTGGCATTAGGTACAACTGTGTTCACGATTTCATAATCAATCATATTATGGACTAAGCAATTAGCGCTATTAGAATTACCAGTTGCAAAATTCGACTCCAACTCAACAGAACTAGAATCAATCAAATTATTAGCTTCATTTGAAGAGATTATACCTGCTGAATTCGACCCACAGATGCCTTTTTGCAAATTTGTTCCTCTTTTACTAATATCCAACATTGAAATCGAATTCAGATCCTCATTTTTCGACTTCAAACTCGATCTCAAAGCCGCATTAGAGTTATCAATCGGAACATCAGGGAGCGGATGGGGATGGGGTGGGATGTAATTTTTCTTTTTTTTAATTATCAAATAAATAATATAATTAAAGAAAAATGAAAAAGAAAATATAAATGATAGTTTAGTCTTTTTACCTGGCCAATAGACTATTTCTCCAAGCTATATGAAACCTTGAGGACCCATAAAATAAAATTTCAAAAGTTAGAATATTATTGAAAGTTGGACCAAACCACAGGGACTATTATTGTAATTTACTCTCTTTAAAACTATATCTATTTTTAAAACACACACCTAGATTCAAAAAGTTGTTCGTTATAATGAAATTAAACATCTATCCATACTAATAAACAAATCACTTTAATGCCACACGACATCCTTTTAAGGCCTTTATTTGCCACATGACACTCTAAATTTAAGTCAATCTAAATTCAAAATAAATCTCAATACATCAGATTTACGATGTCCGGATATCACAATATAAATTCAAAAAACCCCTAAAAATATGTATCCTATCATTTGTAAATTTAAATAAAATTAATCTAAATTCAAAAAATTCCTACGTCTCTGAAATCTAATTTATTTGATCGATGACCAAAGATAATAATTTAATTAAAAATAAATGGGCTTGTTATTATTTTTAAGTTTGTTTTTTAGAAATAACACCATAATTATGACGTATACATTCAAACCATGCTGCGTTTAACTAAAATAAATTGAAACCCATATTTTGCTAATTATGTTATAAAGTAAGATATATTGATAACAATTTGTCAAACAATATTTTTCAAAGTAAAATATATTAATATTAATTTAAGTGTTTTAACATAACTATTAAGCTGATATGCCTCCAAATAAAGAATTGCAGAATGAGTGATTGTTTACTCTTATTTTATTCATTTTTCTTATTTTCATTTTGTTTGATTACAATATTTGTACACATTTCATGTTATGACGTTGCACTTAAAGAATTAAAGAAATTGATTATTAGAATTTATACGTCTTCAGTTGAAAAAAATATACGCCAACTAATATGGTATCTATGAAGAAGATTTTAACTAATTGATGACAATGGATTTCCATGGTGAATCGTCATATCTTCAATACTTTTGGGTGATAAATGTAATGGTGATTTTTAATTTTCATATTCGAACTACTTAAAGAATATATATTCGGGTTTACTTGTCGCTTCGAACAATATTTTTTGTAAATAAATATTAACAATAATGTCTTTTTATTTTCAACCAAAAATACTTTTTAAATTTAACTTTAACCCAAAATAACGATATATTTTTCTTTTTAACCGAAAACAACAACATTTTATAATGTTCATGACAACTCAATGTTAAACGTTGTGAAACTCGAACTAAAATATCAATGTATTTTTTTCAATCCAAAACAAAATTGTATTTTTATTTTTAACCAAAAACTTAATGTATTTTTAACCAATATAAACAAGATTTCCTATTTTGAACTAAACATAACAATGTGCTTTTATTTTTAACATAAAACGAAAATGATTTTTTAACACAAAACGTCTGCTAAAAAATTAATTACAGAAAAAAAAACTATTTGTCAGCCGCGACATCGTGCGGGTAGGCACCTAGTAATAAAATGTAAGAACATTGTTTGTAAAGATAATTTTTAAAAGATCAGAATAAATATATTAAAAAACAGTATAAATAGAATTATTAAAAAAAAATCTAAAAATATAAAACTACTATACCTATTTTTGAAACCCACCCTTTTGTCAAAAACTTGAGATTCATATCGCTCCAAAGTCCAATACATGTTTAATTTCCATTGGGGGCCCAGTTTGTTGTTGGACTTGGAACCCATAGACTAATTGTTCAAATGTGGAATAGACCGTGATTAAATTTAAAGGTACTGTAGTACTGATAGTTGGGTAAGATTTTTGTAGGTTACGGAAAATGGCACACAATCATCCTTTGACTCATATAAAAACAAAAAACGGAAAATTAAAAGAAATTTCCAAGTAAAAGAACAAAACAAAAGGTCACAGTCAAATTAGAAAACAAAAATAAGAACAAAAACGAAAAGAAAGAAAATCAAAATCAAGAAAAGGAAAGCAAAAAACAAAATTTAGAATAGAACACAATTACAACAATCATAACCGAGAAATAAAAACAACATAAAACCACAGCCATATTGATATATCATATCGTCGTTACGTCGGTTAGGCTTCATGGTATGAGGGGCAAAAACCCAGCGCCCAGCAGCATCCGAGGTGCATGACATGCCGCCGGCATGGACCATTCCGTGATAGCGGCATGGGTCTTCAGTGGCATCTGGTCGTAAATGTAACCGTTGTGGGTTTGAGCCGTTGGAACTGTTTTATTTATTTATTTATTTATTTCAAAATTTTAAACTTTTACCTATAAATACAATTACATTTTAACCATTTTAACACAAACCATTTTACTACCAAACTACCAAAATGTCTCAAAACAATCCAAACCAAAATTTATTTGGGTTCGATCATTCATCCCCACCATTATACCGACCACAATTCGAAAATCAAAATCCTTTTACGATGTACAACCAATTCTCGATGCGCTTGCAATCACCATTTGGACAATTCAATCCGCAAATGATGCCACAAATTTTCAACCCATTTCCACAATTCAACTCTCAATAACAAACACCATCTCCATCCACAAACCCCAACCGCCCCGATATCCGTCGAGGAGCCCGAAAGCAAACCGGAGGAGATTCGCTCCAACGGAAAAAAGGGGAAAGGGAAGGAAAAAACACCGGTCGAGAAACCCAAAGGGAGGTCGAAGAACAAGTTATGGACTCTTGAGGAAGAGTCGGAGTTGGCACGGTCGTGGTTTGACATATCGGCGAACGCCACCACCGGTAAAGACCAAGGGCGCGACAAGTTTTGGTTTCGCGTTACCAACCGGTTTTGACTCGGAATGCAAAAAGGAAATGATTACAGGAATCAAGACCAACTCACCACCAAATGGGCGAATATAAACAAGGAGGTGTTGCACTTCAACGCGATCGTAAATAATTAAAAGAACCAATAGGCTAGCGGGGCTAGCGAGGCGACGATTTTGGAACGTGCTAGCTACATGTTCCAAAATGATTTGACGAAACCCTTCAAATATTCGCACGTTTGGAATATCATAAAGGATAAAGAAAAATGGAAGGGTGGTAACAAAACGAACAAACGAATCAAAACGGACGAATCGGGGTCGTATCACGATACATCCCACACACATGTAGGAGTGGATCTCAACGACGATGACGACGACATACTTGAGGTCCAACGACCAAGTCGTCCGATGGGTCGAGATGCCGCAAAGCGGAAAGGAAAAGTGGCGTCCTCACACTCGTCGGTTACACGTGGCTCCGACGAGATTCAACAACTTTGGACGGAGTTTTCGGGTTTGCGCACTATTTTGCAATAACATATGGAATACTCGAAGGAATGGGATGTTGAGACCGACCGCCTCGCCTCGCCGAGATGCAATTGCTTTTTGCCGACGTTAGTCATTTGTCGGGTGACATGTATAACGCGGCTATAGAAGTGAAATGCAAGATCAATGACAAATATAATTTGTAGGTTTTAAAATTTTCCATTGAATGTGTCGTTTTCTAAAATTTGTAGGTTTAAAAATTTTCGTTTCATGTGTCGTTTTTTTAAGTTTGTAGGTTTTAAAATTTCCGTTGAATGTGTCGTTTTTCTAAAAATGTCATGTAATGTCAATTTTAATTTGAATGCAATGTTTTAATTTTAGCTTTCTTTATTTTAAAATTAAATGTGATAATTTAAAAAAAAAACACATTTCGTAGGCATACACCCCACTTTAGAGGCATACAAGTTCAATTTCGTAAGCATCCTACGCAGCGCTTACATGACAGCCGATGAAGATCATTTCGTAGACATCCATACCGTTTAGCCTTATAAATCACTGACTAAATAACCCTAAAACTACACTGTATGTCGACAAGCTTATTTATAAAGTAAAATAGTAATAAAAAAATATTATTATTATGTAGCATATTCTAGGTCAAAATCAGTTTCTATTAACTTTGTTTGTTGACATATTGCATGTTCGTCACATGAAAACGATCATAATTAGTTATGTTATTACCATCAAATGTGGCTTAGTGTTGATAATTTAATATTTAAGCACTTTAATATAGAATGGTATCATGTTCGTATTTCACAAACTTAAGGCGATCAAAAGAAAAATATAGTTGATTATGTTGATTTTAGCTTAACCATTAGTGAAAGTTGTAAAATTCATGTTAAGCCGTTGAATTGGATATGTTATTTCTAGATAAGGATGGTGCGAGTCGTCTCGGGAGGGCCTTGACATGGGAGTCGACATGGCCGGTATCGGCAACTACAGCATCCTCACCTCCGGTATCGCTAAAAATCAACTTGAAGCGACATATGTACATCGATCATCCATCTTGTTTCTTTTCTTCTTGATCATTGACAAACGAGTACTTCTTATCTTTTATAAAAAGTTAATAAAAACCTTTTATTCCCTTTCATACCGGTCTATAAATACCTTTTAAATCTTATTCATTTTCACACCATTTTCAAAACCTTATGTATTATTCTACACCAGCATTTCCAAACTATGAAAATGTCAAGTCCATGGAGCACCAACAAAGAAATCACATTGACCAACGATTGGGTCAAATTTTCTAAAGGTTCGGTTAACGAGGAAGGATCAATATCTTTTTGGAATTGAATTATAGCATATTTTATAAAACGAATGAGAACTAATGATTGTAATATCCATCAAATATATTCAAAGTGGAATGACATGAAAATGAAAATCACCAAGTTCAACAACATCTAACATCAAATGTCGTAGTAGTCAATTGGAAGTCGACGTAATTCACGCAACACACATTGAATATAGAAATATTTAAAACAGGGAATGCTCTCAAGAGACGACATGATTAAATGGTATAAGATCACCTTAGATGGCGGTTAATACATATAATGGGTGAAATGTAATTTTTGTTATTTTAGTCTTGTTATTCTGTTAATGGAATGTATTTTTTATGTGCTGTAATGTTTTTAAAAAAAATAAAATTTTAGACTTTTTATTTTAAATATTTTATATTTTCTAAATTATTTATATATATTTTGAATAAGTTTTTCTTTATTTAATATTTTTAATTTAAAAAACGGTTAGGTATGAAAAGGACAAACATTCTTGTGTTTAGGGTTTTGAAAGAATGTATGAAAATAAAAAAAATTTGATGTTTGGCTGATATGACATCATTGATGGAAAGAATGGAAGGTATCCACTACCACCACACTAAGGCTACCTGCCTGGTATGTATCCCACATAAGAGACGTGGGGGTGAGGTAGAGTGGAGGCCACGACATGCACATTGCTCTGTTTACATGGGTCATGTCGGCGTGAATGAATGTGCCCAACGGCCACAACATACAACTCGAGGAATGATCAAATTTTCTGCCATTGGAGAACTAAAAAAAATTAATTTTTACCTATGATACCGACCGTTTAACTATACTACAACCTTTCTTTGTATACTTTCTAAATCTATTATTTTCTCAACCTTCTTTTTCCATCACACCACCCAACTCAAACTCAAACACCTCAAAATTGAGATAATTCATTTGCGCTTAACACAACATCATGACATTTTTCACATCTTGATTCACTAACGGATACCGTATGTTACAAGGTTTACCCATTCCACACCATAACCTTTTTCAACAACAATTCCAACAATTTTTTTTTCAAAAACTCTATCGACCTATCCTTTACTAACAACCATTTCCATTACAACCAAATACCTTCCAACAACAATAATTCCACTCACAATCATCCCAATCACAAGATATTCAAGAAGCAGTACACGAAACACAAATAGAATCGATACCGGAAACATAACCAAATGTACAACCCAAAGCATCCAAAAAAACAAAAAATGACGACGACACAAAGGGTCTTAGGAGTTCGACCGAAGTCGAGGAAGCTACTTTGACATGTGCTTAGATATTCATCTCCAAAGATAATATAATCGGGAACCAACAATCCTGAAATAGTTTTTGGGAGCGAGTTTTAAACTATTTCCACATGAAAATGGAAACGGACACTTACTAAAATAATGACGCTTTTTCAAGCAAATGGCAAGATTTGCGAGCATCGGGCATCCACTTCAATGACATATTCAACAACCTTAGTAATATCTACAAAAATGGGAGAAACGATTTTGACATCTTAAATACCACTCTCCAACATTTTCAGACCGAACACGGTAATAAAGTGTTTACCTATTTGAAAGCTTGAGAAGTTCTCAAAATGTGTCTTGAGTAGGTAATAAAGTCGGACGAGCTTACGTAATCAATCGGATCCAACAAACGGTCAAAAACATGTGAATTAAATGATTACATGCAAACTTCGGACGACCGTACCCAAATTGACCTCAACGATGATGTTGAAGTGCTTACACCGCTAGAAACCCTTCAACGATGGTTTTGAATGGATAAAGGAAAGAGAGCGGCATCGTCTGCGTGTAAAAACGTACTCGGCCCGAATGAGTTATATTTTTTGAGGTAAAATTCAAGGAACATCTTGCATTTTAAAATGAAAAAATAGAGATTAGAAAGGAAGTTGGACAATGATGAAGCGATGAGACACGAACAATAACTCCTCAACGATATGAACATACTGAGGATGCTGACTAAAGATCTTGCGTTGGAGGACCTGAAACCTGCTAGCGATGAAGAGAGAAATTCGTAAAAAAATAGAAAAAGTAAATGTAATTTTTATTTAAATTTGTTAGTCTATTTTGTTATTATTTTAGCTTATTAATGTAATTTGTGTTAGTTATTAATGTATATTTTATTCCTATGAATTATTTGTTAGTTTTTATCCATTGTGACATTAATAATGTATAATAACTAACAATTTTTTTTTTTTTGAAGATGCTAATTTCTGGCCTATTTGTTAGTTGTTTTTATCCATGGATGTTAATGTCATATCAGAAATGATTCATAATGAGGATGTTTATACACTCTTTCAAGTTGTTGTTTCGAGCAATGAAATAAAGAGTGACAATGAAGTTGATGCAAATAACGTATTAGAAGAAGATGACACCGGAGCCGAAGAAGATGAAGAATCTTTTGACAAGAACTTTTAAGTAAATGAATACACATTTAATATATATATTTTTTTTTCATTGGTACGACACTATATTTCTCTTTTTATTTATTTTATTTTCTTGGATACAGTGGTTATCAAATCAAGCTATTAAAATTCTTTTTTTTATTATTATAAAAAGTCATTCCTGGTTCTATACCTAAAATATTTTACATACGATATTGGTTGTTGGTTTTGTACCAAAATGTTGTATCTACTATATTGATTTTAGTTTACTATATTGATTTTAGTTTAAGGCTAAGATTGTTATTAAAAATGAAACATATAAACAATCTAAAACATTTGGTCAAAAAATGAAGATTCAAGTCTCTTTTGTGAAATCGCTCAAAGTCCAAGACATGTTAATTTCCATTGGGGCCCCGGTTTGTGTGTAGTGGTGTTGAATTTGGAACCCATAGACTAAATTATTTGTTCAAATGTGAAATAACATTAACGTACGATTTTTGCACGTTACGGAAAATGGCACACAATAATCCGTGACTCATATAAAACAAAAACGGAAAATTAAAAGAAATTTCCAAGTAAAAACCAAAACAAAAAGTCACAATCAAGTTAAAAAAACACAAATAAGAACAAAAACGAAAAGAAAGAAAATCAAAATCAAAAAAAAAAAAAACAAAAAAAAAAAAGCACAAAACAAAATTTAGAATAAAACACAATTACAACAATCAGAACCGAGAAATAAAAACAACATTAAACCACAACCATATTCATATATCATATCGTCATTACGTTGCAGCATTTATTTATTGCGGAGATGACGACGGCGAGATAACGATGTGTTGAAATTTGTTGCTTCTATTTTAAGATTGATCGGTTATAAAGCGTTCATTAAATAAACCTAAAACTAGACTGTATGTCGACAAGATATTTATAACGGAAAATAGTAAAAAAAAAAAAAAAAAAAAGATTATTGTTATTTATATGTAGTATATTGTAGGTCAAAATCAGTTTGTTTTAACTTTGTTTGTTGGCATCTTTTATTTACGATCCCTTTGTGTGTGTCTGTTTTACTTATGGTGATAAGAGTTGTTTACCAAATACACTAAAGAGTCTTTAATAAATACCAAAAGTAAACTAAACGATAATTATATTTTAAAAATTTTAGGATCGTAGTTATTCACTTTCATTCTAGCTCTATAATATTTTATTTTTAAAGGTAATAAAAAACAATGAATGTCATGAGATATTAGGTTACAACAATCCAAATGAAGCTTGAGTTTGATCTAAGATTAGGGGTGAACGTATAGACCAGAAAAACGGAATTGAATCGAAAACCGGATCGGACCGGACCAAACCAGAACCGATTTACATAGTATGGTTCGGTTTATGGTCATTAATAGTGTTGGTTTTGGGTTTCGATCCATGGTCCATTTCAGTCCTGATTCGGTCCGATCCATAGACCACACTCATCTCTAATTACACAGCAACATCATCAACTTCGGTATTGATTCGGTTTGGACCCTAAGAATCGAACCGAAACCGAAACGGAAACCAAACCGGGACCAAATACCCCTAATCGATTTGGTTTTTGGTCTATGATCAAGTCCAGTTCGGTTCGGTCCTAGTTCAGTTTCGGTCCAGATTGATCCGGTCCGTGAATCATGTTCATCCCTAGTTGAGATTATTTCATTTCATCTTTCTCTTTCTCTGTCTAGTTAGGAATATGTGTATGTGTGTATGTGTGTCTATATATATATATATATATATATATATATATATATATATATATATATATATATATATATATATATATATATATATATATATATATATATATGAGATAATGTCATAAAAGCTCTTAAGTTTGTCAGAATTGTTCGATTTTACCCTTTTATGTATTTTTGGTTCATTAAAACCCTTAAGTTTAGTAGAAATGTTCGGTTTTATCCATTTATGCATTTTTTGTTCATTAAAACTCTTAATTTTAGTAGAAATGTTCGATTTTATCATTTTATGTATTTTTTGTTCATTAAAACACTTAAGTTTGGCAGAAATGTTAGCTGGTCACAAAGGTAAAACCGAACATTTTTGCTAAACTTAAGGGTTTTGATGAATCAAAAATAAACTTAAGGACTTTTATGAACCAAAATTCATAAAAGGGTAAAATTGAACATTTTTGCTAAAATTAAGGGTTTTAATGAACCAGAAATGCATAAAAGAGTAGACTGAATATTTCTGACAAATTTAAAGGTTTTTATGACATTATTCTTATATATATATATATATATATATATATATATATATATATATATATATATATATATATATATATATATGTGTGTGTGTGTGTGTGTGTGTGTGTGTGTGTGTGTGTGTGTGTGTGTATGAGACACCCCATTTCTACTGTTTTCAAATACTATGGTTTTTCGTACAAATACATAAATACAAAAATACGGTTTATCAAAAACCGATAATTTTAAATGTTTAAAACAGTGAGTGTACAAATTCATATCAAGCTAACCATAGTAAGCAAGAAAGGATTTAACCTTGAGTCCAATATAGGAGCTAACTTAAGCTCCACTCCAGCTAAACTTCATCCCATTAATAGCAACTTATATTGACCTGGAATACATGACAAAACATAGAATACGTAAGACAAAAATTGTCTCGTGAGTTACATGAGTTTTAGACTCAAACCTTTAACTTCTTTTCCAATCTTTATATAAAACTTATGACATAAACATCTTTCAAAGTTTTAAAATACTAACATACCATAGTTCTTTATTCTTTTCAAAATCATTACATATCATACCTTGCATAATTATCTTCTTTCAAAAACTTTATAATAGCAACATAATATAACTCTTTACTTCTCAAAATTCATTCTATAACATATTTTATGAAAATAACATCATTCTTATTTTCTTTGACTGGTTTTATAAGCTTGCTGGATTTTTTTATACTTAGGGCTTTAATCACTATAAGTGATACCCCAAGTCTCTATGGCTAGAAAGAACGGATCAATCCTCACAATAGAAGTGCTGAGGCGATCTACTTCGCGATGGGGCTTGTCCCCAGTAGACCCCTTACCTAACTCGGGTAGGTTGGAACATAGTTCCCTTACTAACGCTGCTTGCTACAATTACCAGTCATACAAAAACTTGCTGCTAGCTTGAACATTTCTCATAAACATATAACTTGTGGCTAAATACCAAACTACATCATTCTATGTCTTTATGGCTAGATGCCAAATACATAACTTTCCAAACATATTGTGGCTATATGCCCTTTCATACTTGAAAACATATAAAGTTTGTAACCAAAACATACTTCTTAAACATTTTATGGCTATATGCATGTCCATACTTTCAAACATGTATAACTTGTATTAAACATATACTTTCACATATTTGGTTCATAGACCAAAACATACTTTCACATAATTGGCTCATAGACCAAAACATACTTTCACATAATTGGCTCATAGACCAAAATATAACTTCAAATATAACATTATACTTTCACATATAGAAATTTTATAAGAAATCTTGAAAATACTTACTTGCCATGTACCCCAGAATGGGTAAAAATACTGCATGTACTCACCTCATGTATTGCTAGAAGATTGACTACACGTTCCTTGTATTCATACTCTTTTGTGATTAAATAATCACTTGGCATGAACCTATAATTAACATGTTATACGTTAACATTCATGCTAACTAATTCTATAACTCATTAGAGTCCTTATAATACTATCTTGGGTCATAACAAGTCTATAACTTTTAAATGACCAACTTTAGTTAAGTTGTATTTTATACGTATTTTGCTACAGTACCCTCGGGGGGTCGTATTTCGATTCCGACAATTTTTCATGAAGTTTCATAACATATTAGACCTATGTTTAAAATTTGAGGTCAAACGGACAAGTATTGAAGAAAATCTCAAAAACTAAAATCACTTGGCAGAGGACATTGAGACTAAACTGCATTTTTACTCTGCCGCTAGGCGCATCGCGCCCAGGTAAGGGGCGCACCGCGCCTGCTGAGCAGCAGTCCAGAATCTCCCAATTTTTATGCTACAAATTTCCATTTTCTCATATTAAGCCCTTAATACACGACTTAATCCCTAGGGTTTGTTCCAAGACCAAAACCATTCATTTACTTCATGTTTTTAACCATAAAAATCATAGATTTTGATTACTTTTCCAAACATTCCCGTTTTTGCATTTTTGATCCAAAAACCGAATTTGTTTGAAATTAATCACTTCTACTGCTTTATTTTAACAACTACCACATATGGAACTCATTAAAATCCCTTAGAATTAATTTGATCATATAAAATTGATTTCCAAGGCTTTTGAACAAAATTCAAATTTTTCAACAATAGCAACATACTTTGATGATTTTAAGATATGTTCTTAATACTTGGCTTAGTTGGTTTAGGGTCATATCTAGGCCCTAATACCAACTTATACTTGTTTTTAAACATCTTTTTCACAATTTCATCCTCTTTGCTTAAAATCATTCCCGAAAACCCAATTTAACACCAAAAACCATTTTGATCAATTTTTAAAGATGGAATCGATTTCTCACTTCATTTATAACATATATGACTTAATAAAACCATAGAAACTAATTTCAGTTCCAAAAACCCATTTCTAGGGTTCTTGAGCTCAAACCCATTTCCATGGAATTAACCAAAATTTATGGTTGAAAATTCGTTCCTTGTGTTGATTTGAGCTAGATGGAACGTATGATTTCATCATAGCAACTTTGTACTAAATTTCAGTTTGTAGTTTACCCACAGAACTTGAAGAGTTAAACTTAGGGTTGATAATTTTCTTACCTTAGAAGCTTGAAATTACAAATTCCAAGTTAAACCCTTGATTTATTGCTTCAATCCTTGCTCTTCTCCGCGAATGCGTATTCCCGTTTCTTCCAGAGAATTCCCAGGGCTCTCTTCTGATTTTTATGTCCATTTATGAGATATTTTCTCATATTTATATTTTCCATACTTTGCCTTAATGACATTTCAGCCCCTGGACTTTCATTCTTTGGACTTTTCGCACTAATATTAAATTTGGCCACATGAAGCTATAATTCTTACATTTTTGGTCCAAACTAGAATTATACTTTTATAATAATTCTTGTATATGGTCAAATGACCAAATTACCCTTCTCATGGTAAAATGACTAATTTACCCTTAAAAACATACTTTCTCATAAAATATGCATAAAACTTTAAATTATACACATCTTGTTTTACATATTTATATTATTAAATTTGGGTCGTTACAGTGTATGTGTGTTTATGTGTGTGTGTGTACACACACGCCAAATGTCTATAGGTATAATATAAAATCATATAGTTAAAATTTTGACAAGTACATTTAATGAAAATAGTTATGTTATCAAAATTAACTATAAAATAATAAATTAATACTAAGTTTACATAAAATTGCAATTATGAACGATATTATAAGATAAACATTTATTAGAATCACATAATTCAATAATCTTTAGTCACGAACTCACGACTTGCTTGTAAGGTTAAGTAATATAATTTATAGTTTTTATGTTATTTTTGGATATTATTGTTAGTTGCTTTAATATACATTTTGGAAAATTTTCAATTATGATAAAATTGTTTCTGAATATCTATAATTACTTTAACAATTCAATGTAAGTTTTATATTTAAAACATTTAAACCTTTTAATCATCTTGAAAAAAAGTATTTGATTAATTTTATGTTTATTTATGTTTTGCATTTAATTTCATTTATTAGTTAACAAATTAAATATATTGCATTACTAATTAAAAAGTTTGCTTTAGGTTGTGTATTTAAGAATATACTTAAATTAACAAATTAAATTTATTATAGTAGAGGTGACAATGAGTCGATCCAGGCTCGAGTTAAACCTTTTTATTAAATGGGTTGAAGATCTCAATCTAACCCAACATGTTTATCTAAATTGGTTGATATTTCCAACTCAACGTAACATGTTAGGTAAATGGGTTGTCATCGTATTGACCTATTTATGTATTTCACAACCCAACTTGTTAAATAAATGGGTTGAACCCGTGTTAATCTGTTTAAAATTAAAAATATAAATAAATTAACTAAAAGTTACACATATTTAAATTATTTCCAAACATAAATAAAGTCTAAAAGAATGAAAAACATACAATCACAATTCGCATATACAAATAAATTGTTCAAATAACATTTAATATGTTTAATTTCTAAATGACTTGACTCCTACTTTCACAGACTGTGCTTTCACTTTTGACACGACTTTCATCTTGATCCTCTATCTTCTCTATCATGATGGTTCTGAAACAGAAGATAGAGGATGAAAAATATCAATAATGAATATGATAATGTCACATACGAAAATGTTAATGTTACAATTGAGAATGAAAATGTCATGAATGATAACAATGAACAATTTATTTTGCATTCAGATATTTACAATCCTACAAATTGGGATATTTTTGACGATAAGTAAAAAGATATTCTGATTGAAAATGGCTGTAACACCACGTTACTTTCGATAAGTAACTTTTCGTTAATCATGGCATGATTACGATATAAAATAATGTTATAGATGTTTGGATAGTTCGGATACCTTTAAGATAGAGTTTTCGTGCGAAAAACGCTAAAAACGAGCAACTCGGGTCGTGTGAATTAAACCGGGTCGAGTTGGAAGACTTAAAGCAATGTTTGAAACAAATTTAGACTAACCCAGGTCGTGTTAGTCAACCCGGGTCGGGTTTTTAGCCGTAGAATTCAGCAGCGCAGCATCAGACAGCACGGGTCGGGCTCTACAGCACGGGTCATGCTGCAAGCCAACCCGGGTCGGGTTTCCTGACACGGGTCGGGTTTTGTGCCGACCCCACTTCTTTTTAAACATGATTTCAGCCATTTACTTGGATTTCTTTCGAACCAAAAACGCTCCCAAGCCCTAGAAAACACCCCCAAGGCCCTTGAAGTCGAATTGGAAGCCTAGGACTCGAGAATTTGAAGTAGGATTCGATATCTAGCTTCTTGAAGGTAAGATTACATGTTCTAGCTTCAATTAATCAGTTGATTTGCTTGGGAAGGGATAGTTCCAAGTGGTATTGATTACCCACCTGCAACTATAGAAGTAGTAGCATGAAATTGACGATTTGGATGTGTAGTAGGGTTGTGATTCAAACCCTAAAGCTTGCTATTGGTTATAGTTGAGTAGATAGAACTATTGAAAGCGAATACAAGGTATTCACATATATGTGGTGTGTATGTGGTATGTTGTAGGTATTGAAAGATGTGAGAAGACACCTTGGCCTACATATTATACCATCTGGAACGGGGTAAAGCTACTATAACCAGGTGAGTAACTCTACCTGCATGTTGATGTAACATGTTATATGTGCTAAGAGTGCCTAATCAATGATACAAGTAGTAGATTACGTGTAAACTATGCAGATATATTCAGAATCCTTTGTGATTATACGTGTTAGAAATATATGGTTATAGTGTGTAGTAATTGACATCGAGATGAGAATCTCGTGATCACTTGATGTAGAGTTTATATATATATCACAAGATGAGTACTTTGTGAATATGTACAACTATGATATTGATGGGTTGCTTAAAGAGTATTTAGTAACCATAGAGAAATATGTGAAACGAATATATGGTGAAATATATATAGTATGATGTAGTACGTATATGATACTTGTGATTTTACAGGTATGCAGAGACTGTTGGGTACGAGTACCTTACAGTCATAATGTTGAGCCTTTGTAGTCAAATAATTGGGTTAAATTACCCTAGATATATTGTGGGAATTTGTACGGTTCATACAGACCTTAATGGTCGAGTGAGGACCTGTACGGTTCCAAATATACGGCCCTTGTGGCTAGGAGATTGGGCTCATCGTCCAAATATAATATTGGTTAAACTCTTATAATTTGTAACAGTTTTGGAAAAGACAATATCGGGGAAGCCCTTAAGTCCATGAAAGGATAAGATTGGGGTAAGCCCGTGAGTCAATAAAATGGTCAATGAAATGACAAGACCGGATAAGCCGTGAGTCAATAAAATGACAAGACCGGATAAGCCGTGAGTCAATAAAATGACAAGACCGGATAAGCCGTGAGTCAATGAAATGACAAGACCGGATAAGTCGTGAGTCAGTGAAAAGACAAGACCGGATAAGCCGTGAGTCTAGACAAGATCGGGATATGTCATGAGCCTTTTGTATTCACATGTGATGGGTTCATACCCAAATGTATAGTAGACATAGAATTTATTGGTATAGGAGAATGGATTTGATATCTAAATATACGGCCTCTATGGCTAGGAGATTGGACCCGGTGTCCAAATATAATAGCCTTTATGGCTAAATGGTTGGGTTTAACTAACTAATTCATTGCGGGAATCCTTGGGGTTCAAAACGGCCTTTTTGGCTATGTGGTTGGGTTTAAATACCTAACATATGGTAAGAACCTTTGTGAAACCAGTGTTGGCTTCTGTGACTAAGAAATAGGGCTTAATTGCCTATAGAGCTTTTGTACTCATACTACTATAAGAATAGTGGTGGGATTTGATGACTCGAAACCGTAGCTAATAAAGAAGAGTCGGATATAACGCCCTTGTGGCTTGTGATCAGAAAGATTATAGAGTAAAAGGTTTCATATTGGAAATCAGTGTGACGAAGTACCGTGTGGTAATATCAAGTAGTGATATCGAGTTGTCGGATTAGGTGTATACTTGTGTTGCATGTATTACACCGTGCTTGTCTATTAGTAGCTTAGGTATCGGTAGATACCAATGTAACTACAGAAAGGATACTTGTAGTTATTAATAATGAAGTATAGCTGGTTTGATATGTTTATATTAACCAGTACTTATGAATTGTTGCAGGGAATAACTACACCCACGAGTTGGGTGACGTATTACATTTAAAACAAGTTATTCATGTCGTTGTAGTGTTGCTCACTAAGCTTTGTAGCTTACGTGTTTGTGTTATGTTGTGTGCAGATTAGCAGTTGTAGCGCCCGACTCAGATCGTGGGACGATTCTCGATGGTAACTTCTTGTAGATTCCAGAGCACACGAGTACCCATTTATACTATTTATGTTATAAATGCGAAAAATTTTCTGGGTATACTCTGTGTTGAAACTGGGCGTTACAATGGCCAATAAGAGAATTGGATTTTGTGTATCCTAAAGATAACATTAAGACATTTTTCTTACGCTTCTTATACTAGAATATTAAGTAATGGAGACACGAGTTATCCAAAATGGCTAGTTTACTCAAAACAAGTTAATAAAGTATATTGTTTTATTGTAAATTGTTTAAACATAATAATTATAATAATAAAGTTTTTTTAGTGAATAATGGATTTAATAATTGGAAGCACCTTTTTTATAGACTTAAAAACATGAAAAAAAATATCTAACATCTTATTTTGTATGAATTCTTTGGGGTAAACCAAAAGTAAGATTGGATGATAATAAAACAATCGATAAAAATTTACAGAAAAATTATAAACGATAAAGAACTTGCCCTTTCGAGTCTCTAACGAAAAACCTTTTGAAAAGATTCAAATAGTAATTTTTTAGGAGTAATTCAAATGATGACAAAACTTGATGTTGTATTGTAATACTATTTTGAAGAATATTTTTTAAAGTTTTTTAAGATAGACGATACTTCAGGTTTGGGGCTTTTAATGAGTTAATAGATGCAATTAAATCATTTGGTCTTAATATTGATGATATAATGGTTCTAACATGAAAGGAAAATACTAAAAAGGTTCAAAAATGATTACTATAAATTAATCTGAGAGCATTATATATGTCATGTGTTTGTCATAATATTAATCTTACAGTTAGTGATATGACCTATTCTTCTGTTAAACCTATCTTCATTTTTTGGAGTTTTGCAACGTATACTTGTATTATTTTCGAGTTCTGCCAAAAGATGGAAGAGTTTTACTTAATGTTGTTTGTTTTTGAAGAGGTAACATATGCAGTCTGTGGACCACATCTGCAGAATAAGAGGTGGATCAAACGTCTGCAATCTGTAAAAAAAGATTGTTTGTTTTTTAAAGTCTGCAGCCTGCTAAAATAAACTGATTTTTTAACTTCAATTTTTTTCAATAATTCTAGTTTTACAACACTGGAATTTAATTCGTACAACCACCATAACAAATTTTATTTAAAAGCATTCATTCCTTGTTCTGCATTAACTACTTAGCAAATTCATCTCGTAAATGAGTCATATATTCCCGGTCCGTTGCACTACCATGTGAGTGAATCTCGTCTTTATAATCATCAAAGTGTACATGGTTATTTCGAAGCGGTACATTGAGTTGATCATATTAAGTAAAGAACTCATAATTAGGTAATCTTGTACCCTAATTATGTAGTAATACATATTTATTAATATAAAAATTATCTTATACTAAACCTCAAATAACATCAAATTATGACATACAATAAAATATTTTTTAATTGTTACATATTAGGATTCAACTTCTTAAACGCAATTATCCTTAATTTATTATTGCGAAAATAAAATTTTAAGAATAATAATTCTAGTAATTATGGTTTTAAATTTCACAACAAGTGCCTTTGTTTTTTAGCATACAAATTCATATTATCTTTTATACAATAATAATTTAATTTATTAGATGTGTAACTTTAATTTAAATGTTTATTTTTTTTAGTTTTATTATATCATGAGTCACACATAAAATTATATAAATTTTCAAATACACGGTTAAAAATATTAACTTTAAGTAATATATTTTTTATATTTTAGTTTGATTTTGAAATGGTCTTATTTGATTTAGATTTTGACAATAGTAATGATGTTTATGGTAATTTGCAGACATCTACAGATTCGGAAGACCTTTTGCCATGTAATCTAGAAGAGGATACGCAGACCATTTTGGGTCTGCAGTATTCTAAAAAAACAAACAATATGTAAACAAAAGGTTTGCCACTGCAAACAAAAGTGGCCGGAAAGAGCTTCTGGAAAAAACAAACAACACCTTAATAATGTTCCTAATTTAATCGTAAAATCATTATCTAATATACGTTGGAAGAGTCAAATTAAAAGTTTCAAAACTATTAGGTATCAAGCTCATCAATTAAGCGATGGATTGGTAGAATCATGTAAATTATGTGGTGACACAAAATGAAAAAGTGATGTCAAAAGCTTAGTTAATGCACTTGAAAGTTATGAATTTTTACTTGGTATGGTTATTTGGTGTGATATTTTATTTTCTATTAAGAAGGTTAGTAAAAATTTGCAAAACTAAAATTATGTGTATTGATGCCACGATTTAAAAAAAATATAATGATATTTTTAAGAATTATAGAAATTTAGGATTTTCCCTTAGTTTAGATAATGCTAAAGTCATTGCATCTTATATAAATGTTGAGCCTACATTTCAGAAAAAGTCAAATTATTAGAAAAACAATTTGATTAAACTAGTAATGAACATGAATTAGAATCATACAAATGAATCTTTTAGAACCGAGTATTTTATGGTGGTTGTTGTTGCAACAATTGGTTTATTAGATAGTAGAATTGAGCATTAACAACTTTTAAAAATATCTTTTGACTTTTCTATGATTCAAAAAAATTAAAGTCGTTGGATGACAAAAAACTTAAAAGAGTTGTACTAATTTTGCAAATAGGTTTTCTTAATCACTTATATAATGTGGATTCAAATGATTCGTTTTCGAAACTCAATGTATTACAGATGACTTTTTCAAATGTGGTTTATTGACACGCCTAGGTCGTCGTACGGTCAAAAATACGAAAAACCTAACACACACACTAGCACAGTGGTAGTCAGGGTAGATCCGCATGAGCTTTGTGGTTAGACCAGATGACAGATTACCAACTTGTAGTGTCACGCTACAGTCGGAGGACCTAGTTTCTAAGTGCTCAACTACCCAAAAGCAATAATCAAACAAAGTCAAGCCAAGCATAAGCTAAACTTAACTCAAACAAGCCTAGTTACTTTCTGAAATCAGAAATGCATCTCTGAATCAGAAGCAATCAAAGGCATCCAAAACATCAAACAAAAGAAGGTATAACCTAAACCAATAGCTACAGCCTAACTGAACAATTACTGGCCAAAGTTCAATACCTAAATCTAACCTAATTGGCTACTGATTTCAGCAAGGGAAAGCAGTTCCAAACAAGGTCACAAACATCCAAACACAATTCAAACAATCAAATACCAAAACAAGCATCAAAACACCGAAATATCAATATTACTTATAACCAAATGCTTCTCATTACTCAAACTCAATTCCAAACATCCAAACAGTAACCAAATATTGCTAAAACAAAAACTAAAGCTCAATATCAGTGGGTGTCACTCCCAAAGACACTAGCTAATGCTTAATACTATCTAACTAATTGAAAATAAAATCTCAAACATAAAAATACCAATTGAGATGTTACTGGAACGAAATCTTGGAGTCAAAGAGCCTCTGCGGTCGATTCTTCACCAGGGTTTTGCTCGGGTTTTCGGCTGTAAATGCCTCTATTTATAGTTTGAAATTTACCGCAGCCGCGCCGCGCATATGAGGATCCCGCGACGCGCGTACTTATCAAATCCCGTTTCTTCGGCATTTGAATGTGTTACACCGCCTTAAGCCCGCGTCACGCATTGTTAATTCCCGCGGCACGCGTACGTATTTCCTTGATTTTTCATTCCTTTCCAAACTTCTTCCAATTGCACGCTTTTAGTCCCTGTTTTCATTCTTTTATTCCAAACAAGTCCTGGCACGAAAAGTGAGAATACCAAGATATATCTGATATAATTTCATCAAGAATAGGGCTCAACAACGCCTAAAATACTTGATATCACTAGGCATTGTCATTTATGTCCACAGTTGAAATTGGAGTTTGTTAAAGTTAAAGATTGTTATCCAAACATTTTCATTGCACATCGAATTTTATTAAGTATACATGTTACTATAACATCATAATAAAGAACATTTTCAAAAATTAAATTATTAAAAAGCTATTTGAAATCACTAATGTCACAATAAATATCAAGGTTGTAAAAATCGCTTGACGGTAGCTTGGCGGTCGAGTGAGGTTAAAAGATTAATCAGATTAATGGGGGATTAGTCAGGGATTAATCGGAGACCCTAAATTATAAAGAAATTCCTTTAAATATATACAAATATAACAAAATAGCAAAAGGGTTGTGCTATAAATACCCCCATTACATTTCATACCCCCCTAAACCCCCATCAAATCAAAATGAGTTTTAATTATATTAGTTTTTTAATCTATAAACCCTCATTGATTTGACTAATTGATTTGTTTTTTTTTTCTTTTTTGTCTTTTGTTGTCTTTTTCTATTATTATTATTATTATTATTATTATTATTATTAGTTTTTATAAAATTATAACCGTTCGTGTTTATTGATAATCTAATGCCTCCTTTTTTGTCGTTCAAATTTATTCAGTCGTTTATAAACCAAGTGGTTGTATGTATAATTTATTCTTTATAAAATCCTTCGGTTTATACCGTTTGTAGGTAATCGAAATTCACGTTATTATTAACCGAAAACCGTCATTTTTGATCCGTCGAGCCATTTGTACACCATCTTTGTTTGTTCAGGCTTGTGCATACGTACAGATCAGAACATTCTGCTGAATGGGAAACGTTGTATAGTGTTCGCCTAAATGTTTATCTTTGCTATCCAGATAATGAATCGTGTAATTGTAATATTGAACCAAACTTTGCATTGTTATTATTATTTATATTGTTATTTTTTATACACTCGTTCGAATTTGAAATAACCATTTTGATATAATCTGACATAATTTTATAAATTATAAATGGTGTTCGTTGTGTCGTAATTACTTTAAAAAAACACTAATTTTTATTATTACTAAAACGTAAAATTATAAAAGGTAAATTCATCATTATTATTTTTCTAATAATAATAATAATAACAACAACAACAACAACAATAATAATAATAATAATAATAATAATAATAATAATAATAATAATAACAACAAATCAAATATCAAATAGTATTAATAAAAGAAAATAAAATAGAAAAAAAAAAGACAACAAAAAAAAACAAAATATATAAAAGACAAAAAAACAATTAAAAAAACAAAAAATCAAATCAATGGGGATATAACTAGACTATAGGGGGGTATGTATAGAATGACTCATAACAAAATTTGATTCATTTATTCCTAGATATACATCAAATATTATACATTTGTATATTTTTATTCTTTAATATTGATTTTTTTTCAATTTTCTTGAGTTATTAGAGAGTGTTTGAGTCGTAATTAAAAATAAAAAATAAAAATAAATTAAAAAATAAAAAAAATGAAAAATTGACCGCCAAGACCGATTAATCGGCCGCCAAAGCCGATATTTGACCGATTTTTGAAGCAAACCGTTAAGCTGGCCGATTAGGCCTAATCGTAATCGGTTGAAGACCGCCAAGCGACTAATCGGCGGCCGATTGGCCGCCAAGGCTGATTTCTGCAACACTGATAAATATTGATTGGTTTGACTATGTTATGCATCGAGAAGGATATGTAGGACAATATTAACATTGATATTATTATTAATGACTTTGCATCTAAAAAACTAAAAAAATGTATTTTTTTTTACTATTTTCGTTATGTTTATGTATTAGGGTTCAAAACATATTCTGACATCTTTATTTTATTATGTGTAGTTGTTAGGTTGATTGGCTCCTAGGACATGATCGTTTTCCTTTTCATAGGTGGGGAGTTTTCGATCTGTTATTGTATTATCTTTTTTATTTAATAAAATGCTTTGGAGGTGCTGTCTAAAAACATTTTTATTGTTAAGGGTTTTATTTTTTATTTTTTATTTTTGCCTCCGACCTGTCCAATACAGACATCAAATTAGCATGGCGGACCCGGACGATGTTGTTACTAAACTTAACAACGATGAGAAGCATCAATTGAAATAAGTCAATATATGATAAAACTTGAAGATGAGTTAACAAAGAAAAGTCAAAAGCAATTCTACAAAGTCAACAGCAACTCTATGATTGTCAAACACTTTTGGGGGTTCGGAGAAGTAAAAAGTGAGTAATAGGTTAAGTTTCTTTTGCAATAACTAGACAGAACATAAATCATAAATATGTTTCGAAGAATGTAGTTGGATATTATTTTTAGTACATTATGTTGGTTTCTTCTTATTATAATTAAAATTTGTAATTTATATTGTTTATAGTCTGTTTCATAATTTGTTGTCGGGTGGATATGTTTACATTTAGCAATTTGAATAACATAATTTTAACCTAAAACTAGTTATGAACTTATTTCGTAAAAAGGGGATTAACTAGAATGGTAATATTAATATTTTATACCTATTTAAAATGTACTTTTTATGAAAATAATAATAAATGGAGTAAATTACAATTTTGGTCCCTGTGGTTTGCATGAAATTTCACTCTTGATCATCCTTTTGGTTTTTCACGCTTAAGGTCCCTGAACTGGTTGTTTGCTTACACATTTGGTCCCTTGGCCAAGTAAAAAGACCTAATTGCCCTTTTATTTTCTTTTTCCTTTTCTTTTTAATGTATTGTTTATTTAATCAATTAAAAAAAAGAAAAAAAACAAAACGCAGATAAAGCCCTAAAAACGGCCTGCGTGAATGTATCAGTTAACGATCATGCCTTCCCAATCAGTCCCAGAACCACCACTTGCCGAAAAAACAAACCAGGAGGCCCAGAATCATCCTCATCAAAATCATCTTCGTTTTCCTTGTCTCCGGTGCATCTGCTTAAGTATTTGCCGACATGGGTCTTGTTCAATTTCTCTTAGTTTTGAGCAGACTCAGTAGAAGTGCAGATCAATTCAATATCATGTCCTTCATCTTACACCCGGTAGAAGCGCAGATCAAGGTTTTGCCATTTCCATCATCGGCTTCAACGATTCCGTCGTCAATTCCGTCTTTAACCTGCTCCTCTTTAACATTGACTATTGTCAAAATCTGTTGAAATCGGTTTTTGATTTCCAGTAGTGGAGGATGCCGGTTGTCATGAGGACACGCCTGGTCGACGTTCTCACTACCGCCGCCATTACCGAGTGCCCAGCAAGTGAAATCGAGTGTCTTGCAGGCGGAAAGTGTTGTTTCTATCGGCCGTGTAGCCATCCCTACGTCGACCTTGGTGGACGTCGGTCGGAGCTAAGGTATGTAGATCATCTCTCGATGTATTTGTATAATTTTGATTTCTAGACCCAGCTTCGTCTTCCTGGAAATTACACATAAAGAGCAATGATTCTAGTCTTTTGAAAGCAAATGGGAGATGAAACTGGAAGTTGAACTTTCAATTTGGGAGATGAAACTGGAAGTTGAACTTTCAATTTACTCTAAATAGAGTAAATTACGATTCTGCAAAATTGAACTTTCAATTGTTTCTTCTCTGCTCTTTATTCAGAGTATTCCCAAAGCTTCCAGTCTCTTTTCTCTCATTGATTAAATTGCGATGAAGTCTGTGGATTTGTGCGTGGATTTCAGGTGGGAGAACTTGTTCTTTTGATTGCGCAATTATTGGCAACTTATTTGTTGAATTCATTCATTAAAGTTCACCTGCTTCGAATAAAGTTGATTCCTCCGCTGTAATTTCCGATTATTTCAAGTCAATTGAAATGCAAATATATCATCTTTCCCGGAGAGAGAGATTGTTATTGATTTGGTGGTTTTTTCCCAGAAGTTCACAAGCTAGAACACACTGCCGGAGACGGTGGCGAGAGAGAAAGAGAGAGAGAGGGGGGTGGGGGTGGGGGGTTTGGGGTTTTTTTTTTTTTTAATTCTCAAAATAATAATATTTCAAAAGAAAAAAGAAAAAGAAATTAAAAAGGGTATATTGGTCATTTTACCTGGCCAAGGGACCAATAGTGTAAGCAAAAGTGTAGTTCAGGGACCATCAGCGTGGAAAAACGAAACGATGACCAAAAATGAAATTTCATGCAAACCACAGGGACCAAAATTGTAATTTACTCTAATAAATGATTATGTTGTCATTTCTCACTATTTAAATTCCAAATTCATTGACAAAAGATAAAAAGCAAACGAAAATATCGAAAAATAATGGAATAAAAATCCATTACATTTCTGCCAACCAAACACGCATATGGAAATTGAAGTTCTTCAAAATCCAAAACCTTCAAATTCCAACTTGGAGTTCAGTTCACTGCATTCCATGGGATTTTATCGAAATCAGAATCTAATTCCCACAAACTTTTGTGTTTGGTTCGAAAAATGTATGAATTTAAAATCCAATGAAATCCATCAAATTACCTTACACAAAGGTTTTTAACATTCTTTCTAAGAACCTAATGAATTTAATTCCAACATTTTATTAAATGTAAAATTACATGTTTAACCCTAGTATATCATCATCTTATACTCTCACAACTGCACTCTTGCTTTTTGCTCTCACTCATACATGTGCCTCCTACCAGCGTCCCACATCCATCGCCAACAGCCCTGAAACCACCCACCAACGACCTATATGCCACCCATGATTGTTGCTCACAAACACTAATATCTGTGTTGGCTCATTGACGAACCAAACACCACCACCGACGAACTAAAGTAGACAAATAAATGTTGTAATTATTCTTTGTCGTGGCCTCAATGGTTCAATGACATTGTATTTGCCGTCAATTAGGAGCCTTAGTCGGTTCTTTAGATCCTTCCGACAAAAGGTTAGTCACATCACCATCAACATCCTCCATCTCTACCTTAGATTATGCCTTGTCTACTCTTAGATCATCTCCTATCTTCCACTCTCACTTTTTTTATATTTCTTCTATGAAATTGTCATGGGAAATGTATGATTTTCATGTTAATTTTACATAAAAGCTTACAAATTTTTATTTGAATATCAATATCACTGTTAGCCTTTGTTAGACCTTGATTCCACAGTCAAGTAGTAACGTATGTGTACTGATCGCTTTTGGTTGATATTAGATGATACTTTGGGATTATTTTTAACCTTGATGGTTGATATGATCTTTGCTAGGGTTTGATATGAAATTAAAACATTGTGACACTGTATATAAAGCTTATGACTGAATTTAAATGTTGTTTATTAGTGGGTTTAAAATCGGACCATAAAGGGCATATTTTTAATTTACTATAGATTTATAAAGTTACTTGAATTTCATTTCATTTAATTTTCATTGACCAAACATATGATAGGATTTTAATTCCTTTAATTATAAATCCATCAAATTTTAATTCCTATGATAAGTTCCAAATCTTTTCAAAACACTTTGTGAACCAAACATACAAATTTCAAATCATTTTAAAACAATTAGGTAGCATTTGGTATGTAGTACCAGATGTAACAGAACAAGATGTAACAGAACGGAACAGATTACTTTGAAGTTGCGTTTTGATGTTGATGAAATTGGAACAATAACCATGAAACTAATTGATTAAATTTTGTATCATCCAAAATGGTGGAACAAAATGAAACACGAAGCCAAATGACAAAAATAAAATCATATTACTCGTCTTTCATTTAGTCTATCCTTACTCACACCCACCTACACTCCATGCCACACCCACACCCATCGAACTACACATATACACCACACACATACACATGTGATGTTTATTTATAATTATAGTATAATAAAAATATATTAGAAACAATTTGCAATAAAGAACGAGCCTATTAATTTTAATATAATTTAATGTATTATCTTAATACGATCAAACACTAAAAAGATAACTTGGTCTCATCAAATCCAATTCCATGAGGTCATGTTCCCATACCAAAACCTGTCTTCATAACCCCAACCCATAGTAATTTTTTTGTTCGTACGGTTGACGAGTTGTTTTGCCAAACAAATATCTCCTAACAAAAAGTCTCGGAAAGGCGTCGTTCTGCGCATCCCAAAAATCAATTGGTGCAATGCTGACTCCGTACCTGCCCTCTTTCCTCGAAGTAGTCGTCACAATCACCTGTCATTGTCTCGCTTCCTTTTTCTCGAACCCCATACTTTAAACCCATCAATGAATGATGCTGCACAAAAATGGTTCATTCTATCCTACATCTGACTGAGTTCTTCGGGAAACACATAACAACTGACGCAGCAGGGGCTGTATCTCCATCGATAACTGCAATCTCATCTGATATCAACAAGTTCAGTCTTCGCCATCGCTACAGAAATGGGCAACAACCACGGGTCATTAGATAACATGGAAAGAGAGAGACTGATTCCATCGTCATTAGAACAAACAGATAGTGTGCTTGACGACGATCGTGAAGTAAAGGTTTGTGGGTGCTGTTGTTTTAGTTCAATCCGAAAGAAATTTAAGGGTTTATGGAAAAATTTTCGAGCGGTGGTTGTTAAGTCTTGGGATATGGCTCGGTCGGACCCTAGAAAGGTTGTGTTTTCTGCGAAATTGGGGCTTGCTTTGTCTTTAATTTCTTTGTTGATATTTTGGAAAGAACCTCTTCCAGATATCAGTGAACACTCCGTTTGGGCTATACTTACTGTTGTGGTTGTCTTCGAATTCAGTATAGGTAAATATTATTTCCCATTATTTTCATCTCTATTCGATACTCGTTTTCCAATTCGTCCTTCTTGGTTAAAATTTCCAAGTTTTGTCATTTGTTTTGGGTTTCAATTTGAATCTCGATGTCAACCTAGAGATTTCCGAACATGAAATCGATACCCTTATTTCCAATTTCATGTTTCTTGGTTTGTGATTTGAATATCATCTTCATCGATCTTCGAACAAGGGTTGCAGTTCGAATCTTTATGTAAACCTAATGATTCGTGAAACCGATAAAGTTATTCCCTTTTTCCGAAATCAATAAAATGTCGTAATTCTTTTACGATTACGATTTTTTGCTGTAAGAAACTGATTATTAAGATAAACGTAAAATTACGTGACTACCCTTGATTTTAAATTATATTCTTATACAGGGGCAACATTTAGCAAAGGATTTAACCGTGGATTAGGGACTTTATCAGCTGGTGGACTTGCACTTGCCATGGCTGAATTTGCCCGATTTTGTGAACGAGCTGGCGCGGTATGGGATGAAGTTGTTATTATCATCAGCATATTTACAATAGGTAATAACCATTTCATGCACTAAAATAGCAATGTACTTTTATTGATTTGTTTATTATAGCATCATACTTTCACTTATTCCTATTACATCATTGTACTTTGAAAAACCTACCCTATTATAGCAATGTTGCTATAACAAGGTAAACTTTTGAAAATAGTGTCCTAATAACAAGAAAAAATTGAAACTACAATGCTATAATTGGGTAGATTTGATACGTTACTAAGAAAAAGATTGAAAGGGCAATCTTGTAATAAATGAAGGTAGGAAAGTACGTTGCTATTTCTTGCATTGAAGCTTTCTTGATTTGTGTATGTGTTTTGTAGGGTCACTTGCGACTTTTGCAAAACTTTACCCGACATTGAAGGCGTATGAATATGGATTCCGAGTGTTTACTTTGACTTATTGTTACATAATGGCATCGGGTTATAGGACGAATGAGTTTATAGATACAGCTGTTGACCGGTTTTTGCTAATTGCATTGGGTGCGGGTGTTGGTTTGCTTGTAAATGTTGGCATTTATCCGATTTGGGCGGGTGAAGATTTGCATAATTTGGTGGTTAAGAATTTCTTCAATGTCGCTAACTCCCTTGAAGGTTTAAATATTTTGTGATTTAAGGGTTAAATATAGAAAATAGCAACCAACTTTCATTGTTTTTTTATCATGCCGTCTTACATTTATTACAACAATGTATCTTGGAAAATAGGCTAATTACAAGAAAAACACTATATTTTGTCAAAAATTCGGTTGAACCACCAAATTTTTTTAGATTTGGAAAAAATCACCAATTTTTGGTAAAAAATTTCATCGAAGTCATTGTGACCGGCTTTTTCAGGTCATAATAGACGTAATAGACGGGTTAAATTTTTTTTTCCAAAAATTGGTGGTTTATTAGAAAATGAAAAATTGATGGTTAAACCGGAAAAAGTGAAAATATAATGTTTTTTCCGTAATTTACCCTTGAAAAATCTACCAAATTATAACACTGTCATAAAAAAACAAAACAATTTTCATTGCTATAATTGATAGTACACTTATAAATAATAGTTTGTTGGTATTTCTTGCATTTAGTTTATTATCATATATTCAATTCCAAACCCTTTTGGAGGTTGACAGTATAAATTCTCAAATTTCAAAGTTTATGTGGATTTTGTTACAAATTTAACATGTTTATTTTCTTCTTTTAGCCTTCTAATAAAGTTTAAAGTACAATTACCTTTCTGTGAAATACAACGAATCTTTATCAAATTTGAAGTTTATTAGTAGTAAATTTCCCTTATCAGTAACTATTTTATTTGTGTTTTGCAAAATTTGATATGTTTTTGCTTGTTTGCAGGTATTATTAATCAATATCTAAATTGTGTTGAATATAAAAGGATCCCTTCAAAAATCCTCACTTATCAAGCTTATGATGATCACCTTTATACCGGCTACAGATCGGCTGTTGAATCTACAAGTCAAGAAGACTCTTTGGTATCTTACATTTCAAACCCTTTTTTCTTCAAAATCATTTCCCAAATCCCAATTTGTATTACTTTTTGTAAAAACTTGTTTGTTTGACTTCAAAAAGTCAAAATTGAGATATGGTGTTTGTTATTTATGTTTAGATGGGGTTTGCGATTTGGGAACCACCTCATGGTCGTTACAAGACGACCAAGTATCCATGGAGAAATTTTGTGAAAGTTAGTGGTGCACTAAGACATTGCTCTTTCATGGTCATGGCATTACATGGATGCATACTCTCGGAAATACAGGTACTTCCAATTCCCATTCCGGCGTTTGGTTGAATTGAATTCCTGATTATGATTCTGGTTTTTTTGATGTGCTACGAGCAGGCTCCGGCAGATAGGAGACGGGTTTTCCAAGACGAATTACAAAGGGTAAGCACCGCCGGTGCAAAAGTCCTCCGTGAACTCGGCAACAAAGTCAAGAAAATGGAAAAACTCGGGTCGTTAAACATTCTCGACGAAGTTCTAAAAGCCGCCGAAGATCTACAAACGAAAGTCGACCGGAAATCCTACCTCCTCGTCGATTCAAACAGTTGGGAAATCGGAAAGCCCCAAATCGAGTTTCACGACCCACAAGACTTTTCAAAAATCGACGATCCATTCAAATTCCACGGGTTCCACTCCTTCAGCGAAGCCCGTCTCGATCTGGGACCATTTAGGGGTACGAATCTGGCATTCGAGGGTACAAATGGACATCACAAGTCGTTGACTCGGGAATTCTCGTTTAAACCGGAGAGAATGGTGATACCGGATGAAGGGGATACGTATAAGAGTGCGAGTGTGCTTTCGTTGGTGACGTTTACTTCGCTTTTGATCGAATTTGTGGCGAGACTTGGGAATTTGGTGGTGGCGTTCGAGGAATTGAGCGAGGCGGCGAAGTTTCAGGCGCCATTGGCGGAGGGGAAGGAGGAAGAGGAGGTTTGTGGGATTTGGAGGAGATTTTGGAGGTATGTAAAGCCTAGGAATAGAAATGATAACTTGTTAGCTTAGAAGTTAGTTTGCTGTGATGTGCTAATTTGGGATACGAGTGTTTCAGCCATGGAAAAAAAGGTTTAATCTTTGATAGTAATAACAAATAATGGAGGATTTTTTTTTTCATTTTTTTTTTTTTTGTGGATGATTGATTATGTTCTAGCTTGGGATGGGTTGTAGACTTGTAGAGTCGTTAGATATTCACGAAAACTTCGGGCCTCGAAATTTAGGGTCTAATCGAGCATGGTAAGCAAGTGATAATCAATAAGTGAAGTCCGATCGGTATCACTATTTTTGCGTTAAAGATATGAGAAATTGTATTTATTCCTATTTTTTCTTCCTACTCATATTCCTACTCATATTAAATTGTGACATGTGTCTTAAAATATTATTATTTTTATTAAATGAGACACTTGTCACAATTTCACATTGGTAGGAAGATGGGTAGGAACAAATAGTAGGAATAAATACAATTTCTCTAAAGATATTATTGTGTTAGGCCATGAGACTGGTTGGTGGCGTATACCATTTTTCGGGTCTGGTCTTTTTATTCATGGCTTGTATAGATGGCGGAATGAACGGGTTTTGTTGTTTGGGTAATTGGTCAATCCGAGTATATTCGGTTCTTTGTGGTTTATGTCTCTCTTAAGGATGTTTTCTTGTAAAAGTGGCAAAATGGATAGGTCATTTCGATTGTCTTAGATTCTCACTGGTCATTGGTTAAAACGAGTAAAATTTTCGAAAAGGGCCTTTGTAGTTTGATTTAGTATCCCAATAACTACTACTCATAGAGATGGTAGTTAAACGGACATGAGATGAGTAATGAATTAAAACATCAATATAGATTCTGTAAAAACGCCTGTAGCATCTCAATAACTACTACTCATATAGGTAGTAATAAGTAAAAACCTAAGTATAGATTCTTTTCTGGTTTCATCCAAATTTAACTTATAAAGGTTATTACCGAACAAGTACTTATAATATGGGGATTAGAGTATGTGTTTAATCTTGAACCGAAATTTCACATTTTGGGGTATGTTTGGAAATTGAAGTTGTAACTTTTATTTGTGTAAACATGTTCACCAAATGTTGTAAACTTCTTAAGGTGTAAGCTAAATAACAAAACTAAAAGTTAAAAAATCCTAAAAAGTATTTGAAGTAGCTCTTGAAAGGAGATTTTGTTTAATAGAAAAACTTTAAGCTGGAACTTCCAAATGAATTTCTTTGTTAATTCAAGTTTTTTTTTTTTTTTTAAATGTTAAAAGTTAAAAGGCTTTCGAATGCTCGTTGTCGAATATAAGTACAAGTGGATTATCAGAATTTTTTTTATTAGTACCTCAACATTAGCAAAAACTCTTACGTACCTTAACATGAGCAAACACTCTTACGATAAGTGAATTATCAGAATTTTTATTATTAATACCTCAACGTTAGCAAAAACTCTTACGTATCAGAGTTCAAATTTTGTTTACAAATGTTGTAATCGGTTAGAGATTGTGAAGGCTATATACTATAAATATATATAAATATTAAAAAATGACTGTCGCAATACACATATACTCTTGTTTCGTTCTTCTCTTAATCTTTGCAAATACATATGATTCTTGTTCTTGTCATGGGTTCTTATCATGCAGGCCTACTAACTTTTCACCCACGACAATAACCGTAACTAGGGATGAGCTGTAAGGTTTTGCACAAATCAATGAACTAGATACTCTAAGTTCACATGCAACCTAATGAAGAATCTATGTTTTTCTATCTTATGAACATATAACAAATTCCTAAGGCCAACATTTATTTCTAAAGATCAAAACAAGAATTACCAACCTTTTGATATTGTTCTTGAAGCTAGCAGCAAAGAGATCATGCCTCAAATGAAGTCACACCCAAAGCAAAGGAGGAGAGAATCCAGCAGAGTTCCAGAGAATCAAGGGAGGCGCAGGATTTAGGGTGGCCAGGGGAGGCTTCTTTTATAGCCTCCAAGGGTTACAGTCAAAACCCTAGAGGAGTCTCCTTAATGGACAAGTCTGTTGACCATTTGTACCAGATCTTTTAAACCCTCATTAGGGTTTCGCCAACCTAGGAGGAACCCTCCAAGGTGGCGCCAATTCTGGCCCCTGGCTACTGGTTTGCCAGTTATTCAACTATTGAATAAATACAAACCAGTTCGTGCACTTTTAATTAATTTATTTAATCACTGAATTAAATCCATTTAATTCCAGATTAATTAATATAGTTTCTAATTAATATATTAGCACTTGAATATATTAATAAACTATTTATTTAATTTCTATTGATTTATTAAACAATTAGTAAATCAACATTTCTCTCTATTGAACTCTACACTAATCCTCCAGCTATGAGGGCAACCCAAATGGACTTTGCTTCAATTAACAAGATAAATACAATTATAAGGCATGACTTAGACACCAAATCCAACAGTCTCCCACTTGGATAAGTCTATGACTTTAATTGTTCATTTACCTTCTGATTAATCCCAGTTTACTAAAAATTGTTCCTGAACTCTGACCCAGTCAGTTCTGTCCAAAGATAAGTGATCAGATGATCATCCGTCCAACAAGATATTTTCAGACTCAATACATGGATTAAAATCAATCTTGGTCCGATACTCTGTTTCTCGATTTTTGATTTGCTTATGACTTTAAGACTACTAATTGAACACATCAATTTAGTCCTAGTTGGCCAACACTTTCAGTCAACTTCAAAATCATCGAGAGGCCTACAGATATCTGTTTTCCATCGGGTCAGGGGGCGGATAAGTTTTGACTTATATGTCTATACCTTTTACTAGTCAGAATACTCACAAAAATGCGTTTTATGACATCGAGTTACTGATGCGTTTTCGCATTATCAATGAGCAACTGCCTCGTAAATTACAGATCATATCTCTCCACTTAAAGATCAAAGGATATTATCGTCTTAACATTGCTCGTGATGTAATCCATGAAGCAATCTGTTAAGTGCGGGTTTATCCAATACTCAAAACTCTATTTTCTAAGTACTCATGAACGTTGTAGCAGTCTTACTGCAATGTCTAATTCCTTAGACAATCTACAACCGATTCATGACAGTCTTCGTTCATACTTACTCCTTAACAGTATGATTGACTGTGGAATTTTGAATAATCTAATTACTCAGGAAGTTTAAACATGCAAAAATGAAACACAATAATATACAATTGACAAAGGTAGTAAACAATACTCATTTATAATCTCCATTATAAAATCACCAAGTCAATTACATTAATACTGTTACAAGTTTCAAAACCTATCTAATTACTAAGACTAATATCATCCCTCAGTCCAATGCTCCGAGCATGCTGATTGTGCTTGATCCTACTCAGAGCCTTAGTCAAAAGATCTGCAGGATTATCTTCTAATGATACCCTCTTAACCAAAATGTGACCTTCTTCTACCCGATGTCGAATGTAATGGTACTTTCTGTCGATATGTCTAGACTTTCCATGATCTCGCGGTTCCTTTGTCAAAGCGACCTCTCCTTCATTATCGCAGAATAGTTCCATCGGCTCCTAAATGCTCGGGACAACTCCAAGGTCACCGATAAAGTTTTTCAGCCAAGCCGCTTCCTTAGACGCTTCACTCGCTGCAATGTACTCTGATTCGCACGTTAAATCAGCCACCGTCTCTTGCTTGGAACTTTTCCAAGTAACAGCTCCCCCGTTCAGAAGAAATATCCAGCCAGACTGTGACCGACCACTGTCTCTATCTGTCTGGAAACTGGCGTCTGTATATCCACTCACTTTCAAGTCATCACTGCCACCAAGGACTAAGACCATGTTCTTTGTCCTTCGCAGATACTTGAGTATGTTCTTAACTGCTATCCAGGTTGCTCTTCCAGGATTACCCTGGAACCGACTAACCATGCTCAAGGCAAATGATACTTCGGGGCAAGTACATGTCATAGCATACATGATCGACCCTACTGCCGAAGCATAAGGTACCCGACTCATTTCAGATATTTCTTCATCGGTTCTCGGGCTTTGAGTCTTACTCAACTTAGCATTACTTTGGATAGGTAGCTCTCCCTTCTTGGAATTTTCCATACTAAACCTCTTTAGTACCTTTTCCAAGTATGTACACTGACTCAGGCCTATTAACTTTTTCTTTCTATCTCTTAGTATCCTTATCCCGAGAATATAAGCAGCTTCTCCAAGGTCTTTCATGGCGAAACACTTCCCTAGCCAAGACTTGACATCTTGCAAGGTCGGAACGTCGTTTCCCATGAGCAGTATGTCATCAACATACAGCACCAGAAAAGTGACTATACTCCCACTAGCCTTGACATATACACAGGACTCATCTTCACTTCTAGAGAAACCAAACTCTTTGACTTTCTCATGGAAGCAGAGATTCCAGCTGCGAGAAGTTTGTTTCAATCCGTAGATTGATTTTTCAAGCTTACACACTTTATCAGGATGCTTTGTGTCTACAAAACCTTCTGGCTTATTCATGTAAACATCCTCAGTCAGTTTCCCGTTAAGGAAAGCGGTCTTGACATCCATCTGCCAAATTTCATAATCATGAAATGCAGCTATGACAAGCATTATCCTTATTGACTTAATCTTGGCTACTGGTGAGAAGGTTTCATCATAGTCAACCCCCTGGGGTTTGAGTGAATCCCTTCGCAACCAGCCGAGCTTTATAAGTGTGTACTTTACCATCCATGTCGATCTTCTTCTTGAAGATCCACTTGCACCCGACTGTCTTACGACCCGACACATTGTCAACCAAGTTCCAAACTTGATTGTCATACATGCACTTAATCTCGTTGTCCATTGTCTCTTTCCATTCGACAGACTCGGGGCCTGCCACTGCTTCGCGGTAGTTAGCTGGTTCATCTAAATTTGTTAGTGTACGATCACTGACAAACGTATCACCTTCCGAAGTTATATGGAAACATAAAACTCGGGTGGCATGCTAACTCTACCCGAACGCCTAAGGGGCAATGATAGGTCAGTTGGTCCAACAGGAACCTCTTCTTCTTGTTGGTGGCTAGATTCTCCTAAGGTTGTTTCATCGGGCGTCTCTTGAATTTCTTCGAGATCGATTGTACTCCTACTGTCCTCTTTCGAAATGAGCTCTCTCTCTCTCTCTCTCTCTCTCTCTCTCTCTCTCGAAAGACTCCTCGTCTAGCTACAAAGACCACGTCCTCGCTTGGTCTGTAGAACAAGTATCCAAATGACTGTTTCGGGTATCCGATGAAATAACACCTCTCACTTCTTTCTGCGAGTTTGTCTTGAGTCTCTCGTCTCACGAAAGCCTCACAACCCCAGACTTTGATGTGTGCCAACGAGGGAACTTTCCCCGTCCACATCTCGTGAGGTATCTTAGCAACCGTCTTAGTTGGGACAAGGTCAAGGATATGGGCGGCAATCTCTAAGGCATACCCCCAGAATTGGATTGGAAGCGAAGCTCGAGTCATCATGGAATGAACCATGTCCAACAAGGTTCGGTTTCGCCTTTCAGCAACACCGTTCAACTGTGGTGTTCTTGGAGGCGACAACTATGAAACAATTCCACATTCCTTAAGATAATCGAGAAACTCGATACTAAGATACTCACCGCCTCTGTCGGATCTAAGCATCTTTATCTTTCTTCCCAGTTGATTTTCTACTTCATTTTTAAACTCTTTGAACTTTTCAAAGGTATCCGATTTGTGCTTGATTAAGTAGATATACCCGTATCTACTAAAATCATCAGTAAAGGTCACATAGAACCGCGTGCCATCTTTTGTGGTTGTTCTGAAGGGACCACACACATCTTTGTGTATGATATCCAACAAACCTTCACCTCTTTCAAAGGAACCTTTGAATGGTGATTTTGTCATCTTTGCCAAGTAAACAAGATTCTCATACATCATCCGATTTAAGGTCGAATGATTCCAACACTCCATCCTTTTGGAGTTGGGCGATGCGTTTCTTATTAATATGACGAAGGCGACAGTGCCACAGACACGCCTTTTCTATACCGTCCGAAGAATCAATATGTAATACATTTTTACCATAATTATCAACACACATAATAGTCTCATACGCTCCATCACAAGGCATAACATTAAAAATAACAACATCATTTTTGAAAACTGAAACTGAACCATTCAATTTATTAAAATCATAGTAAAGGCCCTGTTTGAACAATGCATGAAAAGAAATTATGTTTCTTGCCATATCTGGCGAATAGCATCAATTATGTAAATCTAAACTAACTCCACTGCTAAGAACTAGTCTATAGACACCGATCTTGGTAACATGTTACGTTCGCCTATTGCTCATGACCAGATTCAGTCTACCGTGCTCCAGCTCCCTACTTTCCCTTAGTCCCTGCAAATCAGAACAGATAGGAAAACCACATTGAGTATCAAGGACCCAAGAACATGAAGAATATGAGTTATTAGATATAGAATAGGTACCTGCTTGCTATGCAGTTTTCGCGGTCCAAAATGAAATAGCGGTCACTGGCCGCTATTTGAAATAGCGATTCTAGCGGTTGTATAACAGCGGAATAACGGTTTTTTATATTACATACAATTAATATTTATACTCCTATATCCATACATAATACTTGAATTTCTTGTTAGTCACAATCATATCTGATACAAAGAATCATATCCCATAATGAAAAATATATACAAAATAATGATCTCAACACACATTACAGTCAACAACCCAATATTTTTCAAAACTTTCGGAAAAATAATCACGTGGTCCAATTAGCGGTCATAGCGCCACTATAGCGGTACCAAATAGCGCTAAATCTCAGACAATCTCGAAAAATCTCGGCGAGAATAGTGCCAGGGAGATTACTAACCGAGATTTTCATTTCTATCTCGGCCTGACTCCGCGAAACGCTATCTCGGCGCTATAGCAACGCTATAGCGCGAGATTGACTACCCAGCCTGCTTGTGATGGCTTCACTTTGCTATCCTTGATGTCTTACAAGTACCTAGGGCAGCTTCTCTTCCAGTGACCCTTTTCTTTGTAATAAAAGCACTCGGCTTCCTTGGGATTCGTGACATGCGGAATGCTGGAAGTCTTGCCTCTCGGGGTACCGCTAGATTACCCGACATGAACCTTTTCCCTCTACTTTTGCTTCGGAGGGCCCTTCCTTTTCTTTCCCTTGCCAGAGCCAATAGCCAGGACAGGCGGGTTAATAGGGAGCACACCTTTTTCCTTCATCCCGCCTTCAGCAGTACGAAGCATGCGGTATAATTCAGCCAGATTTGCGTGATTGTTGTTCAAATGATACGCCAGTGTAAACTGGTCATAAGAACCGGGCAAGGAGTTTAGCACTATGTCAACTAAATCCTCATAAACAGGCATATCTAGCTTCCTTAGCCTCTCCACGTAACCATGCATCCTTTGCACGTGAGCACAGATGGACTCTCCATCTTTAGGCTTGCCGTTAGTGAAGGCTTTTACAACCTTACGCCTTTCGATGCGCTCTTGCTTGTGGAACTTTTCCGCGAGTTCTTTGTGCATATCGTAAGGAAAGTAGTCCTCATAAATTCTTTGCAACTCAGGGTTCATGGTGGCGATCATGATGCAAGCCACTTTGGTTGCATTATCCGAGTTTTTTTGGTACGAGGCGATTTCCTCGGGAGTAGCGGTATCTGGGTCAACCTCAACTAGCTCGGTTTCTAGAACATACTCTTTGTGTTCAAACCTTAGAGCCATTTTGATGTTGCGGATCCAGTCATTGTAGTTAGTGTCGTCCAATGTCACTTTTGAGCACAATGACAGGATCGAGGTGACATTACCGGGGTTCGAGTGGGGGCGGTTTGGTCAACAGAAGACATCTATATAAGAAGAAGGTAGTTTTAATTAGACATTAATAAATAATCCTTATATTCACCCAAGAATAAATATAAGGCTAGGATCCTACAATAACAATCTACAATATCGAAGAGGGATGCCGTAATCTTTATTGTAAATTTTATAAGGTAGGCGAATGACGATTCAATCAATTCCACCGTGGAAACATAATCAAATTATAATGGAATTCCTAGTTTTTTTAGATTTATTGAACTGTTCAATAGCATGTTTCAATCTCGGGAATGCCCCACTGTTTGTGACTGGGATACCGAGGATCACAAACCGGGTGTGAATAACCATGCGAATTAGCTCGGTACTCTCGAAAACAATTACCATCTCTAATTGATGTGCCGGTTAACCACACACGCTCCGTCAATAATGGAAAAATCGAGAAACCCATTGTGACTCTTTGTGGACCCCAGTTGGCATGCCACGCTCCACCAACGTTCCACAAAGTGCAATGTGCAATTCCATGGATTAGCACCAATTCACATTTTTAACCTAAAGTAACTAGATTGGGTTTTGTTTAAGGTTCTAGTACTTTCAATTATAGCATTATACTTTTAAGAGGCTTAGCAGTTCTATCAAACCCGTTCGGCTAACGACACTCGACTGACCAGGAGAGCGGTGGATGAGAGTAGACACCCATTAGACTGCCATTTTATAGGCATTCGCCTTATACCCTCTTTATAGGACAGTTTTGTGAATGAGGCCTACTAACGGTAAGACTAACCAATTTATCTTATATATAAATATTAACTTTTAATCATAAATATATAAGATATATTTTAATTTTATTAAAATATTTTAGATTTAATTTTTCTATTAATTTTCGCTAATTAACATATTAATCTCAAAAATTTAATATTAAATCTTAAGGTGATTTAATTTATCCTTTAATTAACAATTAATTAAATTAATTAAATCTAAGATAGATGTCACAAATTAATCAAATTAATTACCTATCTTTAACCCCTAGTGGATCGAAAATTTCATGCAAGGGTTTAAGGGTTCCACTTATTTAATTAATCAGATTACCATAAATAACAACCTACTATCCAAGGCAAGCAAAAAAAAAAAAAAAGGGGGGGGGGGGGACCAAAAGGGGGGTGGCGGCTAGGGTTTGAAAACCCTAGCCATAAAATCGATCAAGGCCTCAAGAGGGTCAAATTTTTCGCAAATTACCCTTAGGCAAAAATCAGTTATAGCAATTCATACAGAAAAACAAGCATAGCTGTGATACCACTGTAAGGTTTTGCACAAATCAATGAACTAGAAACCCTAAGTTCACATGCAACCTAATGAAGGGTCTATGTTTTTCTATCTTATGAACATATAACAATTTCCTAAGGCCAACATTTATTTCTAAAGATCGAAACAAGAATTACCAACCTTTTGATATTGTTCTTGAAGCTAGCAGCAAAGAGATCCTGCCTCAAATAAAGTCACACCCAAAGCAAAGGAGGAGAGCATCCAACAGAGTTCCAGAGATTCAAGGGAGGCGCAGGATTTAGGGTGGCAAGGAGGCTCATTTTATAGCCTCCAAGGGTTACAGTCAAAACCCTAGAGGAGCCTCCTTAATGGACAAGTCTGTTGACCATTTGGACCAGATCTCTTAAACCCTCATTAGGGTTTCGCCAACCTAGGAGGAACCCTCCAAGGTGGTGCCAATTCTGGCCCCTGGCTACTGGTTTGTCAGTTATTCAACTATTGAATAAATACAAACCAGTCCGTGCACTTTTAATTAATTTATTTAATCACTGAATTAAATCCAATTAATTCAAGATTAATTTCTAATTAATTAATATAGTTTCTAATTAATATATTATCACTTGAATATATTAATAAACTATTTATTTAATTTCTATTGATTTATTAAACAATTAGTAAATCAACATTTCTCTCTATTGAACTCTACACTAATCCTCCAGCTATGAGGGCAACCCAAATGGACTTTGTTTCAATTAACAAAATAAATAAAATTATAAGTCATGGCTTAGACACCAAATCCAACATGAGCGTGATCCGAAAATCGAACCGGGCCAAATCCAAATTGAACCGAAACCGAATTAAGATTTTTTAAAAACCGAATACCAAACCGAATATTTATATTCCGTTTTGGTTCAGTTCGGTTATGTCGGTTTTTGGTTCGGTTTGGTTTTTCATGATCAAGAGTAGTGTTAGGGGTAAGTAGGGATGAGCTTTTGACCCGGAGATCCGGACCGGACCGGGAACAGAACCGGAACCGTGTATTCGGTTCGGTTCTCGGTTCTCCATTTCCCACAAAATCGGTTCTCGGTCCGGTTCGGGCCAGGTCCGGAACCGAACACATTTCTTAATAGCACACTACTTGTATAACCGAACCGGAACCGAAACCAGACCGGTAGGAACCGGTACCGGGGTATTCAGTTTGGTTCTTGGTTGTTCGGTTCCTATAAAAGTGGTTCTCGGTTCTTCATTTCTTGGTCCGGTTCGGTCCGGGTCCGGACCGATTCTCATCCCTAGGGGTAAGCATGGTCTGGGGACCGGACCAAAACCGAATTAGCATTTTTTAAAAACCGAAAACCGAACCGAATATGTATATTCGGTTCGGTTTGGTTTTTCAGGTCTATATGCTTATCCCTAACTGTAACACTAGGGATGAACTTTTGACCCGCAGAACTGGACCGGACCGGAAACCGAACTGAATTGGAACGAGAACCATGTATTTAGTTCGGTTCTCGGTTATCCATTTCTCACTAAATCGGTTCTCGATCCGGTTTGGGTCGGGTCTGAAACCGAACACATCCCTTAATAGCATACCACCTTGTATAACCGAAGCGGTAGGAACCAGAAGTGGGGTATTCAGTTCGGTTCTCGGCTCTTCGTTTCCTAAGAAATAAGTTCTCGGTTCTTCGGTTCTCGATCCAGTTCAGTCGGGTCCGAACCCATTCTCATCCTTACGTAACACCTTTCGTATGAGCTATTTAAAATAGTCATTTAAAACAACTTAAAATAGATTTGATATATATTAACAATCCTTTAAAAATGTACTTTTCAGATAAAGGTCCCAAACAATCACATCCTTAAAATTTAAAAATGTTTAAAGTGTCAAGGAATACAATGTGAAACAAAATAATCAAGAGACAAATGTAAAATGCATTGTTACACACATCTCAAAAGAAGGTTTTTGTCACACCCCCGACCGAGGCGGCAGAACATGCCGGGCTATGCGACTAAGTTCTTGGATCACAGGCAATTGAATATACAGTACAAGTACAACAATAAACCAAAGGATAGTTGTATTTCATCTTGAAGTTTGAATACATGGTTCTTACAAATAATAATAGTAGAGTACATGAAATGCCTTAACAGATATAACAAAACTAGGTTGCCTGAAATCCGTGAAGATTTCCATCTTCTGAAAGTCTCATTGATTTCCTGAGAATACATGTAGTTTTGAGGATCAACACAAGGTTGGTGAGAGTTACTGGTTTTATGCTGAACACAACACTGATACTTTTAAAATAACTAAAAGTATTCCTTTTGTAAGTATAATCATACTTGTAATGAGTTTGTAAAGAGTGGCTGAAAATCGTAAGTAATACCATACTTATAAATGAATTGTATAGAGTTTTTGAAAACCATAAGTAATACCATACTTATAAATGATATGTACGTTTATGAGAAAACCATCAATACTTATAGATGAGTCCTATAACCGAGCTATTCGACTGAAATGTACCCCCCTACAATGCTTCATAGACGTTGTAGTAATGAAAAAGATAAGTATCACCTACTGTTGAAATACAAGAGTTGGATCGAGATTCAAAAATGCGGAATAATGTAAATAAACAAGATCAAGAACAACCAATATGAAGAACTGATGTCTAATGATTAAAATGCAACTCAAGAACAATTCGATGTGAACTATTCTGTTTGAGTGCCGTGAAGGGATTACAAAAGTTAACCCTAATGAGGGTACGGACATGCTATTTAAACAAAAACTAAGTATGGAAGGACAGACCCATTCCATAACCGATAGCAAAATTATAGGCATAAAATCTGGCAACAAATCCGATCAGCATATTTGACTCAATCTTAATTTATGACTCAACAATCTCCCCCTTTGAGTCAAAAATGCGACTTTCCTTCATTCTTCAGGTTTTACTTCACTTGTTTGTCTGCCAAACACCTTCGGAATGATTGCCAGGATCCTTTTTCGAAATTCAATGTACCACTTCAACATGTCGTTGACACAAGTTTTATCATCAGCGGTGTTGGATGGGAGTTTGTTGATAATGTGAAGAATGTGTTCCAACACTGGAGTCCTGTAAAGATGTTTGTCCAAAAGAAAGAATATCCTTTTAATATTCTCGAGGCCTTCCTTTGAATTATATGCCACACTCCAGTTTGAGTTGACAATTTTTCCGATTTTACGCTTGCTCAGATTTTTGGGAGGAGGACGTCTTACAGTTAAGGGGACTTTATCCAGAACACCAGCAACTTCAACATCCAGCTTTGCCACTTCAAGAATGTAGTATCCAATCATTCTTTTGATATGATCAAAAATGGGTTGATACTTTTGTTCTCTCGACAAGATATTGAACAGAGATATCCAGTCGAATGGATTCAGAAATGGAAGGTCAGCAAGAGAAAATTCCATCTTCTCTTTATCATCTCCTCTTAAAGCCAAAAACCTTGCGTTTTTAAAAGGAACATTGACCTCAGGAAGACGGGGAGTCAGCTGCACAATCTTCTTCAAACTCCATGTTAAATGTTGAGGACGCGCGTTCTTCAAATAAAAAGTGAACAACAAATCATTCACTTCCGAACTAGAGAGACGGGTGTCTTTGAGTTCCTCAAATCCTCGGAACAGGAGAGCTTTTGCAGTCATCGGAAAGTTAAACTGCGAGTTTACATCATTGCTTGTGTTGTACGAGGCTATTGGTTGAAGCCAGTTCTCCACAGGCTCAGTAATTGCTTCCATTATCATTCTTTTGTAGTGCCATGGAGGAAACAAAGACATTTGAGTTTTCAGGAGTAACTCAGCCTCTCTTTTGGCAGCTTCTTCAGCATCAAGTTTCCGAGTAAGGTTGAGAATTTCATCAATTTCCCTCTCCCTGGTCGATTTGGCAGCATCCTTATCGGATTCTTGTTGTTCCACTATCTTCTTGCCTTTGTCTTTTGATGGACCAGCACTTCCTTCAGCATTTTCATTGGTTTTAATCGGAGAGTCTTTCTTCGGAGTCTCCTGATTAAGTGTACTTTCTTCATTTGTTTTCTTCGGAGTCTCCTGATTAAATGTACTTTCTTCATTTGTTTCGTCTCCCCCTTGTTTCGGAGAGGCAACACCTTCCGAAACACCCTTTAAGGCAGCAAGAAGATTGAATACGGGATGAAGCTTAAGTGTCAGATGTCTACGCACCTGAGGATTGAGAATTGGATTAGAGTCTTCAACAATCCGATGAAGGAAGGAGTCAATTTCCGATACACCACTTCGAATAGCTTTGTTCTGAGATAAAGCCGAGGTAAGAATGGCAGACTTGTTACGAAGATCGGACCTGAGTAGCTGGATTTTTGTTTCTTTGGCGGCTAATTTATCCATTAAATAATTTTTCGTGGCCAAATCTGTCCTCAGTTGATCAACCCTTGTATCCATAGAAGATACCCATTCGGAATATTGCTGTTTCAATTCCGAACGTAAGGTGGAAAGTGCCTCTTTTTCATTCTTCAAAGAGTTGCTGAAGTTGGAGATAACCTGATGCATATTTTCATTGTTCCGAACATGAGAGTCACGTAAATCTTGAGTAAATTTAAGAGCATCTTTTTCCAGTCTTCCAATAGAGGTGGCAGAGTCTCGCATTTGTGCTTCAGATTTCTCGATGAGGGAGGTGAATTGACGCATGAGGTTAACATTTTCGGTGATCAATGTGTCCACCGAGTCCTTGTGAGCATCCAACTGGGATTGCCAATCGGAGACAGAGGGTTGCGCCTTGGATTGGAGAAGTAAATCCAGTTTGGCAGAGATTTCCGAGAGCTGATCAGATGACATCGGAAATATCCTTTGAAGAGTGTTTGGAAAAGGAAATCCCGCTTCAGTCGATTACGGTTCCCTAGAATTACGCCGTATCATCATGAGTAACCCCCAAATTTCGCATTGCAGGCGCGTGAAAAGCGATAAAGTAGCTGTTGTGGAGAGGACGCTATAACAGCCACGTCTTGATTACCTCATCCAAAATTTTTAAAATTTTGATGAGTAAAAAGAAAATTGCCAGGTCATCGATCTGAATCTTTAACAAAAGAAAATCAACCAGAGTTAGAAAAATCAAATAATGATTTTCGTGCAAGAGTGTGCCAAAGATAAAGAAGAAAATCAAGATTTATTTGGTAGTCTGTGATGTCGCAATGACATAAAACTGATGGATCCCGGGCAATGATCTCTTCCTTTGGAATCAAGAGAGATTCAAAAGTGGTTTTGTGGTATCCCGTTGAATTACGATCAATTGATTGATGAGAATCATTGAAATGTTTCTTTTAAGATGTTAGCTTAACGGGTTGGGTTTAACTATCTTTCGGATTCCGAAAACGTGAGAAATGCTCGGAATCGGAAGACAGTACTTGTCTGACCAGATTAGTCATGAATACAAGTGAGGGTTAGGAGAATTTTGTCTGACTTGTAAAATGTTTGGAAATCTCAAAAGAAATTAAAAACTGGATCTTTTTGGATAGAAATTACTTGGGTGGAGTAGATTTCATAAAGAACACGCAAAAGCAAATGATTGAGATTCCCTTTAAAGTTTTCGTCAACTCCTTAGTGGGGTCGGATTTTTGGGTTTCATTCGGAATGGTGGTAAAAACAATTCCGAAATCATGAACACAGAATTGGTGTAACCGTCAGTTTTGAGTGGTATTGCTGAAGACCTTCATAAGGGTTACAGTTATATGGAAGTGTATTGAATATGGAGAAGTAATAGAAAGGTCAAGAGAGGATGATGAGTCTCACAGCGCCCCATGGTGAAAATGAGTTGCGATCTTTGACTAGAATTTCCGAAATCATATATTGAAATTGGTTGAGATTTCAGTAATCATGGATATTCGTTTTTGGTACTTAGAAAATATGAGAAGAAGAGGTCCATCAATTCAAAATAGTTACAAGAAAATTGTATTCTTTCTGAAGAATGCTGACAAGGACTTGGTTATCATGAGAAAACATTTAATGCTTAGGCGAAAAGGAAGGAAAACGTCCAATCAGTTGCTAATCAGCCGTCTCCGCGTTTATGACACATAATAATGACAGCAGGCTGCATCATTACTTCAAAAAGTAATTAAATATCCACAATTGGAAGCTTAACCGGTGTCATTTCTGCCTATAAAAAGGAAGCATTGTTAGTAGAAAACACCCACACCCCAAAAATTACCATCAAAAGAGATAGCACATGGCGCTTCGTCCCTACAGCCGTTTTGACAAAGTGGAGGTCAAGATGCAGGAAGGCGACTACGCAGGTGGCATCTATGGCGGGGTTGTCACGAGAGTGTGGAATCACCAATATGAGGTGAGAATGACCACTCTCAACAACGGCGAGGGTGGTGGACCACTGATCGTTCCCACAATCTACCCCTTTCTGCAGCCTGTCCCACCAAGAATCTTGGTGGAGTACAAACAGTTTGACCTCGTTGAGGTCTAGCACAGAAGGGGTTGGTGGCCGGCGGTGATCATTCGTACCACTCCCCACAACCAGTTCCATGTGGGACTGGCTGATGGAAGTCGCCTTTTTGTTGACGAGAGTGAGCTGCGCCTCTACCAAGCTTTCCATCCCGGTGATGCCCCCATGTGGCATTATTACAAGCTATAGGTTGAAGTTGTTTTTGTTTTGCCTTTTGATGTAATGACCTTTGTTCCTGTAGCTTGAATAAAATGTAGTTTTCTTTTGTTTTCTGTTCGAATTTTGTTTCTGCATTCGCATGGATATCAGCAAGAATAACAATATAAAAGAGAAAAGGAAAATAAAATACACAACACAGGAATTAGAAATTTAAGGATAAAAAATAAACAAACCAAACAAACAAAACAACAAAAAAATATTTTTGATAAAATTTTTTTTTGATATATAAAAATAAAGAAAATAAAAAAAAATAAAAACAAAGAAGATAAAGATAAAAAAAACAAAGAAAATAAAGATAAAAAATAAAAATAAAAACAAAGAAAATAAAGATAAAATAAAAATAAAAACAAAGAAAATAAAGATAAAATAAAAATAAAAACAAAGAAAATAAAGATAAAATAAAAATAAAAGTAAGCATAAACGAAGTTTCAGAAAGGATACATGCATTCCGAATCTTCCATGTCTAAAATCCGATTCCGAGGCATTCCGATTTTCGGAATCAATCGGAATCTCAGTTAGATATCGGAACGGATTCAGCTTCCATCATTCCGAGACCTTGAAGAATTCTGTTGAATGCTAGTTCAGGAAGGGCCTTTGTGAATATGTCTGCTAGTTGATCATTTGAGCGTACGAAATGAACCTCGATGTTGCCGTCTTCAACATGATCTTTGATGAAATGATATCTGAGTGCAATGTGTTTAGTCTTTGAGTGTTGCACTGGATTGTGACAGATTCGAATCGCACTTTCGGAATCACAGTAAAAAGGAATACGTTTCATATTGACTCCATAGTCTCTCAGTTGATTTTAAATCCATATTATCTGAGAGGTACATGAGGCAGCAGCAATGTACTCAGCTTCAGCTGTTGAGAGTGACACGCAAGTCTGTTTTCTTGATTGCCAGCTTACGAGTTTTCCATCGAGAAGTTGACAACCACCTGAAGTGCTTTTGCGATCCAATCCACAGCCACCAAGATCAGCATCGAAAAATGCTTGAACAAAGAAGCCAGATCCTGATGGATACCATAGTCCAAGAGAGGTTGTTCTTTTGAGATATTGGAATATATTCTTCACAGCATTGTGATGTGGCTCTCTGGGATTTGCCTGAAATCTTGCGCAGTAACAAACGACAAACATAATATCAGGTCTGCTCGAAGTGAGATAGAGAAGTGAACCTATCATTTGGCGATAAAGAGTGCTATCTGCTGCAGGTTTGTCTAGTGAAGGAGTGAGTTTTGTTCCGAAAGCCATCAGAACTTTGACTTTAGAATCTCCCTTCATTACGAATTTCTCTAAGAGAGACTTGGTATAAGCTTCCTGATTGATGAATATGCCTTCGGAGCTTTGTCTGATGTTAAGTCCGAGAAAGAAATTGATTTTACCCATAGAGCTCATTTCAAATTTTGTCTCCATCAGTTTTCGGAATTCAGCTGTTAGGCTAGGGTGAGTAGATCCGAAAATGATGTCATCGACATAGATTTGAACAATCATCAGGTGACTTCCTTCCTTTTTGCGAAAGAAAGTTGGGTCGACAGATCCTTGCTTGAACTTGGATTGCTTGAGAAACCGAGTTAAAGTTTCATACCAAGCTCTTGGAGCTTGTTTTAGGCCGTAAACAGCTTTGTCTAACACATAGCAATGATCAGGATGTTTACTGCTCACAAAGCCTGGTGGTTGTTCGACGTAGACTGTTTCTTCTAATTCTCCATTCAGAAATGCACACTTGACATCCATCTGATAGACATCGAAACCTTTGTGTGCTGCATAAGCAAGAAAAATCCGGACGGACTCCAGTATGGCTACTGGTGCGAATGTTTCTTCATAATCAATTCCTTCTTCTTGACAGTAACCTTTAACGACAAGTCTTGCTTTGTTCCGAATGACATTCCCTTCTTTGTCTAACTTGTTTCTAAAAACCCATTTCATTCCGAGAACATATGCTTTTTCCGGAGTTGGAACCAATCGCCACACCCTGTTGCGTTCAAATTCATTTAGCTCATCTTGCATTGCTTGAACCCAGTCAGCATGGTCAAGTGCTACTTTAACTGTTTTAGGTTCAATCTTGGAGATGAACGAATGAAACATGCAGAATTCCACTTTTGAAAATAATGCGGCTTGCTTTTCTTTAGCTTGAGCTCGAGTGAGAACACCAGCAGAAGTCGTTCCGATGATTTGAGATTTTGGATGATCTCTCGTCCATTTTATCATTGGAGGATAATTTGGATCATATTCAGGATTAATTTCTGAAATGATTTCTTCTGCTTCCGAATGTACCTCTGACTGTGTATCAAGGTCATTATTTTCAACTTCATTCTCCCCCTGGAAGTGTGCATCGTTTCTATCATCAGAGTGATCTTGTTCAACCGGTAGAGTGGTGGATTCGGATTCAGGAGCCATACTCTCCCCCTGAACAGGTGCTGAACTCTCCCCCTGGATAGGAGCATCAGTAACAGAAGTTGGAGTATTGTTCGAAATCGGAACATCAGTAGCATTTTCTTGTGAAGATGCATTTTCACTGGCTGTACTTTCTATAAGCTTTAATAACTCATCTTCTTGGTTATCTCGTGCATTTGCTTCTGATGTTTTTACGGTTTCTTGGTCATCGAACAAATTCAAGAATTCCTCATATAGATCCAGAAGAGGAATTGTAGATTTATTGGATTCGGGAAAGATGTCTTCAGTCTTTGTACTAACGTGCTTTGCTCTGGAATTGTATCTATCATCAAACGTGATGTAGTATGTTTCTTCAGTCTTTTGAGATCTCTTGTTCAGAACACGATAGGTCTTTGAGGTAAGAGAGTAGCCCAGAAAGATACCTTCATCAGCTTTTTCATCCCATTTAACTCGTTTTTATTTGGAGTTAAAAATGAAACACTTGGATCCGAAAACATGGAAGAATTTTACGTTCGGTTTTCTCTTGTTGATGATCTCATAGGGAGTGATATTGAATCGTTTTGTGATGTTTGATCGATTCTGAGTGTAACAAGCAGTTGCGATGGCATCGGCCCAGAAGTATAAAGGAAGTTTTGCAAAAGAGAGCATTGTGCGAGCAGCTTCACAAAGAGAACGATTTCGTCTTTCTACAACTCCATTTTGTTGAGGAGTGTACGGGGCAGAGAAGTTATGCGTGATTCCTTTATTGACAAGAAAATCGTCTAGAACTTTATTTTTGAATTCTGTCCCATTATCACTTCTTATCATTCGAACTTGTTTTCGGAGAAGAATTTCTATCTGCTTGATGAAGTTAATCATGTTGATCGCCGCTTCAGATTTTTGCTTGAGAAAGAATACCCATGTGAAACGAGAGAAGTCATCTACCACAACCAGAATGTATTTGTTGTGAGCAACGCTTTCGATGGCAGATGGACCGCAAAGATTAATATGCAGAAGTTCCAATGGTTCGATGATCTTTGTGTTGATGATTGTAGAATGACTCTTCCGACTTTGTTTTCCTAGTTCACATGCATCACAGAGTCGGTCCTTGTCGTACTTGAGTAGCGATAATCCTCGCACAAGATCACCAAGTACCAGTTTATTGATATCACGAAAGTTCATGTGAGACAACCGTCTGTGCCATAGCCAACTATCATCGTTCGTAGCTTTAGTGAGTAGGCAGATGGCAGGTTTTCCTTGGATAGGTCGCATGTCCAAAGGAAACATCTCGCCTTTCCTTTTTGACTTTAAAATTATCTTCTTGGATTCCTTCTCAACTAGCTCGGAGCCATCTTCATCAAACGAGACTTTAAGACCAGTTCCGACGACTAGTTGTGAAACACTGATCAAGTTGTGCTGAAGTCCTTCAACATATGCCACTTTTCGTATCGAAATTTCACCATTTGTGATCATGCCATAGCCTTTGATGTTGCCTGTTGCATTGTTTCCATAACTGACTTTTCCTCCATTTGTCAGCGAGCGATATTCTCATAATTCCTCCTTCCTTCCAGTCATGTGACGTGAACAGCCGCTGTCAATGTACCATTCCGGATCATACTGTTCGTCACGTAGTACCTGCACAAGTTAGAGAGATTTAGGAACCCAAACCAGTGTGGGCCCATGTGAGAATTTATGTGAGGTAGGGAAAATGCATGATCTTTCAACCCAAAAGGATTTTCTCACAGATGACTGATTTTTATTATTTTCAATTCGGAACACTTTCATTTTTGTAGATTGCCATTGTTCTTTAGCAAAACGAGATTTCTTGGGAGTGAACGTGTTCGAAACTTGATAATAATGAGTTTTCTGATTTTGAGAAAGGTAAGTGGGAATTTGATTTTTAACCGATTGAGAAGAGAGTTGTGTTTTGATAGTAACTGTTGGGTGAATTTTGCTGGTTTTAAGATCTTGAGTAGTTTCAGGATAAAGTTTTGCCTTCCCTTTTGAATCCGTTGATCCGAGAACGCGAGTGGGATTCTATGTTGTTGTTGAGATAGAGGGTTTAGGTGTTGGTTTTGGTTTTGGTGTAAGCTCAACTTTCCGAATGGGAATAGGGTTGACTTTCTGGGTTAGGTTTGAGTTGAGTTTGTTTCTCCAGAATTGTTTTCTCTCTTTCAGATTCTTTTTGTACCTTGCATTCATTTGTTTCCTTTTGGCAATGAGCTCTTCAGGAGACTTATGAATATAAGATGTTGAGCTGTGATTAGAATCAGACTAGAAAGTACTCGTCTTAGGGTTTAAAGGATTGGATTTCAAATTCGCTGTACCCCATGAACCATTTTGAGAGACAGAATTTTTACGGTTCAATGATCCAGAGATGTAGTTTCCTCGAGACTTCCACGAGGTCATTTCGGAAAGACCTTTAGTCTCATCTGAGTTGTCAATAGGTTCCGACCAAAAGAAGGAATCACATAGATCGGAGTTATCGTTATCGACTAGGACTTTAAGTTCAGTTACATCTTTTGTGTTTAGGCCTGGTTTAACAAAAACTTGATTTGGTACAGTGTGAATCTTTGGAAAAACAGTAGCTTGTTCATTTAAAGTGTGTGATCCTTCATATTTAACAATTCTCGCAAAAGCAACTGAATTTTCAGAAATGAGATTTTTCTTAGTTTCAGTAGAATTTGATACGAATTCCGAACAGTCAATTTCATCCTCAACAGATATTTCACTCATATCACTTTCATCAAAATCTGAAATATTCTCATCAATGGGAACATTATCGGAATTTAGTTTAGAGCATAATGAATGAAAATTCTTTAGAGTTGCTGTTTTAATTTCCTCGTGATCATTTTCTGAAAAATATTCTTTGACCATACTTTTATGTTCTTTGGACTGTATATAGCTTTCAATTTTATCAAGTCCGATTCGATAAGCTTCCGAAACCTCATCAGATGAAACAATGGTTTCACACTTATGACATTCTACATCGATTTCATCCTCTTTCAACTCAAGAAAGGGCAAAATCATTTTGTGTAAACCCCTGCCTATGTCACAATCAAGATGCAATTGAGTAATATTATTGTAAAGACGTTTAGCAATTAAACAAAAAATGTTTCTCTGTTTGACAAGAACTAAATTATCCCTTTTGACATAAATAATATCATCTCGTGCTTTAACTAACTCACTATCCAACGCCTCGATTCTCATTCGTCTCTCCTCATTCTTATTCGATATCCTGCTCAATTGATCATTTAGGTTAGAATTGCTTAGACGTGTCCTTTTTAAGCTATCACTCAAACTGGAGACAGTAAATCTAAGATCATCTAATTCAGCATCATAACTAGAAGAGCAAATATTTAAAGATTTAAGGATGGAGCGTACCTTGTTGACCACAGCCTCACATTCCTCAACTTGTTCATAGACAGGCTTCGCAGCAAAACAACTTGCTGAGGCTTGACACCCGTCGGTAGAGTAACCTCTGCTGTCGGAATGATCAGCTTTCACCATCAGACATCGACCATGTGTTGGATTCCTCACCTCCTCATCTTCCGAATCCGTTGACCAGACCTCAATAGCTCCAAACTCGCTGTCCCCTTTCACCACAAAGGCTGCCTTGGTAGATGAAACATCATTCTTTTTCAGTTCCGCAATCTTCTTTGCGTAATAGGCTTCATCTTTCACCTGCTCCTTCTTCTCAGCTTGTTTTCGGAGCAAACAGTCTTTCACAAAGTGGTTTTTTCCGTTACAATAATGGCAGTCATATCCTGAGTCGCCAGCAAGTTTCTTCTCCTCATCATTCTTCTTTTTCTGACTTTCTTCCACAGTCTTTTCAGCATTGAAACTTCTTGGGATTTGATACCATCAAAGCTTTGTCTTCTCTGGTCAAATCATCATCGGAAAAGTCTGAGTCAGAATCGATTTCAGCCGATTTCTTTCCGGCAGCAATCAGTGCAAGTGAACCAAGACCGATAGTCGCTTTGGCTTCCGAAATGATTTCCTTTTCATGAGATTTGAGGATTCCCACAACTTTAGCCAAAGTATAAGTTTTGAACTGTTCATGCGCTTTTATGGTTGAAACGATAGCCTTCCATTCGAAACGAAGACCATCAAGAAAGGTAACCTTTTGCTCAATGACAGTCCGAGCCAGATTGTATTTTAATAATCGACTGAGAAGATGATTGTATCGATTGAAAGTCTGGGTTAGAGTTTCTTCCGAACCTTGTGCAAAAGATCCGAAATCGGAAAGAAGAGTGGTCTGAATGGAGTGCTCAAGGTCAGCATCTCCAGAATATAATTCTTTAAGTCTATCCCAGATCTCTTTAGCTGTTTCGCACGAACTAACCAGACGAAGAGTATCTGCTTGGAGAGCGAACCTGATAATTCTAAATGCTTTGATGTTGCACATTAGTTTATCTTTTTCGTCTTGAGGAATGTTTGTGTGAGTGACGAGCAAGTTGTTGTATTCTTTTAGGGTTTTAATAACCCTCCTTGTGTCTGTGTGGACGTGAGTTTCTTCAGTGATAGCTTGCCAGATCGTTGATCCATGTTCTTCAATGCCAAGAACATAATCTTCAAAATGCAACGCCCAGACCTCATACTCTTGAGTAAACAAAATTGGAGTCCTGGTAGTGGATCCTATGCTACTTGAAAGATTGAAGGACTGAGTGTGTGAGTCGTCAAAAGCCATTGATACTTGTTTACTTGTATGAATCAGAAGTGTAGGTTCAAATCAAAAGAAGAGTCGAACGTAGAAGATCAAAGTTTGATATCCAAAATCGATTGAAACGATGAAGATAATCAAAACAGATCTGTGAATAACACAAACTCCTGCTCTGATACCAATTGTTGAAATACAAGAGTTGGATCGAGATTCAAAAATGCGGAATAATGTAAATAAACAAGATCAAGAACAACCAATATGAAGAACTGATGTCTAATGATTAAAATGCAACTCAAGAACAATTCGATGTGAACTATTCTGTTTGAGTGCCGTGAAGGGATTACAAAAGTTAACCCTAATGAGGGTACGAACATGCTATTTAAACAAAAACTAAGTATGGAAGGACAGACCCATTCCATAACCGATAGCAAAATTATAGGCATAAAATCTGGCAACAAATCCGATCAGCATATTTGACTCAATCTTAATTTATGACTCAACACCTACATCGATTTGCAAGTCGAAGTTGTAGCTAGCAACCATAGGTGGGGGTGTCAACCCGTATAGATCTATACATATGTATCTCGCTCTGCTTGATTAACGGTTATAGTAGTGTGGGGTCTAGGTATTTCTACTTAGTTATGAATAGTGTCTCACTATCTAAGCCATTGATAAATGTAGGATAGACAAGTCTCATCCCAAAATGGTTTTTGTTATAAAAGCCAAGTATGTTGATAAGTATATACGTAATAGTGTACAATACTCGCTTATTGAAAACATTTTATAAAGCTATTAATAACATTTATAAAACTTGATATGAAATTGGTAAATGTTTATATTGCACATGTATTCTCCCCCATAATATATAAAAACATAGACAAAGGGGCCGTAACACTCACATTTGAAGCGTGAATTCAGCTTAGATTCGAGAATAATCGAGTTCGAGAAACACCGCGAAATAACACCAACGAAGACTTAAGCGGCAAAGGGGCAAAGGGAGAGAGGAAGAAAGCTAGATGCTTGGTGAATTGGCGAAAATAAATGAAGAAGATGCATCTTATTTATAGGGTTGAAAATCACTATTCGACACTATTCACGTCACTATTCACGAGGTAAGCGCTTACATAATCATTACGCTATGCTTTCCGATTTTATAATTAGTATTATTTTTTAGACCGGAGAATTGTTGAGCCGAGTGCACTGATTCTAGAAACCTAAACAGATAATTTTTTCGAGTTGCAGAACATCGGGAAATCGCGTTTAAATATTGCGTTCATTTATCCGCAGTATCCGATTAGTTGACTTTTATAAATATTTTTACTAAAAATATTTTGAGTATGGAATCCAATAATAGACCATAGTCTGAGTCCAATAATGTTCTCGGAATTTCCATATGAGGTGTGCAAGTGCCTCAACGGATCGAAACGATTTATGTAGTTAAAGAAAATCAGTGTTACCCTGGTTTGTTTTGGCTTGTTTTCTTATAACAGTCGTAACTTTTGCATATGAGCTCCGTTTTGAATGTTATTTATATTTCCGGAATCAGGGAAACATGTACTCTGAGGTTAGATTGCTTGTTTTGTTTCACAAATGGTTAATACTTATTTTCAGTTTTTCAGACGTATTAACTAGGGTTTCAGTTTGTGCTTGAGATATTCCATTATAGGAAGTAAGATTTCATCTCGTATCTTATTTTAATGGCAATGACACTATATTTTCCAAAGTATGCATTGAAGCTCAAAAGGTTTGGTTATAAAGAGGTTTGCGGTGAATTAACTGTTTATTGTTCTAGGTATAAATTTCCAGGATGTCACAGTTTTCAACTAAAACATTTAATCTGAACACATGCCAAAAGAAGGAGGTTAGGCTTGGGACGCCTTGTGAGCATCATCAGGGCTAAAACTTAAAATAATGTTGGATAAAGTCAACAATCCAAATCCAATTGTTCGGACCGGTAGTGGCTAGTTAAGTGCGAAATAATTAGTATCTCAAACATCCACGATATAAAATTGATAGACAAAGACGAGTGTAATCTCCTGATATATCATAAATAGAATGAGATAAACATGATATACGAATTCCACATGGATTAGGGAAGAGTTCCCTGCCCAATCTCTCTCTAAAATTATAAAAAAGACTACATTGTAGGTGTACACTAACAAATGACAACATCCATCCATATCTATTTATAGAAAAGAAGAAAATATTCCTAAGTACAAAGGGAATACTCTAACCTGGTTATCACTCAACATTATAGAGCATTTCTAGCTCCAACAATCTCCCTCTAAATGCTAGGAAATGACGATGGATACAAATAAGTGATACAAATTGTTGAGAATATTTGTGCTGAAGTGCTTCCTATCCGAAGACCTATACCTGACCCGCTGAAGCCTAATGTTTTGATAGAAAACCCCGAAGTCGTGAAGACTCCGAAGGGTATATCCTGGAGGATCCGAAGACTTATCTTTTGTAACAACTTTTGGTGCACGCGTGACTGCAGATTACGCGGTGCATGAATCTTCACTTCTATTGGCTAGTACACTGATAGGATATTCTCTGTAATAATTTGTACTATGCGTATCACTAATCATGTATAAATAACAGTGATACCATTCCGTGTCGAGTGTGAGATTACATCTTCCCCATTGTAAAACCCTAATTGATAAATCCAAGCATTCGGCACACGTTATCCAATTCTTACTGTGTTCCTTATTGTTCTTGATTATATTTGCTTGTGTGAGTTGCTTAGTATAATTCATCTTGGTAGATTACTAGTCATATTTCACTGTTTGATCAAATTCAACTCCCAACAAGTGGTATCAGAGCAGGACAGCTCGAAAACCTGTTCATAGAGCCTCATTTCATCGTTACAGTTCTAGATCTGAATTGTTTCTCAGATCTAGCATTCTGCAACTGTTAACTATCTCTATTACTCATTTTTTTTAAAAGATCCTGTTGAAATTCGTTCAAAATGACTGATTCTACTGCTTCTTATGCTAATATGCTCAACTATGCCAGTCTGATTGGTTCCTCCACCAAAGCTCATGTTCTTGTTCCAACCTACTACGATTACTGGGCTGATCGTATGAAGGATTACCTTGAAGGTATTGATGAAGCAAAGGACATCTGGAGATCTGCAAAAGATGGTCCTCACACTGACATTGAAGGAAGTTTCATTGATATGGATGATGATGAAGCTGATGGTGTTCTAAATGCTGCAGACTTAAGGAAGGTTAGAAATGTTGAAAGGGCTATGCAAGAACTTCGAAGTGGACTTGGACCTGATGTTCGACATCACATCTCTGGAGCAAAATCTGCTAAAGAGATTTGGGATAGACTGGCTGTTCGTTTTGCTGGTGACAATACTTTGCAATCGAGTGTTGTTTAAGAAGTTCTAGCTGACTTCATAACTTCAAACAACAAGAGAATGAAACTTTGGAGCAAGCTTATGAAAGATATAGCAAAATGGTGTATGAACTGGAAAAATATGGGGAAAATCGAAGTCAACAAGAGGTCAACATCAAGTTTCTTTAACGCTTAAGGCCTGAATGGAAACCCATTATGCTGATGATTAAATCTTATGAAAATATCAACACATATTCACTAGCTGCTCTATATAATCTCATCAAATCTCATGATCCTGACATCTGTGGAAGAAGAAGTGAGAAGGCTGGCTCTAGTTCATTAGACCTTATGTCAAATGTTGAAGAAGAAGAAGACAAGGATGAGCCCGATGGTTACTTAGAAGGAGAAAACAGTGAAACAATTGCTTTGTATGCTGCAAACAATCGTAAGTTCAGAAAACCCTTTGTGAACAAGTCAAATCCAGCAAAACCGTTTGTGAAAAACTTTAACAAGAACTCTTTCAATCCGAAGCCAAAACCTGAGATTTACACACCCAAAGAAGAAACAACAAAATCCACAACTTCGAAGCATATTGAATCTAAGACTTCGTAGTCCCCAAAAGTTAAATCCTCAACTCAGGTTTTGATTGCAATTACTGTCATGGTAAGAACCATTTTGCAAAAGACTGCATGCTTCGTAAACGCAATGAGAAACAAACTTAGGTGAAGGATGAAGCTTACTATGCAAGAAAGATGGAGGAAGTAAGAGAAAAGACCAAGGACTTAGCCTTGATGGTTGCAGAGGATTGCTCAAGAACATATCAAATTTGGTCACCTGACTCCGACGACGAAGAAGTAAGAAAGCCAACTCATAGTGCTTTCATGGCCTATGATGATGGTAAGTGCTTTCCGATGGTCACTTCTGAGGAGACTGAAAGTGAATATGAATGGGGATATGAAGGATTTGCAGGTCTTGGATATGAGATTTCGGAGCAGAAGAAATCAACAGATGCAGTAATTCTGAAGTGTTGGTCTGATGACTCTTCGGATGATGATGAAGAAGTCTGTCTAATGGCTAAGGAAACACGCATGACCATCCCCGAACATGTATTCAAAATTCTCTTAACTTTTAAAATTTCTGTTTCTAAATCTACTCCTATCATTGATGAAATAACTCGTGATTGTTCTTTGATGCATAAACTACTTGTTAATGCGAAAAATAGGGAGAAAATCAGTGAGCAGGAGATTCTCAACTTGAGGGGGAAAGTAGAGTGTTTGAAGCTTTCGCTAGAAAAGGCCAATTTAAGAATCACACTGCTAGAGGAGAATAGGGAAAAACATTTGAATAATCATGATGTAATTTTGAGACAATGTAATATTTTCTGTGAAATTGCAAAACGTTTGTATGCTCATATTACTCGTATCTATCATTCTGCTGACGTGTGTAATGTTCAACATAGACAACTGCTGCCTTTTATTGAGTTTAAGCTTAAAAATGTTGACAGTATATCTTATTAATGTGAATCCATAGTATCTGGCTCCGAAGTCACCAACCCTTCGTATAAACATGGCTTGATATCTGTAGAAAAACATTTAACTGCTGATAATCTATTGAAGTTATTGCCACAAGAAATTCAAATCTTGAAAAAGAATGTTCCTCAAATTGAAAACAAAGAAGAAGTTACTGTTTAAACTGAATCTGAAAATGATTCTGAATGTGATTCGGATATGGAGGAAGTTGATTGTTCATCTTTGACTTTATTAAAATCATCCTCCGCATCCGCATCACCCTCCGAAGAAACCTCACAATTGTGTTCGGTTGACAAAGGAAAAGCAAAAATTGATTGTGAAAATGAAACTTCTGAAAACAAGGAAATTATGAAATCAAAAATACAAATTTCTGATGAATGTGTCTCCTACGATCAATATCTCAAAGACAATTCAAAAAGACTGGTCCATGTTGCTTGTATCTATCCCATGATTTCTTATTTCAAAAACGCCATCTTTGTGAAATCTGGGGGTTTACCTTTAATTGAAAATGATTTGGAAAAACTTCTTGAGGAGGACAATTCCACAGTTATTGAGGAAGGATTCTTCTCATCATCAAAAATGATTGAAAACAACATGATTGAAAAACTTGAAGTAAAAATAAGTGTAAGAAAACAAGATTTGTATGGCCATAACATCTACAATCGTCTTTGTTATGAAAAGGAAAAGATTCCCAAAAACATGGCTCATCTTTTAAATGTTAAAAATGATAATCATATTTACACTAACAGAAACTACAAACAAATTCAAGTTATGGAGAGACACATAGCTCCGAAGATGGATGTTTTTCAGTTAATGGAATCTTGTGAGAGTGTACTACTTACACAATCTTTTTAAAATGTCACTACGAAACCTAAGATTGTTGTTTCCAAACCATCGGTACAAAAACCTCAGATTTTGAAAAGACCTCAAATTTTAAAAAGGCCACAAGTTCACAACCTTGCTTCAACTTCCAAAACAAAACCAGCAATTGTAATTACAAAACCAGTTCAAAAACCAATTGCTGCGAATTTGAAAGCAAAACAAACTCAAAATCTTGTTAAAAGAAAATCACCCTTTGGAGTTTCAAAACCAACCATTACGAATGCCTCGACTTCTGGAACAAAAGCAATGAATACAAAGGATTCAAATGTTAAAAACCAACTTTCCAAACCATCCTTTGTACCATCGAAACCAAACTTTCCAAATCCTAAGTTTCAAAAACCATCAAAGAAAACATTTTCTAAAGGCAACAATTTGATAGATACATTCCATCAATGGCTAGACAAAAATTTGGATTCGTTTAAGGATAAGAATCTTTCAGTAAATGATTTCAAATTGGCATACAAAGAGTACCTTTGTACTTCTACGTTATGTAGTTCAATATCAAAGAAATCTACAGTGAAAATTCAAAACAAAATTGGAAAATAAATGATTTGAAAGAAAATCTCACTCCAAAAACTAAATCTTCAAAGTCATCGATTTGTTCAAAACTCTCAAGTGCCAAGAAAATGTCAAAAACCTCTAAATCAAAATCATCCAAAAAAATATGGGTTCCGAAGACCTCCATTATTTCAGTCACTTCGGACTCATCAATTTTAACAAAAAGCACTTCGGAATCATGTTCTGACTCATCCTGTTCATCACATGAGACTTCGGAGAATATGATCAATCTAAATGCTAATGAAATTTCCAAAGAGGCAGTTGAGAAGTGGATTCAAGAATCCTTTGTTTACCCTGAGGACCCAAGATTGATTGGTACCAACTCCTTCTTGATTGATTGCAGGTCATGTCAAATGAGCAGTACGATGCAAAATGGTACATGGATAGTGGCTGCTCAAGACATATGACAGGGAAGAGGGAGTATCTCAGGGATTACAAAACATTGGATGATGTAGGAAATGTTCGCTTCGGTAACAACGAAACATGTCCGATTCGGGGTTATGGCAAAATAACAAATGACCAATTTACAATCAACAGAGTGGCATTTGTAGAAGGGTTAAAGCACAATCTTGTGAGTATCTCTCAATTGGTAGTTGGAACAGGAAACGCTGCCACATTTAACAACCAAGGGAGTTTCATCACGAAAGAAGCAACAAAGGAAGTCTTATTGAAATCTGAAAGAAAGGGATCAATGTTTCCCTTGAATCTAAAGCCAGTGACTGGTGGGCAATCGTTTTGTCTTCTATCCAAAGCCAATTCAGATGCCAGCTGGCTGTGGCACCGAAGACTTGCTCACCTAAACTTCAAAGACTTAAACAAGTTAGTGGCTATGGATTTGGTTCGTGGAATGCCTGCTCTTAAATTTGATAACGACTCACTTTGTTCTGCTTGTAAACATGGCAAGTAAACAAAAGAAAGGCATCCAACAATAATCAATCCAAAAATCACTGAACCACTTTCACTTCTTTACATGGATCTTTGTGGTCCATCCTCAGTTAAATCAATTGGGAAGAAGAAATATATTCTTGTGATTGTTGATGACTATTCAAGGTTCACTTGGTTCTTATTCTTAAGAAACAAGTCTGATGCAGCTGAAGAAATCAGCAATTTTATCAAGAAAATGGAAGTAATGCTTAACAAGAAAGTCCGAACTGTACATAGTGATAATGGTTCGGAGTTCAAAAATCAAACTCTTGATGGATTTTTGAAGAAAAAGGGAATAAGTCACAACTTCTCAGCACCATACACTCCTCAACAAAACGGTGTTGTAGAAAGAAGAAATCGCTTTTTGTGTGAAGTAGCAAGAACCATGCTTAATTTTGCAAATTTGCCCATGTACTTCTGGGCCGAAGCCATTTCCACAGCTTGCTTTACACAAAACAGATCATACATCCACAAGAGATTTCATATTACATCTTATGAAGTACTTAGCTGAAGAAAACCAAATGTCAAATTTCTTCATATCTTCGGTTGCAGGTGTTTTATTTTGAACTTAAAATATCATTTGACTAAATTCAATAACAAATTAGAAGAAGGCATTTTTCTTGGGTATTCACAAGATTCAAAGTCATATAGAGTCATGAACAAGAGGACACAAAAAATTGAAGAAACCTTCAACCTCTTGTTTGATGACTATTATATCAAGAAGTCTTTGCATCCATTCCCAATGTCATCTATCTTTCCGAAGCCAGCTGTTGATGCATTACCAATCACTACTTTTGACACTGACTTCACTCTTCTCTTTGATCCACCTGTGAGGGCTGTGGACTCCGAAGTCAGGGCACCAGATAATAATGTGTCCGAACTGTCCAAGCTCACAGATGTCCTCGAAGACTCTTCAACAAGCAGTGTACAAAGACCATCTTCGGTTGAGGGGGAGCCATCCAACAAAAGTGAAGGGTAGTCTGGTTTCGAGGGGAAGCAAAATAACACAAGTCTCAACTTGTCCCCACATGAAATCTCTCACATCATGTCCCTGTACCCATTAGTCCAGGGGGAGCCAGAGATTTCCACTCCGAACTCAACAACTCCTGTCACTTCGGATAAAGGCACCACAACCTCTACACCAACTGCTGTCGAGGGGGAGAATACTTTAAACTCTTCTTTTCAATCCTCAAATCTAAATACACCTCAAACAAATATCACTAATTCAAACAATCATTTAATAACGGATGATTTTCCATCCACTTTGGGGTATCCTTCAGATATTGAGGAAGTTAATTCTGAAGGACCACCTGAATTTGATCCAAATTTTCCTCCTTTGGATAAATAGATGAAAAATCATCCCCCATCACATGTCATCGGTAATGTTCAAGATAAAATCTTGACTCGTGCACAACTACACCAAAAACAACTTGATTTAAGTAAAACTTCTGAGTTGTGCATGTTCAATGTCTTTATCTCAAAGGTTGAACCTAAGAACGTTAAGGATGCATTTAATCACCCTGACTGGGTTGAAGTTATGCAATTGGAATTAGAAGAGTTTGAAAGAAACAAAGCTTGGAGGCTAATTCCAAAACCTGCAAATGCTTCGATTGTTGGTCTCAAATGGGTATATAGAAATAAACTTGACACCGAAGGCAATGTGGTTCGGAACAAAGCAAGGCTGGTTGTTAAAGGTTATTGTCAATAGGAGGGGATTGACTACGAAGAGACATTTACTCCTGTTGCCAGACTCAAATCAGTTCGGATCTTTTTAGCCTATGCTGCACACAAAAACTTTGATGTCTATCAGATGGATGTCAAATGTGCATTTTTGAATGGTGATCTCGAGGAAACTGTTTTTGTTGAACAACCACCTGGCTTCGTAGACAAAGATAATCCTAACCATTGCTATGTGTTAGATAAAGTTGTCTATGGTTTAAAACAAGCTCCTAGGGCTTGGTATGAGACCTTGACAAAGTTTTTAAAAGAGTCAAATTTCAAACAAGGTTCAGTGGATTCAACACTTTTTAGAAAAAAAGTTGGGTCTCACTTGATGTTAGTCCAAATTTATATGGATGACATTATCTTCGGATCCATTGATCCAAACCTCACAAAAGATTTTGAAAAGTTATGAAAAGCAAATTTCAGATGAGTATGATAGGAAAGATTAACTTCTTTCTTGGATTACAAATCAAACAATCTAAGAAGGGGATTTTCATCAATCAACAAAAGTATACGAAGAGTTTACTCGAACGGATCGGAATGACTAACTGTTCCAAAGCAAAGGTTCCTTTACCTGCAGGTTCAAGGTTAAATCCATCATTGGACAAACCGAAGACTGACATCCAGACGTACCGAAGCATGATTGATTCATTGCTTTATCTTACAGCCAGTCGACCATACATTATGTTCGCAGTTTGCAATTGTGCAAGATATCAAGCTGATCCATGCGAACCTCATCTGGCTGCAGTTAAAACAATTTTTCGCTATCTTCACAACACTCTTGCCTATGGTTTATGATATCCAGCAAACTCAGGCTTCTACATACAAGCTTACTCAAACTCAGACCTGGGTGGATGCTCCATTGATCGCAAAAGCACTTCGGGGGGTTGTCAATTTCTTGATGGAAAGCTAATCAGCTAGCAATCTAAGAAGCAAACTTGTGTTTCAATTTCCACAGCTGAAGCAGAGTATGTAGCAGCTGCAGCTTGCACCTCATAGATCATCTGGATTCAAAGCCAATTAAAAGACTATGCCATCAACATGAGAAAGATACATTTGTTCTGTGATTCGCAAAGTGCCATTCGCATATGTCACAATCCTGTTTAACATTCCGAGACGAAGCATATAGCTCTTCTCTATCACTTCATCAAAAGTCATGTTGAGGAGGGGAATATTGAAGTACACTTTGTTCACACAACCGAACAGCTGGCAGATATCTTTACAAAAGCTTTGAATGAAGAAGCATTTACACGAATCGTTCGAGGACTTGGAATGATTGATGGATCCACTCTACCATAAATCTCAGATTTGCTCTTTCTTTCCTTAGTCCTTTCAATTGCAAAATAAAATTTTATGTTGTTCTGCAGCACTCCGAAGCCCTTCAATGCTTCGGAGTCCATCAGAACAAACTTTATGTCATTCCGTAGCACTCCGAAGCCCTTTGACGCTTCGGAGCCCCTTGGAATAGACTTTTTAGTCAATAAAATTTAATAAAAATGTCAATATTCCTTGAAACACCTTTTGCCTTTGCATCACAAGGATAAACATTCTCACAATAAAAGGTTAGTTTCATAGAAAAATCAAAAACAAGAAAAACAAGGACCATTTACAAAATCGAAAGTTCAATTCTCAATGTTCTTGCATAAATGACTAAGTTTGACCTTCTTTCATGAATTAACTGATTAAAGGACAAAACTTTGATTTTAGATTCTGATAATCATACCTTATTGCACTAAAAGGTATTTGGGAATCGATTTAACTCGCTTCATTATCAAACTAATCAAATAGCCTAAAAACTACTCAGGATAATTCACATGTTCCGAAGTTTTCTTCAAAAGTAATACAGACATAGACTGATAAGTAAATTTAAAACTTTCTTCACTCTTGTTTCAAAATTGAACTACATGAAGCTTTTCAAACACAAAGGATTGTACAAACAATACAAAAGCTCTATAAAATGTCATCACATTGTGAAATTTTGACTCTTCAGATATGAAGCTCCATAAGAAAAGATAAGTTTCAAAAATGAAAAATTGAAAAACCCAAAAGAAAAACAGAAATTAAAACAGTCAAAAGAATCAAAGACAACAAACAAATGAAAAGATAATCAAGAGAGTGCAAAAAAAAAGAAGATAAATCAGCACTCAAAGGCTTATTCTTCTGTCTTAAATGACAATACAAGGAACTCCTATAACATAGTCGAGTACCATGTAGAGAATATGAACATCTCAAGTAATCTATCTCAAATGGTAATGTAAGGGTGGTGTACGAAGCTCAAAGGCTTGTCATTAGGGAATAGTATCCAAACACCTCAACTGATGAAAGGGGATAAATTTTTCAAAAGGTGCTTCAAAGTCAATCCAAATCTTCAAAATATCTTCTGATGCTCAATTCAAAAGTGAAACTTTTCTAAATTTCAACGCAGTGAATGTCACCATCATTTAGTATGAAAAATTTGAAACATAAAAGAAAAATCAAACCTTCTTTCTAAATGCGAAATTAAGTTCAGATTGGGGTGGTTAGACTTATGCATCTTATGACTGATGTTCAATCAAACAGGCTTCGGAATGAAAAACGGACTTCCACCATGATTCAAATGATTCTGAATACTAACAAGTTAAATCTTCGTTTCATAATATTCAGGGAAGCTAAGGTTTAAAAGTCATAATGCATCTTCAAAAGTAAAACAAAATTTTCAGGAAAAAGTTAAACAAAATTTTCCGGAGAAAGTAAAACAAAATTTTTAAGAAAAACAAAGGACTTCGGAGTATTGATAACATTTCTCAATAAAACTTCTTATCCGAAGTGTTATCAATATCCTTCGGAGTGATTCATAACACTTAATTAAGTCTCATACTCTGAAGGATACCAATAACTGTTACAGTTGTCCTTGTTGGTCTGAACTCAATTAAGTGTTCAAATGATTTTCATATTTATGATAACTACAGAGACAAACATTTGTTCAAATTAAATAAACGTTAGTGAACAACTGTCATACAGAAAATCATGGAGAATCTTAACAAAAAGATCGTGTGTGAAATGGAGGTTCAATTTCAAATAATGATTACTGACAAACGGACGTTTCCGCTTTTGCAGAGAAAGTGGAGCGTATTTTTGCTGAGGTGTCTTATTCTAAGTGGACCTCTTCAAACGTGCATTTAATGGCCTTGAGACAACAAATCGTATATAAACCTCACACTTCATCCATTTCAATCTTTACGCTTTCAGACAATTCAAATCTCCTCTCTTCAAAAATCCTCTCTGAACCCTAATCTCACTTCATCTTCTTCATTCGATCAACAATGGCGGCTGAAGCATCCTCTCAGGATACAGAAGTGATGTCGATTCCAGTGCTCAAGAATCAATCGACGAACTTGTTACTGCGCACTGATCTCAAACACTACCCCCAACCGATTGTTGCACTTGTCGAATGTATGAAACAGTCCATTCTTGGTCACGCCGTGACCTACACACCTTCTATACCTGCTACCTTGGTTCACGGAGCCCACTACACATCCAATGCTCTGTTCGACACGAATAACAATGTCAACTCGGTGTTCTATCAGGCCATCGATTCCAATGGCAAAACCAAGAAGGTGCAACTTACCAAGACCAAGTTTGCAGAAGCCCTGCGTCTTCCAATCTTTGATACTAAAGAAATTGTTGTCCCATCTGCTAAACAATTGGTGGACACATTCAATGCAATGGGTTACGAGCCCCAATTAGTGAGCATTAGCATGTTCAAGAAGAAGCACCTTCCCAATCTATGGAGATTCTTCTTTGGAATCTTCCTACGATGTCTTTCAGGAAGGACTGCGGGTCAAGACTCTGCAAGCCAGACATTTCTGAGTCTTCTATACGAATCTACTATGATGTGAAGGTGGACTACATATCAATCCTGTGGGATGATTTCTGTTCGCATATTAATCATTCCACAAAGGGTACTGAGATTTCAAATGCCAGATTCTGAGCGATGGTTGTTCACGAGCACTATCAGAAGACAAATTTTGTTTATGATCCTGATCTCGTGGAAATGAGGTACACTTACATTACAGTTCCTCCATTATATGAAAACTTTGTTGGCTTTTCTGCTCAAATTCCTCCAGAGATGCTACGAAAGGCATCAATGGATTGTGATGAGGTCAACATGTACCGATCCACTCTCACATTACCTTACCTTGTTTGAGAAATCACACCAGCAGCACCAACCAAACCCCTTGTTAAACCCAAAACCAAAAGAAAGGCAACTGGAGGTCCTAGTGGTCTGAAGCCTGCGAGAAAGAAGAAGGCTTCGGAACAAACCACTCCTAAAAGAAAGCAACCAAGAAGGACAAGGAAATTGCTTGTGGTTGATGAGTCTTTAGAGTCGAACAGGACTCCAACTAAAAATATTCAGGAAGAAGAAGAGGAAGAAGAACATCAATCCTCCCCAATTAAAGACACCAGACCACCAACTCCACCACATACCACTATTCCACCTCCTCCACCTCCAACAACTGCTCCTTTCACTTCCACCATTACATCTGAAGAAACCTCAACAATCCATACATCCACTTCAGATGTACCACCAACCACTGCTCCACTAACATCTACCATCCATAGAAACACCTCCTATCTCCACCACTCAAACCTCCGAACCCATTACCTCCTACATGGAAAACCCCACTTTCTCAACCCCTCAAACATCTGAACCAATTATTACATCTTCGGAATCGTTTTTAAACATTTCATCCTCTGGTTTTGACTTCTCATTACCAGACTTCGATCTACACCAATCACCTCCACAACAAAATCCCACTTCATCAGCTTTCTTTGAGGCTTTTCATCTGACCCCCTTAGTTGCTGAAGATACTTCTGATGAAGAACTCCAAGATATGGATCTTATGCTCATAAAACAGTATAAGACCCTCAACTCCAAGCTTGGTGTCCTCATTCAAGCTCAAACAGGGTTTGATCCCACGAAACCCACTGTGGGAGATCTTTCTGAAGAAATTGAGAGTTTGCAGTTCACTCTGTCTGAGGAACTTGGCAAATCTATGAAACAACTTGAGAAGAGGTTCTTGGATCAACAAACAAAAATTCATTCCTCCCTGGAAAACAAAATATAGTCTACTGTTGCTGAGGTAGACATAAAAAACAAACAACTACTGGATGAAATTGAGAAGAAAATGAAAATCTTTGTGGAAAAAGTGGAGTCTTCGAACTCCGAAGTCTTGAAGGCTCTGCATGACCTTCGGACTGAAACCCAATCAATCCAGCAGGGAACCAAGTTTGAAAAACAACTTGATGAAGCAAGAGCTAAAATCGAAGAGCTAAATGCCGCCCAGACTACTTCGGAGATCACAAAGTTCGCAGATGAGCTCCAAAAGACAAATGCAGTTCTTGCTCAGGACATGGTGACTAGGTTAAGAACTGTATTACAGCCTCTCATAAACTTTGCTGATAGGATTGCCAGACCACAATCAAGACCCACTCCTGCTTAGCATGTGGCTCATGCTTCACAAGGGGGAGAAGTTCTGGTGACAACCTCCGAAGCCACGACAACCTTAACTTCCACAACCTATGTTGCTACAAGTCTGGGAACACCTCCATTTTTGGTAGCTTCTGGTCCTACTTTATCAACCATCACCACAACAACAATGGGATCTTCGGAAGCTGGGGGATCAACAGAAAAGCCTATTGAGAATTTGATCGCCCCACATATGGAGAGTGTTTACAAGGCTCGTCGTGAGGATCATGCCCTGATTCTAAAGATAAATGCTTTTGCTTTGAATGATGGAAAATGGACATTCAAAGCAATCAAAATCTTCAGATTTCAGGACTTGGATGTGTTCAATAGACTGCCACTTCGGAGTTTTAACACAAGCAACTCTGATGATCAACAGCTTGACATTCCCTTCAATCCGAAGACCTTCTCCTTTCTCCAGTTTGCTCAGTCAATCATGAATGAACAAAGGGCAACCTACTGGAAAAAAAAATCAACTTCCATGCTATGTTCATTCAAAATCAGAATGCAGTATGAAGTTGCAAAAAGATCAATAAAATCATCTCAATCAAAGAAGCAGAAACATTTGAGAACTTTACGAACTACGAATTCTTCGTTCTTCGTGGTTCGGATGAGGAGGACTCCAGGTTCACTGTCACATAATGAACCCAAACGACTTTGTTGAACTCTTGGAAATCATGAGAGACTTTCCAGGTCATGCTGCAGAGTCCATCATGATTTTCAATGCAGCGCAAAACCACATCAAGGGGTTTCTGAACAACGTTTTGCTGCAGTTTGCAAAGAACGACATGGAGTTGTGCTCTTACTATAAACAGTCATTGAGCACTCCTCCAGTCGTAGTTCGGAATATCAGCAAGTTCAAGAATGGGGAGATATTAGATGAACCATACGGCATAGTCTTCAAAGGACTTCGAAACGAAACCGAAGTCATAATCAAGTTCTTTTAGATTGACTACCTTGGCCGCAATCCCTCATCCTTCATCACCAGTATGATTCCACATGTAAATTCATGTCATGTGAATTCATATGAGAAAAAGAAGAAGTTTATGGATCACATGAACGGGTGGCTTGCTGTAAGAAAAACCTTGAAGAGGGCTTACAAGAGAAACTTCAGAGAGTAGGCTTCGGATGCACTTCACACAAAGGGGAAGATTGTTGAGGATATTTGTGCTGAAGTGCTTCACTATCCGAAGACCTATACCTGACCCCCTGAAGCCTAATGTTTTGATAGAAAACCCCGAAGTCATGAAGACTCCGAAGGGTATATCCTGGAGGATCCGAAGACTTATCTTTTGTAACAACTTTTGGTGCACGCATGACTGCAGACTACGTGGTGCATGAATCTTCACTCCCATTGGCTAGTACACTGATAGGATATTCTCTGTAATAATTTGTACTATGCGTATCACTAATCATGTATAAATATCAGTGATACCATTCCGTGTCGAGTGTAGATTGCATCTTCCCCATTGTAAAACCCTAATTGATAAATCCAAGCATTCAGCACATGTTATCCAATTCTTACTATGTTCCTTATTGTTCTTGATTATATTTGCTTGTGTGAGTTGCTTAGTATAATTCATCTTGGTAGATTACTAGTCATATTTCACTGTTTGATCAATTTTAACTCCCAACACAAATACAATGTTAAAATACATAATACATGAAAGCAGGTATGGTGCAGCAGTTAGAAACAAATGTTGAGATGTTACAGAAACTCTGAAGTGTTTGTGGCCTCTCTGTTGGAATTAATGTACAATGTCATCAACTAGTGGTAATATTTCTAATAATAACAAGGTCCTTTTGGGTTGCCTCTATGACCCAGAAAAACAAACAGAGTCAGAAATAATGAAAGGATGATTAGTTTATTAATTTATTGAGAAATAAATTAATTAGAAACTAGATCAGTAAATTAATTGATAAAATTAATTTAGAATTAATTTGGAATCAATTAAAGTGACTGGATTGTAATTGATTAAAGGTTTAATCAATGGAAACAAGTCCAGGGGGTGCGGACGCCAAAAGGCTCCTAAGTTTGAAACCCTAGGAGCCTTTGCAGTATAAATAGAGGCATTGGGGTTCAACCCTAAGGCATCCCTAGCCTCTTCTGGGCCACCTCCTTTCCCCTCCATCTCTCCTTTCTGCTAAATAAATCCCTCTCTAGGGTTTTGATCTGTGCCTCCTCTTCCCAAGTGGAATACTGATCTGTATGGTTTTCTGGAGATCACAGGGTGTGAATCGTTAGAGGGATTCTACTTTGGATCCTGATCATCGTTACAATCGTGGCCTTGACCAGAAGCCAAAGAATGAGACTTGCTGAGGTATATTCTATTTAAATTTTAAGTAGCTATAACTGATATGAATTGCATGATCCTGGACAATGTTCATGGATAATCTGTGATTTGATCTTGTTAGTCTTCCGTTGCATGTGTTTATGTGATCGAATCCAAACAGTGGTATTAGAGCCTCTGTTCGTATGTTATCTGCACTTTGATCTTAAATTTATGAATATGATTTCATGCCACATGTTATTATAAAAAATTTCATAGGGTTTATGCTAGAATTGCTTGATTTAACATGTTATGATATTAGGGTTTATGCTAGAAACTTGAATGTTCATATGTATGCATAATATTTTTGATTTTTCCTGGTTTCTTGTGCCTCTTTGTGCTTGTCGAAAATTGCTACAGTTTAGGAAGGGTTTTCTGTATCTTGCATGCTTTTGGCGGCTATGGTTACAACCCTAGCTTGCCTTGCAAGTTTCTTAACTTTCTTACTTGCCTTATATGCATATTGCCTTAATTTGATTATTCCAATAAGATATATTTATTTATAATTAACTACTAAAAGGTATTAATTGAATTAATTGATAAATAAAATATTTTAAATTGTTTAAAATACATTTCTATATTTTAGAACAGTATCTATATATATATATACAAGAATTAATTAAAGCAAAAACATTGGTCAAACCATGACTAATCTCACCGACAAAATCGTGTATATGGTTTGAAGGAGAGTTCTTGTGAACCGAATAAGGTTGGTTTTTAAACGGTATTCATTGCCTACAACCTTCACCACCTAAGACTTTTTGCCATGTGGAGTTACCGAAAGGGTTTGATAGTGCAATGTTTCTCTAAGTTAAAAGTATTAACTTAAATTATTAAAACAAAAACCCGTTTTAATTATAAATACAATTGTGAATTATGTGCTATCCATGAGAAACTCACATTCTCTTTATAATCTGTTGTTGGAGCTATGTGGTTAACCGGCACGCCAGATAAGGTTATAGTTGGGGGTGATGTGACACTCACAATTCTCAAGCGTATCTTGAGCCGGGCATCACGAGGGTTCTGCATAGTTAATTCACCATCCGATTCATGATCCACGACATTATTGTCATGAATTTTGAGATGAGCACAAACGAGATTAACATGCCATTGACACTAGTCAATGAATCTCACAGATCTAGGAGTTTCATAGTGAATGAAATTGACAAAAAGTTTTTTCTACCTTAATGACCATTGTTGTGTGGTTACGACATCCCTCTTCACATCATAACAGAAGATTTTGGATCCTAGCCTTAGTAAATAAATTAGGTAATTATTTAATGGATTAAGACTCAAACTAACTAACTAAAACTTTGTTTTATAGATGTCTGCCAATAACAACAACAACAACTCGGGTCCTACTCCTCCTCCTCCTCATCCCGCACTAACAAACATCTCACTACTATCCGTCCTCTCAAGGGAAAAGCGTATGGGTCCGAACTATCTTGACGGGATCCGGGCCTTGAGGATTGCTTTGAGATTTGATGGCAAAGAGTATGTCCTTGATGTTGATATCCCAGAGCTAGCTGATCATGCTGCTGATGAAGATGTAGCTGCTTATGATAAGCACTATGATGACTCAACTAAGGTTGCTTGCCTGATGTTGGCGACCATGTCCTTTGAGCTCCAAAAGGGCTTTGAGAATACTGGGGCGTACGACATCAATCTGCAGCTCAAGGAAATTTTCCAAGAGCAGGCAAGGTAGGAACGATTTGAGATTAATTAAAAGTACAGGGGCTAGATTGTAATTGTTCAATAGTTGAACAATGGAAAACGTCTGGTCGAAGTAACACGCATGACACGGGCAAGAAGAACCGCGACGTGCGCGATGTGACAAGGAAAAAACTATTTATACCTAACTTATGACCTAAGCCCATCCACACCCAAGTCCACCGAAATCATGAGAGGCCCAACCATGCCACCACCGAAATCATGGAGGATTTCGATCTAGACCGAAATCACCTTGCAGTCCAATAAATTCTTTGTTTTAGCCAGAAACTCTTGAATTTAGTCCGAATAAATGCAAAGCTTAAACCAATCATAATTATGGCTCAACAATCTCCCCATTGGTTTAATGCTTTCATTTAACTTCGAGCTCTGTCTTGAACTTGGTTTCGGTTGTACACTGCAGAACATTTCAACAATATTCCCCTTAGCATAACAATCTCCCCCTTAGCAGGTGACATGTATAGATGTTGATAGATTTCAACACGTTGCAGAGACAACTTCATCTTCGGTATCGAACTATCTTCAGGTTTGAATTTGAACGCATATTGGGTAGGGGCTTCAGCATAGGTCTTGAATCAGCACATCTAGCTTTTGATTTGACTTTGACTGGAATTGGAGTCTGACTCTTCACTTCTCTTCTTGATCACATAAAGGTATGAGTGTAGCAACAGAAACTGTTTGAGGAGAAATTCAACACAGCTTGTCGCAAGGAATTACGATTCACCTTCTCTGGGGTTGAAATAATTGTGTTGAGAACTTGAAACTTCACTTCTGGCTCCATCACTTGAATGCCTTCACTGGATTGTCTTCGACTGTAACCAGTGTGCAATGATGACCGCAAATCTTATGGGTCACAGAGTCATAAACTCTCACCACAGTTTTTCAAGGATTCATCATTGGCTCAGAATGAGACTTCTCGCAGTATCTGTGTGAACCCGGAGGAACGCACTGCGATTGTTTGTGTATCGGAGAACTACTCCTGGCCGATTTGATTTAGGCCCCTGCATATCCTTGATCAAAGATCTTAATGCAGTTTTCAAGTCAAAAAGTTGACTTGGCTCTTGGCGAGACGTTCAATGGTATCCAAACTCTGCGGAGTGTACCATCCTAGTGCCAATTTTGAATCCGGTGAAGTTGTTGAGGTCTCACAGCTATTGTGGTAAACAACATCGGCCAGACTTTTGAATTGTCATCAGTGCATGGTTTATTACACTGAGTCATCCAACTCTTGAATTAGAATCTTTGTAGGTAAGAGTGGTTATCGATGCCTCATATCTACTACTGGTGTTGTAGCAGAGATCACTGGCATAGAGTTTTGGAATATCATCACCACTTGGTTTAAAGTGATGATTCGTCTATTCCTTGTAGTAGAAATATAATGGTGGTTAAGAATGGATTGGTGCATGTGATAGATTACGTTATGCAATCTAACCATCGGCACAGACCTTTTAACTCTCGAATCTGAGTGGTTTTCTCAAAGTGTCTAGAAATTGATGTTGCAGAAGACACCTTTAGATATGGTTAAGAAAGGTTGTCAGTGCTTCATAATTACTATGGTGTAACAGTAAGAATCACTAGCACTTAAGTGTTACCTTAGCAGTGAGTGCTATAACTCGGTGCGTCGTCGGTAGGTAAACAATGTCTTAGCAAGCCACGGTAATAGTGAGTCACATCTTTGACATGAAAATTTTGATCTGTATTCCTGATTGGTATTTATCAGGAACATTGACGATTGTGCGAAATAAGTAAAAGAGCAATATAATTTTTAAGTTTTGTGATTTTCAAAAGGAAAGGCATGAAATGAAAAGCATATTTTTGGATTTTTAAGTTTTCTGAAAAGTAAAGACATAAAGGGTAAAAGATATATTTTTGTATTTTTGAATTTTATATTTTTTGTTTTTCTTTTTAATTAATTATCCCCCTAAATTTGTGCATAGAGGAGAATGAACGAAAATGCACAAATTTAACTAGAAACAAAAGGAAAATATACAAAAATTGAACTATTGGTCATCAAAACGAATCAAAACAATTCAGATGAAGTTACCTTTTCAGTTTTCAACACATCTTTAGGTACGATCCCCACGTGATCCTTTCTCTCTCCTTTCCCGCAACGGACACATACTCTCCATCAATGATTTGAGTGTCGTTCAGTAGAGAGACGTCTCCTGTCATGTGCCTGGAACAACCATTATCATTGAACCGAGGTCTGATGATATTCCTCCATAGCTGCTCCTACACAAGATGTGGGATTAGTTTATTTTGGGAACCCAGTCCATCTTGAAACTGGTTCGACCATCACTGTCTACACACTTGACTTGTTCCAAAATCATATCCTGTTTATCAAATAAAGAACATGAAGAGTTAGCAAGACAATTAGATGATTTGGAATATTAGCCTTTGGGTACCCATCGGTAGTTTGGCTTTTGTCGCTTGTTGTTTAACCGGATGGGTGTATCAACACTTGAGTTTGAAGCAGAACTCCCCCTTGATTTGTGCTTATGTTGCTAATGGGGACTCGAGGATGATCATTGAGATGAGCTCGACCTTACCGATTTCGATTTGGCAGAGTCATCTCTCGAATCGCTCTTGTTGTCCTTGGGGGCTGCTTCTTGGCCTTTGCTGCGTTCTAATCACCGTCGCGTGACCGTGACCTCGAGGGTTTTCTTTTGCAAGATCTCCCTCTTGGCACATTCTGCTAGTGTTGTACATAGAAGGGAATGTATGGACGATATGGACAATTCTTGGCGATGTGACCTGCAATCCCACAATTGAAGCACGTTTGTCTTTTCAAGTAAATGAGATTGTGACTTGGTCCTTGTCCTTTGAAATTTTTTAAAGAGCTACCACAAGTACAAGCACAACCACATTCACTAGGACCTGGTCTTTGTCCAACAGGAAGTTCACCTTCTTTCACAAACTTCCGTGGCTTCAATTTTCCAACATTTGGAATTTTTGAATTCAAGGCATCACCACAAGAAGTTGTAGAATTCGGAGCAACGGTTTTGGTGCGATTTTTAGGAACAGCAGAAGATGAAGCATCAAATTTAGACGAGTTTTTAGCAGAACTCGGACCATTTTTGTCCTTCTCGCTTGCATCTTCCACTATGGCTGTATCTGCACAAGAAGAAGAGGCATTATTATCGTCTACCTTAGCTTCCTCGGTTGTTTTTGTTTCAGCAGCCTAACGTTTAGCCTCCATGAGTTGATCAATGTCATTGACACGCCTAGGTCGTCGTGCGGTCAAAAATAAGAGAAAACCTAACACACACTAGTATAGCGGTAGTTAGGGTCGATCCACAGGAGCTTCGTGGTTAGACTAGATGAGAGACTACCAATTAGTAGTGTCACAGCTACAGTCGGAGGATCTGGTTTCTACCTTCCTAATCACTAGCAAACAAAAGCAATGATCAAACACACCCAAGCCAAGCTAAGCTATGCTCAAATAACCTAGTCACTTTCTGAAATCAGAAGTACATCTCTGAATCAGAAGCAATCAAAGGCATCAAAACTAGCAAAACCAAGCAAAGCATAAACTAGCCACTAGCTAAAGTTCTACTGAACAGTTACTAGCCAAGGATTAATGCTTACAAACTAACCTAATTAGCTACTGATTTCAGCTAAGGAAAACAGTCCCAACAAGGTCCAAAACAATATCCAAACACAGATCAAACATCCAAAACCAAACACAAGCATAAAACACTGCAAAGCTAAGATTAAATGTAACCAAATGCTTTTCATTCACCAAATCCGAATCCAAACAGAAAAACAGTAACCAAATGATCCAAAAACAGAAGCCAAAGCTAGGTATCAATGGTTGTCACACCCAAAGATACAAAACCAAGCTTAAATCCAACTATTTAATTACAAATAGAATCTAAAACTAACCAATACCAATTGGGAGTCTTCTGGAATGAAATCCTGGAGTCAAAGAGCTTCAAGGTCGATTTTACACCCGGTCTTTGCTAGGGTTTTCGGCTGGAAATGCATCTATTTATATTTGCAAATTTCCCGCAACCGCGCCGCGCAGAAGTGAAATCCGCGGCGCGCGTACTGATCTCTTCCCGTTTCTTCGGCATTTGAATGTGTTCCACCGCCTCAATCCCGCGTCGCGCATGGTTAATTCCCGCGGTACGCGTACGAGTTCTCTTGATTTTTCATTCCTTCCAAACTTCTTCCTTTTGCACGCTTTAGTCCCTGTTTCCATTCTTTTTCTCCAAACAAGTCCTGGCACGAAAAGTGAGAATACCCAGACATATTTGATATAATTTTATCAAGAACAGGGCTCAACAACGCCTAAAATACTTGATATCACTAGGCGTTGTCAAACACCCCACACTTGTGCCTTGCTTGTCCCCAAGCAAGAGAGTTTTTAACAAATTATAATAAAGAATCAAACAATTTTTGACTGTGTTCAGTTTCAAAGTTTATTGCTATTTGAGTTAGAGTGGAATAGTTCGCGAAAACATAATTGAATTGTTCTTTGGAATTCATGACTTTCTAGAGAACCCTTGATTATAAACTTTCTGTCCACAATGAAGTGTACTTACTCATTCAGATTCTAAAGGCCATTAAGGAATTGTCCATGACTTTCGATGTTGTCCGTGTAACGAGCTTTCAGAAATACCATCCCAGACCAGACGATCTTAGGTGGTAAGGTGCATAAGGCCCACCCATTTTAGACCTACCGGCTCGAACAACAAAGGCCACAGATCGACTTTTCCTTCCTAAACTCCAATCCTAAAACAGCTCAATCATCTAAACTCGTAAAACTCAACTTATTTGACTAACTAATAGCATGATTACAAATAAACAGTACTCCTTGAAAAATACTAATGCTATCACAATCACAAACTATTAATTTCAAAATTGCAATTTATTAAAAATTTTGAAAAATATTGCTAAAAATTTGAAAAATTGATCATTTCTGCAAAATTTCAAAAAATTCTCTTTCGACCGTCCACACCCCACACTTAAAACCGTACAACGTCCCCGTTGTACATAATTATTTCAAAACAAGGGAGAAAGAGTTACCCCTTTTTGGACGATAGACTGCTTGGTGCTCAATATCACAGGTATAATTGCGTACAAATGGATCCTCGATTTCGTATTCTGGAGTTGTAGCGCTACAGTGAACACGCCGGTGGTCGAGACAATTGGAGGGGGCACGGTGACCCCACACTTGTCTGAGACAACTCCTTCTCAAATTGGTATATCATGCATAACTCAACAAACAAATTAAAAACAAACATGACAAATAAAATATGAACAAAAATATACAGATAGAAGTGTCATAAGTTTGTACATATATCCCAAAAAATATAAAAAGAAAGAAAGAAAAAAATACATCAATCACTGCCAGGCGGCCTGGAGGGTCCGGCCTCATGATCGTGGGCCCTGGCTGGGAATGGTCGGGGACGTCGGCCCTACTGAGCGGCCAACTCCAAAAGTACCTCCCCGATCCACTCGAGCTGGTCCTCCATCCTCGCAACTCGGGCCTCCAACCGATGGATGGCCGCTGAGTCCTCCTGATGTGGCTCTGTCGGGGCTGCGGGCTCTGGCGCTGGCTCTGGCCTCCTGCGTCTCCTGCCAGGCTGGGCATACGCGGGCTGAGGTGCCTGAGGAGGCTCGGTCGGTGCCCGAATGTACTGCCCCGGGCGCTGCAGCTCAATGAGCACCATCCTCTCCAAAGTGCGTGCTGTAGTGCGCGATGGAGGCAGAGCGGTCAAGGAGGCTGCCACGGAGGCAGTAAGAATACCATAGAAACGGGCCAGGCGGATAATAAAATACCCCCTGGCCAGTGGGCTGCTCGTGGAGGCGTCGGTAGAGTGGGTGGAGAAAGCAACTGCAAGGGCGAAGGGGAGATGGAGGAATCGGGACGGGTCGAGGAGAGCCCATAAAAATGTCATGTCATCCCCAGACACCTTCTCGCCTCCCTCTCGCTGCATGATGGAGGTGGAGACGATCCGGTGCATGAGACGGTGAAGTGGATCGCGTAGGTGACTCTCCCTCGAGGTCCCTGCCTCATACATAACATTGGACAATGGTGTCCAAATCTCCATGTTGGCAGCCCGGTCCGGCTGCCCCTGAATGCACGCACCAAAGAACTGCGTGAAGAAGCGGTGCTGCAAGTCTGCCGTAGTGTAGATGCCTGTGCGCCTCCCAAACTCCCGGAGGTTGCACTCCCTCTGTACTCCTCCCAAGCGAAAGCGAATGAGTCTGGATCGCGGATCCGATGCCCTGGGAGCGAAATGGACAGTAGACAGGAACTCCAGGAGAAGCTCCGTATAGACCACATCCTCGTCAGTGGCCATGATCTGGTCCCATCCACGGCAAGTAAACGACGCCTCCTCATGGGTCCAGGTGCGATGCAAGAACGGCTCGATCGCACCCCATAGTCCGGCGTCTCTCAGAATATCTCTATCAATGACCGTCGCCTCTAGAACCCGGCGACTCCTCAATGCGTCCCTCCGTGAGGTATACTCAGCAGAACTGGCCAGTCCCTCGGGGAACTGGAGGAAAGTATGCTCCAATCTGAACATTATCTGCAAAAAGAAACTATAGCCACAAAACAAATTTTTTTTTCAAAATCAGTCCTTATCTTCCCAGCCGCACCGCGGCGCGGCCCAAGAGCAAGGGCGCGGCGCGGCGTGCGGCTGTTTCCAAACCCCAATCCAATCTCTCAATTTAACCTGCTAAATCTCAATATAATCATACCACAAGGTAGCCTAGGTGCCGACTAGCTCATCTAGGGTCTCCATTTGGCATAACAAACACCCTATGAGCTAGCATTAGCGATTCTAAGTTTTGAACTATTTTGGGCAAATCACTAAAATTAACTACCTAATCGCTAGTTTTAACGAGTAATAGATAGTTAGAATGGCGTACCTTGGCAGTGGGAACAAAATGAGCAAGAAAAATTGCAAGAGAATTTCGATAACCAGAGCTCCGAGTCGTGTGTGGGTCGTGTGAGCCACGGCTTACCTTATAAAGGAGAAAACCGACTGATCATTTACTGCGTCGCGGGTTTGCTCTTTGCGCGTCGCGCGTGTCACCAAATCAACCCCTGCGCATCGGGTTGGTTTACGATCCCGCGTCCCGTAATTCAAATATCCGCGGCGCGGACTTCAAAAATTTCAAAACTTCTCAAATGACCCCACACTTATTTCAAACTACTAGTACCTGCAAAAAGATTGATGTATTTTTGTATTTTATTTCAAGAAATATATCCTAACTTATGACACGATGGGTTGCCTCCCAACAAACGCTAAGTTTAACGTCTTCAGCCAGACGTGCTATCCTTCTACAGCTACGGTGGATCGTATGCCTTCTTCCTTTGCTGATTTTCAGTCACCACCGTCCCTTTGTTGTCCACATGCTCCTTCCACTTCCCTGGGTCGAATGGCTTGCTAATCCTTCTGCTGCTACCCGGTTGCTGCCTTCTGATTAATTCCCGTGAATGCTTGAAGGTAGCTTTGAACCTCCAAGCTCGGTCCTTCCTTCTATATCTCTTCAAAATCACTGGCTTGACGTGAAGCGCGCCCAGTGCCGCTCCCAGTAGTTGTTTTTTAGATCTCATTTTACCAGTGTCCCACATATTATCTTCAGGTTGCAATTTTGGCTTGCAATGCCAGTAGAGATTTTCCAATCGAGTAGGATCGGAAGGCAACATGTCGGGATGCTTCCATATGTCCTCATCGATGGTATTGATTACATCTAATTTTCCATTCATGAATGGATCATGAGTGGTGATAAAATCATGTTTATTGTTTTCAAATATAAATTCGTCAGCATCAACTTCTTGATCATCGTCCAACAGGTGGATCGGGACCAAGAGTGAGTGACTGGTTTGATCTGATGGTGGTACAAAGTCGCCCATCATCAGATCCTTATTTTCAAATTTTTCAAAATTTTCAAAAATTACAGGGTCGGGGGTAATATTGTCATCTACACCCCCTTCCTCAATAATATCAAAAACTTCAACAATTTCGGGAGTCATTGGGCTGGGGTCTGTACTGTCACTTACAGCCTCCTCCACAACATCCTCATCAATCAAATCATCTGGTGATGGTATGGGTTCACACATTACCAGATCAACATTATTAACATTTTCAAAAGCATCAAACATATCAAAAGCTATTGAGTCAGAGGTAGCATTGTGACCTACAACCTCTTCCTCAACAACATTTTCGACCATCTCAGTGGTCTCTTGACTTTCCCACGGTGTATGCCCTTCCATCACATATTCAGGTGATGCAAGTTCACACACATTATTATTGGTATAAAAATCACTCGCCCCCGGTTCTGGCGAAGGTGGTGAACATTTCCAACTTTCCTCTAACCTATCTAAAGAAGCTTGCACTTTTTCAAGAGCTTCAGCCTGGTCCTTCTACTCGTGGTAGTTGTTATACATGAATACCCAAAGTTGGGCCAAAGTTACAGAATTCTCAAGCTGAGATGACTCCTTGGTCCGCCATCCATTGTCATCGAATGATCCATTATAACAATCATCCTCGTAATAGGTGTCGGCCGGATTTTCATAATAATCATACTGATCCGGGTACATGTAATCACCCATCATAAGGATGTACGCATACCAAAAATCAGCAAACTAAAATCAACATCAAAATCAGAAACTAAATCCTACAAATCACATAATCTAAGCGCACAACTCCCCGGCAACGGCGCCAAAATTTGACACGCCTAGGTCGTCGTGCGGTCAAAAATAAGAGAAAACCTAACACACACTAGTATAGCGGTAGTCAGGGTCGATCCACAGGAGCTTCGTGGTTAGACTAGATGAGAGATTACCAACTAGTAGTGTCACAGCTACTGTCGGAGGATCTAGTTTCTACCTTCCTACTCACTAGCAAACAAAAGCAATGATCAAACACACCCAAGCCAAGCTAAGCTATGCTCAAATAACCTAGTCACTTTCTGAAATCAGAAGTACATCTCTGAATCAGAAGCAATCAAAGGCATCCAAACTAGCAAAACCAAGGAAAGCATAAACTAGCCACTAGCTAAAGTTCTACTGAACAGTTACTAGCCAAGGTTTAATGCTTACAAACTAACCTAATTAGCTACTGATTTCAGCTAAGGAAAACAGTCCCAACAAGGTCCAAAACAATATCCAAACACAGATCAAACATCCAAAACCAAACACAAGCATAAAACACCGAAAAGCTAAGATTAAATGTAACCAAATGCTTTTCATTCACCAAATCCGAATCCAAACAGAAAAACAGTAACAAATGATCCAAAAACAGAAGCCAAAGCTAGGTATCAATGGTTGTCACACCCAAAGATACAAAACCAAGCTTAAATCCAACTATTTAATTACAAATAGAATCTAAAACTAACCAATACCAATTGAGAGTCTTCTGGAATGAAATCCTGGAGTCAAAGAGCTTCAAGGTCGATTTTACACCCGGTCTTTGCTAGGGTTTTCGGCTGGAAATGCATCTATTTATACTTGCAAATTTCCTGCAACCGCGCCGCGCAGAAGTGAAATCTGCGGCGCGCGTACTGATCTCTTCCCGTTTCTTCGGCATTTGAATGTGTTCCACCGCCTCAATCCCGCGTCGCGCATGGTTAATTCCCGCGGCGCGCGTACGAGTTCTCTTGATTTTTCATTCTTTCCAAACTTCTTCCTTTTGCACGCTTTTAGTCCCTGTTTCCATTCTTTTTCTCCAAACAAGTCCTGGCACGAAAAGTGAGAATACCTAGACATATTTGATATAATTTTATCAAGAACAGGGCTCAACAACGCCTAAAATACTTGATATCACTAGGCGTTGTCAGTCATCAAGCTTCCCTTTTTCTCGTTCAGCTTTATCACGGGCAAGCATGATTTGATCACAGACGCTTAAAGCAGGAGTATAATTATCATTGAATGGAGGTGGCACACTTTTATACCCCAAACCCTCGCCCTACTTGTTTTGCCACATAAGCTGTTGTTCAACCATTGATTCAACTACCGCACTTGATGCATCAAACTTTTTGATATTAAAATTAGCATCTTTGTATTTTGCTTTTAATGCTTCAAGTTCGGTAGTTAAACTGGCTATCTCTTCTTTGGCGAACATATACCAACAATTTTTTATGCTTAAATCTTCCTAAGTTCACATGCAACCCTAGAAAGATCTATGTTTTCTTCTATGAAGATATAAACTAAAAACCTAAGGCCAACATTTATTTCTAAAGATCAAATAAGAATTAACCAACCTTTTGATCTTTTGATCTTGAAGCTAACAGCAAACAGATCCTGCCTCAAATGCAATCTCACCCAAGCTAAGGAGGAGAGAGTCCAGCAGAGTTTCTTTTGTTCTAAAATGGCGCAGGTTTTGAGCCTCCAGAGGGTTCCTTATATAGCTTCCAAGAGGCTACAGCTGAAACCCTAGAGAAGCCCCTTAATGGACAACCCTGTTATCTAATTGGGCAAGCCTCTAAAAACCCTAACTAGGGTTTCGAAAATATGGATATGGCCTCCATAATTCCGTCCAACTTGAGGCTTCCACTGGCTAGCCTTTTATTCAACTATTGAATAATTACAAAACCAGTCCCTGCACTTTTAATTAATTAAATTAATCACCAAATTAAATCCAATTAATTCTAGATTAATTTCTAATTAATTATTATAGTTTCTAATTAATATATGATCACTTTAATATATTAATAAACTATTTATTTATTTCTATTGATTTATTAAACAATTAATAAATCAACCTTTCTCTCTACGGAACTCTACACTAAACCTCCAGCTATGAGGGCAACCCAAATGAACTTTGCTTCAATTAACAAGATAAATACAATTATAAGTCATGGCTTAGACACCTAATCCAATAGTCTCCCACTTGGATAAGTCTATGACTTTAATTGTCCATTTACCTTCTGATTAATATCAGTTTCCTAGAAACTGTTCCTGAACTCTGACTCAGTCAGTTCTGTCCAAAGATAAGTGATCTGATGATCCTTTGTCTAACAAGATATTTTCAGACACGAGACATGGATTGAGATCAATCTCTGTCTGATACTCTGTTTTCCCGATCTCTGATTCTGCTTATGACTTTAAGACTTCTAATTGAACACATCAATTCAGTCCAGGCTGGCCTGCACTTTACTCAACCTCAAAAATCATCGAGAGGCCTACAGATATCTGTTTCCCATCAGGGTCAAGGAACGAACAAGATTCGACTCATATGCTTGTGTCTTTTACTTATCAAAGTCGCACACAACAATGTGTTTTATAACATCAAGTTACCGATGCGTTTACGCATTATCAGTGCACAACCGACTCGCAAATTTCAACTTATATGTCTCTGCTTCAAGATCATAGGATATTATCGTCTCAATATTGCTTGTGATGTAATCCATGAAGCAATCTATTGAGCACGGGTTATCCAATACTCAAATCTCTATTTCTAAGTACTCGTGAACGTTGTAGCAGTCTTACTGCAATGTCTAACTCCTTAGACAATCTTCAACCAATTCACGACAGTCTTCGTTCATACTTACTCCCTAAAAGTACGAGCGACTGTGGACCTTTGAATAATCAAATTATTCGGGAAGTGAAACATGCAAAAACGAAACATAAAATCTGACTGGTAGCTACTCTTGCTTATAACCAAGTCTGATTCTTCATAAAACTATTATCGGTTTCTATATTTCTTTTAAACTTTTAATTCATGTTATGTATCTATGTCTATATGTCCTTTCACTCTTTCTATGTATCCAAATGTCATACATTGATACACGTAATCCAATCGGACATTCATCCGATGATATCTCAATTTAGTAATATATTGTCATTCTCACTTACATCTCCATTTTGTGTACTATGACTTTCCATGGTTCTTGGGATCTTCAGTCTGCATGACTGCACCCTAAGACTATTTCAAGGTGTTACGATGTGCCGGTGACCCACACGCGCTCCATCGGAATATCAACAAAATTCTTTAACCATTAAGTCCTTTTACTTATTTGAAACTCTTTTCAAATTATTATTAACATTCACTCCAATCATTTTTCAATGATTTCTCACGTATGTACCGAATCCATTAAGTATTCCCAGCCAAGTCATATCCTGAATCTGACTCACTATGCTCTAAGCATTGAGTCATCAGGATATGTTCATGACACTTCTGATCGATCTAAGAAGCTCGTGGAATCCGATCTAATTCAATTCCAAACCCTTTTGGAATCTTGAGATTACTTACAATCCCAGTGTCATGACTTTTAATAACTATTTCCTTTCGGAGACTCTTTCTCATGCATCTTGAATCTTACCAAGATCATGCTTACTATGGCTAGGTCAATACTGATGATAACATCTATCTGATAGATGTCTATGGATTATGTGGGTATGTTGCACCTTCTTAATATCTCTCATGCCAAGTCATCACACTTTGCAATGACAGGAAACTCCTTTCATGGGGCTATGCATCTCAAATCTCATGAAGATCATCTTGGCAGAGTCTTGATCTTTCTTATAGACGCTTACAACCACCTGAGTATGCCGTATCTCCATTAAGTCTTTCATAGCGATCCGTCTCTTAACACCAAGTCATTACACTTTGTAATGAAAAGAGACGTTTCCTAGAAACAATATGTAACCCACATATGGAAATAGTAGATAACAGCGACACTCCCACTGGCTTTGATACGGTTATGGACTATTCACAAAATCTAGAACTTTTGGCACATTTTGAGAATCCAAACCTTTCTGACATCTTAATGGAAATCTTTCAGCCCTTTCTCAAAATCCAATCCTTTGGCATATTTTTAGAATCTGAATATCCTTTCTTGCGAGATGCCCATGGGAAAATCCTGGGCCCATGTACCTTTATACTGGCATACTCTTTGTGAGTCCCTATTAGTGTGCCGGTGATCCACACGCGCTCCACTAACGACTTACAATATGCAGTATTCTTTCGGATTTCATCTTCTATTGAGAGTGCTTCTCTCGGAGTCAATTACTTGACTTTGAGTATCGTCTCACTCAACCAGATGTTCTGAAGTTACGTTTCTGTCCATGTTGGTTTCTTTTGATGATTCAATTACTCCCACTGGTTTTTAGACCAGTTGTAAAATCAATCAAACTGTCACACATACTGTATCTCGTCCTAAGGTTCTCTTAATTGGCAGAAACCGGGCTCACCAATGCTTCCAAATAGTCGGATTGTAAATCCGTACCAACTATAGTGTTTTACCACTATTCGGTATGTCACCCCGATCATAACTACTTATGATGGTGTCAATACTACTGGTCAAGAGAAGATTATGTCAGTATTAAAACAGAAATCTGATTTCTGCTCTAAGCCTAGTGATGACTAAAGGTTCTCTCACTTGGGTAATCCCGAACTCATTCAGGACTGTCCCAACTCCCACTGTTTCCTTAGAACATGAGTTCTTTCTAAAAGAGCTCTTTCTTTTTCAGGTACAGCGGGATGGCCAGTGAAACGACACTTCTGATCAAGTTCAAGCTAGTCATGAGGTTCGGACGAACACTACAAGACCCTGGACTTTCAATGTACAAGTGGGACAATCCCAGCTTTACATTTCAGACAGTGTCTGCAAAACCTACTTAGTCGAAGGATGTGGTTGGAATATGGCTTATATGGTCTGACTGGATTAGTATTTGATTCATCAAAAACTAATTGACATTGTATCTCATACATCGAGGATCAAACAGTTTCGACCAATGCTCCATCATCTTCCCTAAGACACATTATAACTATTAATGTTTTGGAAGAGGAGGAACTGTGAAACAATTTTCTCAGTTTAGATTATCACTCAGGTTTTGTGGATCTTGTACTTCCTTTGAAGTCCTTGAACTGTTCAAGGTTTCAATCTCATCGCTTATTCTGATAAGCAAATCCATATTCGTGAAGTACAAATAATTGTGTTCTATTTGAAGATTCCAGCAATACACAGCAACTGATGTGTCTATTGCTCCTAATCTCAATGTCTTTTACATCTCTATGTAAACTTATGACTTTGTTAACTCTGTTCAAGATTTGCAATCTTCAGTTGACTCTAAGTCAACTGATTCCAAAATCCTATCCTCTGGATCTTTGGGTGATTCATTTCTCGCCACATGTGCTTTATAATGAACTTAATCATCATCTGACTCTAAGTCAAATGATTCCAAAGTCCTGTCCAACTGGACCTTTGGTTGAATTGATTCTTGTAACATTTATCTTAACAATCATAAAGGACACAACTCTTGAATCCAAACACTTTGTATGCATCAACATTCAAGTTATTACTAATCATGCATTCAACATATTCATACTACATTTCAAGGATATCTCAAACAACAGGTGTTAAAAGAAAAATGACAATTTTATTAAAACAAAAAATCCTTTGAACAATGTACTGTATGGTAGACAATGTCATACGCATCCAAAAGCTAATAACAATATTTCAATATCTAACTAAACTTCAAAACTGCATGAGCTGGAAATCCAATCCAAATGTGCTCCTATGCGCCAAAGTCCCGTACCCTACTGATTCCCTGCATACAATCCAAAATGTGACTATCACATTATGTATCAAGGAATTATGGAACAGGAGTTTTGAGATTTTTAGATGTACCTGAGCTTTCAAAAGATTTTGACCTTGAAGCGTCTTACAATCTTTCTGCGACTGTATCCGATTCTGTGAATTCCCAGTTTAAGACATGTCCAGATGATCTGGATCGTTTCTTGCTGTGTCTTTTCACTGGACTTAATCCAGAAGTAGCTGAGCCATTGGAGCTATGCCTATCCAAGAGTGACTCGTACAAAGTCAATAGTGGACGCATTTCCATAAAAGCCCTTTTCTGGTCTTCCTTTCTATATGTCTGAATGAACAGATCGTACTCACTAGTCAGCGAAGCGAGTAGAATGTTTACACTCATCTCCTGACTCATGGAATAACCAAGTTTGTACAATTCGCCTATGTAAGCTTCAATCTGAAGAACATGCGAATCGATGCTACTTCCTTCTTTTAGCTTGCACTCTGCAAGTCTTTTGAAGATCCTAGCTCGTTCCTCTTCAATTGGTTTTTGGAACCTTTCCTCAACCGATTGCATTAACTCATATGGCCCTAAGGATTCAAAATCCTTGCGGAACTCGGGGTCAATGCTCAATAGCATGAGGTCACGAATTTCTTCGGATTCATCAACTAAGAAGTTACGTTTATCATAAAAACTCTTTATGATGACTTGTTCCGGTGGAACCGGGATCGGATACTCGGTGAGATGTAGCTTGCCAGCAAAGACGAGAACTTGTCTCCAATTGCGAAGCCATTCCTTACAGTTGAGGCCAGTCAAGCTTTCCATATTTGGCAGGTGCATTCTGATGCTCTCAGAAATGGGTGAGGGAGGAGAGGAAGGAGAATAGACACTTGATTCAGACATTTACAATAAACAGAATTTTATTAGTTTAATTAAACCTTTTAAACAATTACCCAACAAATTATTTGTTAAGTCTAGGACCCAAAATACCCCAACTATATTGTAAAGAGGGATGCCGTAATCACAACATAATGGTCATTAAGGTAGATAATACACTTATCAATTTCATCTTATGAAATTCCTAGATCTGTTGAGACACATTGAACTTTTCAATGGCATGTTTAGTCTCGGATGTACCCCACTGTTTGTGACTGGGATGCCGAGGATCATAAACCGGGTGTAAATAACCATGCAAATTCGCTCGGTACTCTCGAAGTCAATTGTCATATCTAATTAACGTGCCGGTTAACCACACATGCTCCGTTAATAATGACAAAATCGAGAAACCCATTGTGACTCTTTGCGGACCCCAGTTGGCGTGTCGGTAAACCACACACGCTCCACCAACGTTCCATAAAGTGCAATGTGCAATTCCATGGATTAGTACCAATTCACATTTTTAACCTAAAGTAACTAGATTGGGTTTTTGTTCAAAGTTCTAGTACTTTCAATTATAGCATTATACTTTTAAGAGGCTTAGCGGTTCTATCAAACCCGTTCGGCTAACGGAACTTGACTGACCAGGAGAGCGGTGGGTAAGAGTAGATACTCATTAGACCACTATTTTATAGGCAGTCGCCTTATACCCTCTTTATAGGACAGTTTTGTGAATGAGGCCTACTAACGGTAAGACGAACCAATTATATTATATATAAATATTAACTTTTAATCATAAATATATAAGATATATTTTAATCTTATTAAAATACTTTAGAATTAAATTATTCAAAATTTTTGCTAATTTACATCTATTTTTCGAAAATTTAAATTAATTCTTTAAGTTGATTTAATTGATCTTTTAATTAACAATTAATTAAACTAATTAAATCAAATATAGGCATCATAAAATTAATCAAATTAATTACCTATATTAAAACCCTAGATTTCGAAATCAGCATGCAAGGGATAAAAGGTTTCATTTATTCATTAGATAACAATTGCCAAAAATAGCAACCTACTTACCAAGCATAGCAATTTTCGAAAAAGGGAAGGGAGGAGGCTAGGGTTTTCAAAACCCTAGCCACCAATTTCGACAATGGCCTCCTCAAGGGGTTATTTTCGAAAACCCCATGATCACATAAACAATTTATATCAAATTCATAAGAAAACAAGTCATAGCTCTAATACCACTGAAGGGTTTTTAAGCAATCAATGAACAAACAAATTCCTAAGTTCACATGCAACCCTAGGAAGATCTATGTTTTCTTCTATGAATATATAAACTAAAAACCTAAGGCCAACATATATTTCTAAAGATCAAATAAGAATTAACCAACCATTTGATCTTTTGATCTTGAAGCAGCAGCAAACAGATTCTTCCTCAAATGTAAGTCACACCCAAGCTAAGGAGGAGAGAGTCCAGCAGAGTTTCTTTTGTTCTAAAATGGTGCAGGTTTTGAGCCTCCAGAGGGCTCCTTATATAGCATCCAATAGGCTACAGCTGAAACCCTAGAGAAGCCCCTTAATGGACAACCCTATTATCCAATTGGGCAAGCCTCTAAAAACCCTAACTAGGGTTTCAAAAATATGGAGATGGCCTCCATAATTTCCTCCAACTTGAGGCATCCACTAGCTAGCCTTTTATTCAACTATTGAATAATTACAAAACCAGTCCATGCACTTTTAATTAATTAAATTAATCACCAAATTAAATCCAATTAATTCTAGATTAATTTCTAATTAATTATTATAGTTTCTAATTAATATATTATCACTTTAATATATTAATAAATTATTTATTTATTTCTATTGATTTATTAAACAATTAATAAATCAACCTTTCTCTCTACTGAACTCTACACTAACCTCCAGCTGTGAGGGCAACCCAAATGGACTTTGCTTCAATTAACAAGATAAATACAATTATAAGTCATGGCTTAGACACCTAATCCAATAGTTCTAGCATCTAGCGATTCTTGGAGAGGTTTCAGTTTCCTTTTATGATTATAAACAAGGTTTTCAAGTTCAAATATCTCTCTAACTAATTTATCATTGTGTTCGCGAAGTTTGGCAATTATATCAACACACGATTGAGAAGAACAAGCAACTTCTGAAGCATCTTTTGTTGCCATTTTAGAGGTTCAAGTGGACCGAAAAAGCCTTCACATGTCAAAATATTGATCGAAAACCCAAAAAAAATTCTGCCGAAATACCAAAATTTGACACAAATCCCCAGGCCGAAAATTTTTTACCCCCTTTTTGAGCGAAATCATTGTAGACCAAAATCCTAGGTTCCTGACCTTTGGCCGAAATCCTGACCGAAATCCCAGGCTGAAAACCAGGATTTCTGCCGAAATCTCAAGAGCTGACCGAAAACTTCCACAAACCCTAGCTGCACCGAAATCCTTAACTGGGCTAACCGAAATCCTCTTTAATGGACAAACCCTAACTGAAATCGTCCAGCCACTACCGAAATCCACCAGGACAGATCGAAATCCTCAAATCTGACCAAAAACGACGATCAGATCCACAAAAATGCCGTTTTTTGACAGAAAAACGAGTTTTGAAGATCAAAAACTCCGTTTTTGAGGATTTTTCGCTTGAAGATGCCAAGAACATGAAGAACACTTTGAATAGAAACACCAAAAACGATCAAAAATCGCCCAAAAACGCCAAGATCCAAGCACAAGTTTCGAATAATTGATACCAAAACACCCAAAAAATGGGATTTTAGGCTCTGATACCACTTGTTAGTCCCAAACAATCCTAGCTCTACTTGGTATCAATCAAACACACTTGATTGGTGCGGAATCCCAACGAATATGAATCAAAACACACAAAGAAATTACTACAAACCATCAATGCACTCTATTAAGAATAACATACTGGTACATAAGGTTCCTTGATCGAATGACAATGAATCTCTATATCTAAGCTCCTCTAATTCAACCAACCCTTGCAATTGACAAGGAAAAAGCTATTTATACCTAACCTATGACCTAAGCCCATCCACACCCAAGCCCACTGAAATCGTGAGAGGCCCAACTGAAATCCATGAGGATTTCTGTCATGCCACCACCGAAATCATGGAGGATTGCGGTCCAGACCGAAATCACCCTGCAGTCCAATAAATTCTTTGTTTTAGCCCAGAAACTCTTGAATTTAGTCTGATTAAATGCAAAGCCTAAACCAATCATAATTATGGCCTAACAAATTGTTAATTAAAGGATTAATATTAAATCATTCTCGAAATTTAAACCTAGTATTTTAAAAGTTTAAAATACACCTTATATTATTATTATTATTATTATTAATTTTTAATATTATATGTATAAGAATCAGTCAGTCAAAACGCTAGTATGCCTCATTCATGAAACTGGTCTATAAGGGGGTATAAGAAAACTGCCTTTAAAATGGCTGTTGAATGGGTGTCCACTCTCACCCACCGCTTCCATGATTAGTGGAGGGTCGTTAGCAGAACGGATTTGATAGGACAACTTAATCTCATTAAAAATATAATGCTATTAAAGAATGTTGAGAATATTTGTGATGAAGTGTTGACCTATCCGAAGCCCCTGAAGACTACAAAGTGAAACCAGACCCCGAAGCCTGAAGACTCCTAAGGGTTTACCCCAGAGGATCTGAAGGCTTATCTGTAACTACCTTTTGGGTGCACGCGTATCTTGCAGACTACGTGTTGCACAATAAATCATTCCTATTGGCTAGTACATTGTAGGAATATACTATGATATCTTTTGTACTATTCGTATCACTATTTAAGTATAAATATCAGTGATACTTGTCTGTGTCGAGTGTGAGATTGATCCACCCAAATTGTAAAACCCTAATTGTGAAATCAAAGCATTCGACACTTGTTATTCACTTCTTACTGTGTTCTTCATTGTTCTTATTCATACTTGTGTGTGTTGATAGTTTAGCTTGATTCAATTCATGAGCATACTTGTTATTATATACTATTTGATTGATTTCAACACCTAACACGTGGTATCAGAGCATGACAGCTCGAAAACTAGTCTATAGAGCTTGGGTTTTCATTGTTACAGTTCCAGATCTAAATCGTTTCTTAGATCTGGGTTTCCGCAACTGTTATCAATCTCTATTGCTAGTTTTTTTGAAAAGATCCAGTTGAAAATCAATCAAAATGACTGATTCTACAGCAACGTATGCAAATATGTTGAACTATGCCAATCTAATTGGCTCATCCACTAAGGCTCCTGTTCTTGTTCTTACTTACTACGATTACTAGGCTAATCTTATGAAAGATTACTGTAACACCCTGATTTTTCATAATATTTTAAAAACGCATTAACGCCAAAAGCGCAATAACTGGTGTAGTATATTATAAAACTTGGTATTGAAAAATCTCATATTTCGAAAACCGTGTTTTTTATAGAAGAAATTGTCAAGCTTTAAAAACTTTTCTCATGACCTTGTGTCATGTCTTAAAATTTGGTCCCAACAAAAATAATTAAGTTGTACAAATGTTTGAACAACTACGGGGGTTACAACTTCATATCAAACTAAACCATAGAAAGCAAGTTAGGATTACAAACCACGATATCAGCCAAGGTTTACTTCATCTAAGATCCCAATTTCTTCGGGTCATCTACTTGCTTCTATCTCTCATGTCTAGAACCTGGGATACATGGTATAAAATAAAATACGTAAGACAAATATGTCTCGTGAGCTACATGGGTTTGGACACAAAACATTTATAAACTTAACATATATCATTTTCAAAATCTTTGTAATCAATTAAAATCATTATAACTGAAACGAATCATCATTTTACTTTTAAATCCTTTCATAAAAAGTTTGTCATTATAAAACTTTCATTTCTTAACTTGACTGGTATTCAAACACATTTGGATTTTTATACTTAGGGCCTTAATCACTCTTGGTGATACCCCAAGTCTATACTGAGATGGTAAGAACATAATCAAACCACCTCAGAATCTTATCACATGCTTTGACTGGTATCATAACATGCTTAATTTTTATACTGAAGGCATTAATCACTCTTGGTGATACCCCAAGTCTATACTAGGATAGAAAGAACATAATCAGTCCACCCTAACATCTTATGCTTTAGGACATCTACTTCGCGACGGGGTTGGTACCACCCCAGTAGATTTCTCTAGGTTCCGTTATGGGAACATCATGGCCCGGGCACAAGGAACTATGTTCCTTGTTCACATTGTTGTACAATTAAGTACCATTCATTCATAATATTTCTTTACTTTCATCAAATACCAGTCATTCATAAACATAATACTGCTAACTGTCAAATCATTCATTCATAATCATTGAGGCTAAATGCCAAAACATTCTTTCATAAACATCGTGGGCTCGAAGCTAAAACGTTCTTTCATAAACTTCATAGGCTAAACGCCAAAACTTTCTTTCATAAACATCGTGGGCTTGAAGCCAAAACATTCTTTCATAAACTTCATAGGCTAAACGCCAAAACATTCTTTCATAACTTTCTTAGGCTAAACGCCAATACATACTTTCAAATCTTTATGGCTTGATGTGTAACGCCAAAATGTATTTATTATATAATTATAATAAAAAGGGCAAAATGGTCATTTTACCTCAAAAGGGTAAGTTGGTCTTTTTGACAGAAAAGGACTTGTTTGATAATAATATTTTAAGTCTTGGACTTAAAATGATATAATAATGTGATTTTGTCATCTAAATTGTAAATTGTGGCAAAAACATGAGAAATGCAAATTCAAGGACCAAAGTGCAATTTCTGGAAATATATAAGCAAGAACTTGTGTGCAGAAAATTGGAATTACGGGAACAATTTCTTGGACGATTTCTGCAGAAAATTGGAAGGTCTCTTGAAGGTTTGAAGCTTGGATTGTGATCCTTTGCTTAAAAGGGCATAATTGGAAGAAATTAAGGTAAATTTCCAAGCTCTTGACTAGTTCTTCTTGGTGAGTGATGTAGAACTCGAAAATACTGCAATTGCAGTGAAGTTTGGAGTGTTTGAGTATGATTTCTGCACTTATAACTTGACTCAACTCAATCAAATGAAAGTAGAATGCTATAATGAATAAAATTGAAGAATTGGGGTTGTTAAAACTAAGAACCCTAATTCTTAGTTTGGATGATTGAGTTGTTTTCAATGCTTAAAAACCTTGTTTTTATGGAGGGTTTTAGCCTAGAAACAAACCCCAAGTGATTAAAAACGAAAATAATCACTTAAGATAAGAAAACTGCATGCTACAGTGAAAATCGCGACTGGGCAGGAGCCTGCACAGGCGTTGGGCGCGGTGCGCCTCCTTCTGGGCGCAGTGCGCCTGTAGGCAGGCCTTGGGCAGGAACTTTTAAACGCTATCTTTTGCGTTGCTTGTCCGATTAAGCCCAAATTTGAAACATAGGTGTGTTATGGTCTGAAAAGTTTGGGAAAATTTTTAGATTGAGTTTCCGACCCCTCGGGGGCACTGTAGACCGATCCGAATGTCCCGGTGAATAGTAAAATTCACAAAAAGTTAGTAAACGGATAGTTTATTAACTAGGCATTGTTTATAACAATGTTTTATTGAACTCTAGTGTATTAGAGTTAATTGAAATGGGTATTAACCTATAATTATTTTGAAATGGATAAAATTATAGGTACGGGACAAAATCATACGGATTTCATTTCAAAGCAAGGAACGGTTAACGCTAGTTGTAGCAAACCTTCAGGTGAGTAATCTCACTCGTATTTGATGTGATACACGATTGTTGAGCAGCTGCGTATTGAAAATAGTTTTGGGGACGAAAAATGATAGATAATTGATTTGATATGACAATACCAGATAAGCCGTGAGTCTTTAATAGACAAGAACGGAGCTGTGAGTCAAACCTTTATTGACAAGACCGGGACCAGCCGTGAGTCAATAAAAGGAAATGACAATACCGGAACCAGCCGTGAGTCTAGGCAACAGCGGGCTAACCCGTGAGCCACATTTAAACTAATATAGACAATACCGGAACCAGCCGTGAGTCTAGGTAACAGCGGGATTTTCCCGTGAGCCATGTTTGATTTTGTATTGTATTAAATTACGTATTTGACTTTGTATAGAGAATTTTATTCTTATACATGTAGTATTTTGATTTGATTACTCACTGGGCTTTATAGCTCACAGTTTATGAGATATGTCCCTGCAGGTGAGCGTGATCCCGCGAAGGGAAAAGATAAAGTCCGTGACTGAGGACTTAGGATCTTGAAGTGACAGCCCGGCTTAAAGATGTATAATATTATGTATTGTACTTCGTGATACACTTGTACTCGTATTTTGTTAACTAATACCCCAGACTTATGGTTTTTGTTGTAAAAATATGGTTTGTAAAATAAAAAAATTTTGGGGTGTTTTTGGTTAATAAGTCGGGTGTTACAAGTTGGTATCAGAGCCGTGGTTTAAGTGAACTAGGTGTCTTAGATTAGATCCCTGGACTTAAACCTGAGAGAAACACACATAAACGAACTGTTAGACATATATAAGATTGTTGTTATATATATGTAATCTAATGGGTTGCTAAAATTTTGAAGTATGAGGAATACACGAAGTAACCCCACTGGTGCAAATTCACGTGGTGGAAGTGCACGAAGTGGACCAGCAAGAAGTGGACCAGCCCGTTCACGCGGTTCTGCCAGGCGAAGGGCACCAGCAAGGGAACCGATAGGGCAAAATCCACCGGATATTCGGGCCATAGTAGAAGAAGTGGTTAGGCAAATGCTGCCAGCATTATCGAACAATCCTAACCCGAGTGGCAATCCCAACCCGAGTGTACATCCTGATCCTACTGAAGAGGCTGCGAAGAGTGTTCATGATAGACAGCCAGAAAACGAAAGCCAGGGAGAAAGCCGTGCCCGGGCAGTGAAAGAAACTCAGGGTGGAGAAGCCTCTACTAAGAAAATTGGGTGTACTTACAAATCCTTCCTTGGTTGTAAACCAAAGGAATTTTCGGGGACGGATGATCCAGTCAAAGCCATGGAATGGATCATGCACATGGAGAAGGTATTCCGAGTGAGCAAGTGTGCGGAAGATGATAAGGTGGAATTTTCCACTAATCAACTTACAAGCGGTGCACTACATTGGTGGCAAACCTATTACAAATCATTGGATCTTGATTCATCCCAATCGATACCTTGGGAACAATTCAAGATAAAATTTAATGAAGAATACTGCTCAGAAGTGGCTGTTCAGAAGTTGGAGGATGAATTCTTACACCTGGAACAAGGTTCCCGATCTGTCCAGGAATATACACTTAGTTTTCTAGAGAAAGCTAGGTTTGCTGAACACCACATTTACACTGAAAAGAGGAAGATTGACAAGTATGTTCGGGGACTTACAACCCGAATTAGAGAAATTGTGCAGCCGTTGAAACTATCTACTTTCCGACAAGTGGTGGATCGAGCCACAGAAAGGGAGACCGAATTAAAGCGACAAGAAGATGAAAAAAAAACCGTTGAAACAAAACGAAAGGCGGAAGACCAAAGTTGGACGCCTCAGAAAAAGTCGCAACAATCCGGGTCTAAGGGAAAAAGTCAGAGGGATGAAGGAAAGTGGTGTGAAAAATGCCGAAAACGACACACGGGTAGTTGTCGCAGTGATACCGGGCCGCTTGTCTGCCGAAATTGTGGAAAAACGGGTCATTCTATACGGGAGTGTCGGGCGGACCGTAGGTGCTTCCAATGCGGGGCTACGGATCATATTCGCCTAAATTGTCCCCAACTGAAATCTGGTGTATACAGCGAAAGGCCCAGGGATGATCAAGTAGGAAAGAAAGAAGAGCCGAAGAACAGGGGACGACCAGTGGCCTCACGAGCGTTTCAGATGACTGTGGAAGAAGCCCGTGAGAAGACCGATGTGGTGACAGGTATTTTCACACTCAATACTATACCTGTATATGTTATCTTTGATCCGGGAGCCACCCACTGTTTCGTATCGGAATCTTTATTGCCTCGCTTGAATGTACCTTTAGTTCCGATGGATGAAAGCTTAGAAGTAGCTATAGCAGACGGCCGATATGTCTGGGTTTCTGAACATATGGAAGGTTGTCAGCTTAAAATCTACGGGACCGTTTTCCCTATAGATTTGAAGCCGATGACTACCAATGAGTTTGGTGTGATTGTGGGAATGGATTGGTTAGCAACGAATTATGCTAACGTGGATTGCAGAAATAAAAGTATTACAGTGTTATCACCGGAAGGGGAATGGATGAAAATTCAAGGTGAACGACCTCGGTTAAGAATGCCAGTCATCTCCTTTGCTCAAGCTCGAAGCTGTGTCAGTAAAGGAGGGATGTCCTATTTGGCGTATGTGTCGGTAGCTAAACCGATTAAAGTGGGGGTAGCAAATGTGAATGTGGTAAACGAGTTCCCAGATGTGTTTCCAGACGAACTTCCAGGGTTGCCACCAGATCGACAGGTTGAGTTCACGATTGAACTGATTCCGGGAGCTGCACCTGTTGCCCGAGCTCCATATCGTTTAGCACCTTCAGAGATGGTGGAACTGCGAAAGCAACTGGAAGAATTGTTAGACAGGGGTTTCATTAGGCCGAGTACATCGCCTTGGGGAGCCCCTATTCTGTTTGTCAAGAAGAAAGATGGGTCAATGCGAATGTGCATTGACTATCGGGAACTAAACAAAATCACAGTGAAGAACAAGTACCCGCTACCCAGAATTGATGACTTGTTTGACCAGCTACAAGGCGCGTCCTACTTTTCCAAGATTGATCTGAGGTCAGGATATCACCAGTTGAAGATAAGGGAGTCAGACATTCCGAAGACGGCATTCCGAACGAGATACGGTCATTACGAGTTTTTGGTGATGCCTTTTGGGTTAACCAATGCTCCAGCTGTATTCATGGATCTTATGAACCGGGTGTGCCGACCATTTCTTGATACCTCGGTGATAGTGTTTATCGATGACATCTTGGTGTATTCAAGAAGTCAAACCGAACATGAAGTGCACCTACGACAAGTATTGGAGTTGCTTCGCCGAGAAAAGTTGTATGCTAAATTCTCCAAGTGTGAATTCTGGTTAAGGGAAGTCCAATTCCTTGGCCATGTAATAAATGCTGAAGGGGTGAAAGTAGATCCAGCAAAGATTGAAGCCGTGATGAAATGGGAACCGCCTAGAAGTCCCACTGAAGTAAGAAGTTTTCTTGGTTTGGCAGGCTATTACAGAAGATTTGTCGAGAACTTCTCCTCGATAGCTGTCCCGTTGACCAAGTTGACTAAGAAAGGTGAAAAATTTACTTGGGCTAAAGAGCAGCAAGAAGCATTCCAGAAACTGAAACAAGCTTTATGTGAAGCGCCGGTGTTAGTATTACCACAAAGCGGAGAAGAGTATGTGATCTACAGCGATGCTTCTAGAATTGGTCTTGGGTGTGTTCTGATGCAGAAAGGTCGGGTCATAGCTTATGCGTCACGCCAATTAAAAGATGCAGAAAAGAAGTATCCCGTCCATGATCTGGAATTAGCTGCGGTGGTTCTAGCATTGAAGTTGTGGAGACATTATTTATATGGTGTAAAGTTTGTCATTTACACTGATCATAAGAGCTTGAAGTATCTTTTTGACCAGAAAGAGCTTAGCATGAGACAGCAAAGGTGGATGGACCTGTTGAAAGACTTTGATTGTGAAATTCAGTACCACCCTGGTAAGGCGAATGTGGTGGCAGATGCTTTAAGCCGAAAAGAAGCTCCTCTGAAAGTTACATCTGCGTGTATGGGTGTAGTGAGCAGGTTACCAGGATTGATTCGTTTGGCACAAGAGGAAGCGTGTAAGCCGGAGAATGTAAAAAGCGAAAGAATGGTTGGATATTTGAAGCATCTGGAAGAAAATTCTCAAAAATTTAAGACCTTCAGAGGCCGTATATGGGTCCCGAAACAAGGAGAAGCACGAAACTTGCTTCTAGAAGATAGCCATTATAGCCGATATGCAGTTCATCCGGGTAGTACCAAGATGTATCGGACGTTAAAACCGATGTATTGGTGGCCTGGAATGAAGAGGGACGTTGGAAGATTTGTGGAAAAATGTTTGACTTGTTTGCAAGTTAAGTCAAACCATCAGAAACCATATGGAGAAATACAGCCATTGCCGATTCCAGAGAAGAAATGGGACCATATTACCATGGATTTTGTGACAAAGTTGCCGCGGACGCCGCGAGGTTATGATTCTATATGGGTGATTGTGGATCGATTGACCAAATCGGCACAATTTATACCATATAAGGAAAAGTACAGAGTAGATCAATTGGCGAAAATCTACATTGATGAAGTATTTTGTCGGCATGGAGTACCAGCATCGATTGTGTCAGATAGAGACAGCAGATTTACTTCCCATTTTTGGCAGAGTCTTCAAGAGCAATTGGGTACAAAAGTACTTATGAGTACCGCGTATCACCCGCAGACTGATGGCCAAAGTGAAAGAACGATCCGAACTTTAGAAGATATGTTGAGGACTTGTGTCATAGACTTCGGTGGAAGCTGGGAAGATCATTTACCTTTAGTGGAATTCGCGTACAATAACAGCTATCATTCCAGCATTCAGATGGCCCCGTATGAAGCCTTGTATGGAGCACCGTGCCGTACTCCGACCTGTTGGACTGAAGCTGGGGAAAAGCCGTTGGCTGGACCCGAAATTGTAGCTCAGACTGAAGAAAAGATCAAATTGATACGCGAAAATTTAAAGGTAGCTCAGAATAGACAGAAGCAGTATGCGGACAGACGGGTGAAACCGATAGAGTTCCAAGTGGGAGATATGGTAATGCTCAAAGTATCCCCTTGGAAAGGCTTGATTCGTTTTGGGAAGAAAGGAAAGTTAAGTCCTCGCTTCATTGGACCTTTCCGTATATCCCAAAGGGTTGGAGCCGTGGCGTATAGATTGGAGTTACCTGATGAACTTCATGGTATACATGATGTATTCCATGTGTCCCATTTGAGGAAGACGTTGTTGGATAAATCTCAACATATACCTCTTGCTGAAATTGAGGTGGATGAAAAGCTGAGATACCCGGAACAACCCGAGCGGGTGCTAGACCGCAAGATAAGACAGCTTAGAAACAAGAAGATCAGCATGGTGAAAGTACTTTGGCGTCATCACAAAGGTTCCGACATGACGTGGGAAACCGAAAGTGAGATGAGGGAGAAATATCCTCAACTTTTTGTATGATTTCGGGGACGAAATCTCTTAAAGGAGGGGAGAATTTGTAACGCCAAAATGTATTTATTATATAATTATAATAAAAAGGGCAAAATGGTCATTTTACCTCAAAAGGGTAAGTTGGTCTTTTTGACAGAAAAGGACTTGTTTGATAATAATATTTTAAGTCTTGGACTTAAAATGATATAATAATGTGATTTTGTCATCTAAATTGTAAATTGTGGCAAAAACATGAGAAATGCAAATTCAAGGACCAAAGTGCAATTTCTGGAAATATATAAGCAAGAACTTGTGTGCAGAAAATTGGAATTACGGGAACAATTTCTTGGACGATTTCTGTAGAAAATTGGAAGGTCTCTTGAAGGTTTGAAGCTTGGATTGTGATCCTTTGCTTAAAAGGGCATAATTGGAAGAAATTAAGGTAAATTTCCAAGCTCTTGACTAGTTCTTCTTGGTGAGTGATGTAGAACTCGAAAATACTGCAATTGCAGTGAAGTTTGGAGTGTTTGAGTATGATTTCTGCACTTATAACTTGACTCAACTCAATCAAATGAAAGTAGAATGCTATAATGAATAAAATTGAAGAATTGGGGTTGTTAAAACTAAGAACCCTAATTCTTAGTTTGGATGATTGAGTTGTTTTCAATGCTTAAAAACCTTGTTTTTATGGAGGGTTTTAGCCTAGAAACAAACCCCAAGTGATTAAAAACGAAAATAATCACTTAAGATAAGAAAACTGCATGCTACAGTGAAAATCGCGACTGGGCAGGAGCCTGCACAGGCGTTGGGCGCGGTGCGCCTCCTTCTGGGCGCAGTGCGCCTGTAGGCAGGCCTTGGGCAGGAACTTTTAAACGCTATCTTTTGCGTTGCTTGTCCGATTAAGCCCAAATTTGAAACATAGGTGTGTTATGGTCTGAAAAGTTTGGGAAAATTTTTAGATTGAGTTTCCGACCCCTCGGGGGCACTGTAGACCGATCCGAATGTCCCGGTGAATAGTAAAATTCACAAAAAGTTAGTAAACGGATAGTTTATTAACTAGGCATTGTTTATAACAATGTTTTATTGAACTCTAGTGTATTAGAGTTAATTGAAATGGGTATTAACCTATAATTATTTTGAAATGGATAAAATTATAGGTACGGGACAAAATCATACGGATTTCATTTCAAAGCAAGGAACGGTTAACGCTAGTTGTAGCAAACCTTCAGGTGAGTAATCTCACTCGTATTTGATGTGATACACGATTGTTGAGCAGCTGCGTATTGAAAATAGTTTTGGGGACGAAAAATGATAGATAATTGATTTGATATGACAATACCAGATAAGCCGTGAGTCTTTAATAGACAAGAACGGAGCTGTGAGTCAAACCTTTATTGACAAGACCGGGACCAGCCGTGAGTCAATAAAAGGAAATGACAATACCGGAACCAGCCGTGAGTCTAGGCAACAGCGGGCTAACCCGTGAGCCACATTTAAACTAATATAGACAATACCGGAACCAGCCGTGAGTCTAGGTAACAGCGGGATTTTCCCGTGAGCCATGTTTGATTTTGTATTGTATTAAATTACGTATTTGACTTTGTATAGAGAATTTTATTCTTATACATGTAGTATTTTGATTTGATTACTCACTGGGCTTTATAGCTCACAGTTTATGAGATATGTCCCTGCAGGTGAGCGTGATCCCGCGAAGGGAAAAGATAAAGTCCGTGACTGAGGACTTAGGATCTTGAAGTGACAGCCCGGCTTAAAGATGTATAATATTATGTATTGTACTTCGTGATACACTTGTACTCGTATTTTGTTAACTAATACCCCAGACTTATGGTTTTTGTTGTAAAAATATGGTTTGTAAAATAAAAAAATTTTGGGGTGTTTTTGGTTAATAAGTCGGGTGTTACATGATGCCAAAAACATACTTTTAAAACATAGTAGGCTAAATGCCAAAAACATAATTTCATAACATTATTCAACTTAATGTCAAATCGTACTTTCAAAACATAGTGGGCTTAATGCCAAATCATACTTTCAAACATAGTATAAGACTTTCATAATCATGTCATAGGTAAATAAACTTGCACATCATATCATATTTGAAAGTCACATAAAGATTTATAAATACTTTCCAAGCCATATGTACTCACCTTAGTAGCTAGGTACGTCTAGCTACACTAATCCACATAACTCTATCATTTTGTTGCTTCCAAATGTCCTTCAATCACTTTCAATATCTATTAATCTAATAGAAGTTTAGAACATATTAAACAACTAAACATATATCATGTGTCTAATCATTCTTGACTACTAATAGTCATTATCTAATTCTATTCTAATGGTTAAGTATGACTCTTAAATCATAATAACCATTTTGGAAAATTTTACCTTTTTTGTCCCATTTTGACAACTTAGTCCAAAATTTGTGTAAACTCTTGTTTAAGTAATTGTTATATAACCCAACAATGTACAAATAGTGTTTAGAACATGTATAAAGCTTCATGGAGCCTTTTAATCCATTTTTCGTTTCGACACTTTTTGATCGTTTTCTCATTTAGGCATCCTACTTTGCCTAAACGTGTTTTCTCGGGTTTTAGTATGAAATTTAGTAACTTTATGATCTTAACATGTTTGTAAAACAATATCAATGTCTATATGTCAAAACATCTTTCGTTTCGATCTTTTATTCCATTTTTGGCAAATTTATCGTTAAAATTATAAAAATAAAAATTATTTTTAAACATCACACTTTTTACATATTTTGTTGCCAAAACCATCCAACAACACATAAATGTTGATATAAATTCATTCCATACTCATACAGCCTCGTATTTGCTAAAACGGTAACTTTTAGTTCAACCGCGACTATTTTGATCTATTTTTAAACATAACAAAAACACCTTCTTTATTGACCCAAACGTGATTATTGCTTTTAATCTAGCATAATTATATGACAATGAATCATAATATTCAAGTCTTAGGGTCAATTCTCAAACTTTTATTTCTTAGGCCTAAAACGGCCAATTTACTAAAAATAATCTAATTATAGTCTTTTTATGACTAAATGGTATTTTACATGACATTTAACCAATTGCTTGGCTTTCCAATTCATTGTTACCATATTGTGGTGTAAACATGTTCCATAGATCATACTTTAACTAATTTCTTGATCAGCAACATCTACACCAATTCTTGTCCCATTTAGACTTTTACAAGTCAACTTTTGTCCCTCTTTTTGTCATTTGATTATCACCAAGCTAACAAACTTCATTTTCTTCATTCTTTGGTGTTTCTAACTTATTACATATAGTATTTCATATATCCAAACTCAATTTCCCATATGATAAGCTAATTCCAAGTAATTTGATTTTTAGTCCACTACTTGACTTTGACAGAAAAAGTCAAACCTGTCAAATTTCTCAAGTACTAATTTATACAATTTTAGTCATATTATTATTCCAACTTGATAATGAGATATAACTCATTGTCTCAAATAACTTTCTAACATGTAGTTACAAGTTTCAAATTGTATATTATACCTATATACACTCGGTTCTCTTTTGGTTTAAGAATTCATGATAAACACTTTAACATCCAAATTATTTGTCCATGACAATTGTTTGACAACTAGAAATGTAAGGTTGTAATTTCTTTAGCTGTAGGTCCCAAATATTCTCAAGATCTCAAAGATATCAATCAAATAATAAGAACAAGAAGATAAAAGCTTCAATGCACTCTTGTATTAATCAAGACTAGTACATAAGCTTGTGTGAATGCCAAGAACAATCAAAGGTTTCTCTCTCTAGTTAGCACAATTCTCTAGGCACTCAACATGACAAATGATGTCATTTTTGGCTTAAATACTCTAGGCTAATGACCTAATACCCTAAGTGAAGGGTTTTCTAGCAAACAATGAACACAAAAATCCTATGGTTCACATGCAACCATAATAAGATCTATGTTTTCTTCTATGAAGATAATAAACTAATATCTAAAGGCCAACAATTATTTCTAAAGTTAAAATCAGAAGAACCAACCTTTGAATCTTGTTCTTGAAGCTAGCAGCAAAAGTATCCTGCCTCAAATGCAAGTCACACCCAAAGCAATGGAGAAGACAGTCTAGCAGAGTTTATCTGGTGAAAGTGGTGCAGAGAATGAGGGTGTCAAGTACCTCCTTTTATAGCCTCCAAGGGTTACAGCTGAAACCCTAAGGAGCCTCCTTAATGGGCAAGCCTGTTGACCATTTGGACCAAGGCTTCTAAACCCTAATTAGGGTTTTCGCCAACTATGGAGTTCCCTCCATATTGGCGCCAACTTTGGCCCCTGGCTACTGGCTTGCCAGTTATTCAACTATTGAATAAATACAAACCAGTCCCTGCACTTTTAATTAATTAATTTAATCACTAAATTAAATCCAATTAATTCTAGATTAATTTCTAATTAATTATTATAGTTTCTAATTAATATATTAACACTTAAATATATTAATAAACCATTTAATTAATTCTATTGATTTATTACATAATTAATAAATCAACCTTTTACTCTACTGAACTCTATCCTGACCTCCAGCTATGAGGGCAACCCAAATGGACTTTGCTTCAATTAACAAGATAAATATAGTTGTAAAGTCATGGCTTAGACTCCTAATCCAACAGTCTCCCACTTGGATAAGTCTATGACTTTAATTTATCTTCTGATTAATAAACAACCTGCAGCTTCCAAGAAACTGCTGCCGAACTCTGACCTAGTCAGTTCTGTCCATAGATAAGTGATCATATGATCCTTCGTCCAACAAGATATTTCCAGACACGAGACATGGATTGAGATCAATCTCTGTCCGATACTCTGTTTCCCGATTTCCGATTCTGCTTATGACTTTCGGACTTCTAATTGAATACATCAATTTAGTCCAGGCTGGCCAGCACTTAAGTCAACTTCAAAATCATCGAGAGGCCTACAGATATCTGTTTCCCATCAGGGTCAAGGAACGAATAAGCTTTGACTCATATGGTTGTGTCTTTTACTTATCAAATCGTACACAACAATGCGTTTGTAACATCGAGTTGCCGATGCGTTTTCGCATTATCAATACACAACCGACTCGTAAATTTCAACTCATATGTCTCTGCTTCAAGATCATACAATATTATCGTCTCAACATTGCCCGTGATGTAATCCATGAAGCAATCTGTTGAGCGCGGGTTTATCCAATACTCAAATCTCTATTTCTAAGTACTCATGAACGTTGTAGCAGTCTTACTACAATGTCTAGCTAAATCCTTAGACAATCTACAAACCAATTCATGACAGTCTTCATTCATACTTACTCCCGAAAAGTATGAGCGACTGTGGACCTTTTCAATAATCAAACTATTCGGGAAGTGAAACATGCAAAATTGAAACATAAAATCTGACCGGTGGCTACTCATGCCTAATTACCAATTCTTCACGAGGTAATCACTAAGTCAGATTTTTCATAAACTATTATCGGTTTCTAGATTACTTTTAAACTATTTAATTCGTTTTATGTATCTATGTCTACTTGACCTTTTACTCTTTCTATGTATTCAAATGTTATACATTTATACACTTTATCCGATCGGATATCCTTCCGATGATATTTCAATTTTGGTCATACCGTCAATCTTACTAACAACTCCATTTTATGTAATGTGACTTTTCATGGTTCTCGGGATCTTTAGTCCACATGACTGCACCCTAAGACTATTTCGAGGTGTTACGATGTGCCGGTGAGCCACACGCGCTCCATCGGAATGCCAACGAAATTCTTTAACCATTAAGTCCTTATTTGAAAAACTCTTTTCAAATTGTTATCAATATTCACCCCTAATCATTTTCCAATGATTTCTCATGTATGTACAAAATCCATTAAGTATTCCCAGCCAGGTCATATCCTGAATCTGACTCAGTATGCTCTAAGCATCAAGACATGTTCATGACACTTCTGATCGATCCAAAAAACTTGTTGGATTCGATCTAGTCCTATTCCAAACCCTTTTGGAATCTTAGGATTACTTATAATCCTTGTGTCATGATTTTCAAAAAAATGTTTCCTTTCGGAGACTCTTTCTCATGCATCTTGAATCTTATCAAGATCATGCTTACTATGGCCGGTTCTATATTGATGACAACATCTATCTGATATATGTCAATGGATTATGTGAGTATGCTGCACCTTCTTTGTATGCTAAATCATTACACTTTGCAATGATAGGAAACTCTTTTCCTGAGCTATGCATCTTGAGTCTCATCAAGATCATCTTGGCAGAGTTTCGATCTATCTCATAGTCGTTTGTAACCACCTGCGCATGCCGTATCTTTATTAAGTCTTTCATGGCGATCCGTCTCTTAACACCAAGTCATTACACTTTGTAATGAAAAGAGACGTTTCCTAGAATCATTATGTAACACACATATGGAGATAGATAACAGCAACACTCCCACTGGCTTTGACACGGTTATGGACTATTCACAAAATCTAGAGCTTTTGGTATATTTTGAGAATCCAAACCTTTCTGACATCTTAATTGATATCTTTCAGCTCATTCTTAAAATCCAATCCTTTGGCATCTTTCGAGAATCTAAATATCCTTTCTTGTGAGATGCCCGCGGGGAAATCCCGGGCCCATGTACCTTTATACTGGCATATTCTTTGTGAGTCCTCATTAGTGTGCCGGTGATCCACACGCGCTCCACTAACGATTTACATTATGCAGTATACATTCGAATTTCATCTTCTATTGAAAGCGCTTCTCTCGAAGTCAATTACTTGACTCTGAGTCTCACTCAACCAGATGTTCTGAAGGTACGTTTCTGTCCATGTTGGTTTCTTTTGATGATTCAATTACTCCCACTGGTTTTAAGACCAGTTGTAAAATCAATCAAACTGTCATATAGACTGTATCTCGTCCTAAAGTTCTCTTAATTGGCAGCAACCAGGCTCACCAATGCTTCCAAGTAGTCGGATTGAAAATCCGTACCAACTATAGTGCCTTACCACTAATCGGTATGTCACCCTGATCATAACTACTTATGATGGTGATCAGTACTACTGGTCAAGAGAAGATAATGTCAGAATTAAAACAGAAATCTGATTTCTGCTCTAAGCCTAGCGATGACTAAAGGTTATTTCACTTGGCTAATCCTGAACTCATTCAGGACTGTCCCAACTCCCACTGTCTCCTTAGAATATGAGTTCTTTCTAAAAGAGCTCTTTCTTTTCCAGGTACAGCGGGATAGCCAGTGAAATGACATTTTTGATTAGGTTCAGGCCAGTCATGAGGTTCGGACGAATACTACAAGACCCTGGACCTTTAATGTACAAGTGGGACAATCGCAGCTTTATATTTCAGACAGTGTCTGCAAAACCTACTTAGTCGAAGGATGTGTTTGGAATATGGTCTGACTGGTTTAGTATTCAATGTATCGGAAACTAATTGACAATGTATCTCATATATTGAGGATCGAACTGTTTCGACCAACGCTCCATCATCTTCCCTAAGACACATTATAACTATTAATGTTCTTGGAAGGGAATAACTGTGAAACATTTTCCCAGTTTATGTTGTCACTCAGGTTCTGTGGATCTCGTACTTCCTTTGAAGTCCTTAAACTGTTCAAGGTTTCAATCCAATCGCTTATTCTGATAAGCGAAGTCATATTCGTCATACCGAATGACAAATATCGTGAAGTACAAACAATTGTGTTCTATTTGGAGATTCGAGCAATACACAGCAACTGATGTGTCCGTTGCTCCTAATCTCAATGTCTTTTACATCTCTATGTAAACTTATGACTTTGTTAATTCTGTTCAAGACTTGCAATCTTCAGTTTACTCTAAGTCAACTGATTCCAAAATCCTATCCTTTGGATCTTTGGGTGATTCATTTCTTGCCACATGTGCTTTTTAAAGAACTTAATCATCATCTGACTCTAAGTCAAATGATTCCAAAGTCCTGCCCAACTGGATCTTTGGTTGATTCATTTCTTGACACATTAAGAACTCAACTCATCAAGTGACTCTAAGTCAAATGATTCCAAAGTCCTGTCCAACTGGACCTTTGGTTGAATTGATTCTTATAGTATTCACTTTAACAATCATAAGGAGCACAATTCCTAAAATCCAAACACTTTGGATGTATCAATATTCAAGTTATTACTAATCATGCATTCAACACAATCATACAACATTTCAAGGATATTTCAAACAACATGTGTTAAAAGAAAATTGACAATTTTATTAAAACAAAATCCTTGAACAATGTATTATATGATAGACACTGTCATACGCATCTGATAAGCTAATAACATGATTTCAACATCTAACTAAACTCTAAAACTGCATGAGCTTCAGATCCAATCTGAATATGCTCCTATGCAACAACATCCCACATCCTACAGAGTCCATGCATATAGAGAAAATGTGAGAAACACATCCTGTATCAAGGAACTAAGGATCATGTGTTCTGAGTTTTAAGATATTCCTGAGTTGCCAAACTGTTCGGCTTTGGAGCGTCTTCCAATCTTTCCGCGGCTGTATCCGATTTTGTGGATTCCCAGCTTAAGACATATCCAGACGATCTGGATCGTTTCTTGCTGTGTCTTTCCACTGGACTTAATCCAGAAGTAGCTGAACCATTGGAGCTATGCCTGTCCAAGAGTGACTCGTATAAAGTCAACAGTGGACGCATTTCCATTAAGGTCTTTATTTGGTCTTCCTTTCTATACGTCTGAATGAACAGATCGTACTTACTACTCAGTGAAGTGAGTAGAGTGTTTACACTCGACTCCTGACTCATGGAATAACCAAGTTTGTACAATTCGCCTATATACGCTTCAATCTGAAGAACATGTGAATCGATGCTACTTCCTTCTTTTAACTTACACTCTGCAAGTCTTTTGAAGATCCTAGCTCGTTCCTCTTCAACCGGTTTTTGGAACCTTTCCTCAACCGATTGTATTAACTCATATGGACCCAAGGATTCAAAATCCTTGCGGAACTCGGGGTCAATGGTCAATAACATGAGGTCACGAACCTTTTCGGATTCATCAACTAATAAGTCATGCTTATCATAAAGGCTCTTTATGATGACTTGTTTTGGTGGAACCGGGATCGGATACTCGGTGAGATGAAGTTTGCCCGCAATGCCGAGAGCCAGTCTCTAATTGCGAAGCCATTCCTTACAGTTGAGGCCAGTCATCCTTTCCATATTTAGCAGGTGCTTTCTGATGCTCTCAGAAATGGGTGAAGGAGGAGAGGGAGGAAAATAGACACTTGATTCAGACATCTACAATAAACAGAATTTATTAGTTTAATTTATCCTTTTTTAAATAATTACCCAATATATTATTTATTAAGGCTAGGACCCAAAATACCCCAACTATGGTGTGAAGAGGGATGCCGTAATCACAACATAATGGTCATTAAGGTAGATAATACACTTATCAATTTCATCTTACGAAATTCCTAGATCTGTTGAGACACATTGAACTGTTCAATGGCATGTTTAGTCTCGGATGTGCCCCACTGTTTGTGACTGGGATGTCGAGGATCACAAACCGGGTGTGAATAACCATGCAAATTATCTTGGTACTCTCGAAGTCAATTGCCATCTCTAATTAACGTGTCGGTTAACCACACACGCTCCGTTAATAATGACAAAATCGAGAAACCCATTGCAAGTCTTTGTGAACCCCTATTGGTGTGCCGGTTAACCACACACGCTCCACCAATGTTTCACAAATTGCAATGTGCAATTTCATGGATTAGCACCAATTCACATTTTTTTAACCTAAAGTAACTAGATTGGGTTTTGTTCAAGGTTCTAGTACTTTCAATTATAGACTTTTAAGAGGCTTAGCGGTTCTATCAAACCCGTTCGGCTAACGACACTCGACTGACCAGGAGAGCGGTGGGTAAGAGTGGATACCCATTAGACTGGCATTTTATAGTCAGTCGCCTTATACCCTCTTTATAGGACAATTTTGTGAATGAGGCCTACTTGCGGTAAGACTAACCAATTTTCTTATATATAAATAATTAACTTTTAATCATAAATATATAAGATATATTTTAATCTTATTAAAATATTTTAGAATTAATTATCTCATAATTTTCGCAAATTTTAAACTATTTTTCGAAAAATTAATTAATTCTTTAAGCTGATTTAATTGATCTTTTAATTAAACAATTAATTAAACTAATTAAATCAAATATAGGCATCACAAAATTAATCAAATTAATTACCTATATTAACCCCTAGATTTCGAAATCTACAAGATATGGATAAGGATTCTAGTTATTTAATTAATCAGCAATTACCATAAATAACAATCCTAATTAAGGCAAGTAAATCAAGCAAATAAAAGGGAAACCAAGGGGTGGCGGCTAGGGTTAGGAAACCCTAGCCTAGGCCACGAAATTGTCCTCACCCATGAGGTGTTTTTCGCACAAAACCTCAAGGCAAAAACAATTCAAGCAGTTTATATCAATTCACAAGAAAACAGCCTAAGCTCTGATACCACTGAAGGGTTTTCTAGCAAACAATGAACACAAAAATCCTATGGTTCACCTGCAACCCTAATAAGATCTATGTTTTCTTCTATGAAGATAATAAACTAATATCTAAAGGCCAACAATTATTTCTAAAGTTAAAATCAGAAGAACCAACCTTTGAATCTTGTTCTTGAAGATAGCAGCAAAAGTATCCTGCCTCAAATGCAAGTCACACCCAAAGCAATGGAGAAGACAGTCTAGCAAAGTTTATCTGGTGAAAGTGGCGCAGAGAATGAGGGTGCCAGGTGCCTCCTTTTATAGCCTCCAAGGGTTACAGCTGAAACCCTAAGGAGCCTCCTTAATGGGCAAGCCTGTTGACCATTTGGACCAAGGCTTCTAAACCCTAATTAGGGTTTTCGCCAACTATGGAGTTCCCTCCATATTGGCGCCAACTTTGGCCCCTGGCTACTGGCTTGCCAGTTATTCAACTATTGAATAAATACAAACCAGTCCCTACACTTTTAATTAATTAATTTAATCACTAAATTAAATCCAATTAATTCTAGATTAATTTCTAATTAATTATTATAGTTTCTAATTAATATATTAACACTTAAATATATTAATAAACCATTTAATTAATTCTATTGATTTATTACACAATTAATAAATCAACCTTTTACTCTACTGAACTCTATCCTGACCTCCAGCTATGAGGGCAACCCAAATGGACTTTGCTTCAATTAACAAGATAAATATAGTTGTAAAGTCATGGCTTAGACACCTAATCCAACACTAAGTGTCACACCCCGATCCTTGGCGGAATCGATCAAGGCGTGATATATTGTTCAAAGTCTCGTGACAACTATGTTATAATATGATTAGATTCAATTAAGTACTAAGTATGCAAACAATATCCACAACATACAAATACAAATCCAATTACAACAACATTTATTACATCAAATTTAAATAGTCTTGTGGGTTTCTAAGGTACACCCTACTTTTCATCAACTTCATTCTTCAAATCTGCATCATGGGTAAAAACAGGTCAATTACGAGAGTTGGTGAGTAATCTAGTTTTATTAAAGAAAATTATGAGTTTGGATAATTTGATATTTTTTCCTTTTGAAGTTGGCAAGCAACTGTTATTGAGATAACAGTTTATAAATCAAAAATTGATTAACAAATGATAACAACAACAATAAGTCCTCACCCTCTATATATACATATATATGTATATATATAGGATGGAGCATCTAATCATCATACACACTCAACCACGTGCAATCAATCACCTTAGCGTCCCAAGGCGGGGTGGTCAACCCAATAGCGCTATTATTGTCCATAACGTACCTCAAGAATACGGGCATAGTCATGGAGATTAGACTAAAAATGATAATGCACTACAAGTACAAGTAGCGTAAACAAACAATAATTATACAAATCATGATTTACGTATAAATGTCCCAACAATGTCACATGATACACCCCAAAAGTATTGAAAATTATAAAATATGGGGTAGATTACTCACATTAGTCCAATAAGGAATGCGCGTGTTGTACGATAGACGGCTCGAGTCAAAATGTCGTAGAACCTAATATAATTAATAGTTTTGGCTTAAGAATCGATAAACTGGAATATAGTATTAATAAAATAATTAGACACATATTCTTATATTAGATGAATTAACAATAATCCAAATTTTGTTTTGAATATTAATGTATTCATATGTTAAATGATTTTTAAAACTTTGCTTAATTAATTTATATTTTCACTTTAGGCAAGATTTTAATAATTTCTTATTAAAATAATATCTAGTCAAATTATAAGTATTTACAGATTTTATATATTATAAACAATTGTTTATATGAAATAATCATTAAAAATGCATTTTTACATGCTTAGATATTTAGGAAAATGGTTTTAAATACTAAACAGTAATAAAACATTCTGAAATTATCAGAAAATCATTATTTCATAAAATAGTAATTACTGTAAAATTTTCATGTTTTTCTTAACTGCTTTAGTATTTATTTAGTATTTTAATAATTAAACCACAACAAAATTCGGGAAAACTAATAAATGATTCCCAAAACTCCTGGAAAATTAACCATAGTTTTCTAACATTATATTGAGCCTACTGTAAATATTTTGGATATTTTGGACTATGGGAAATATTTCTTATATTATTAACTAATCAATAAAATCATAAATAATAGGAAAATGTTAAGAAAAATTCATTAGACTTTTTATTTATGATTAACATGTTATATATGATATTATATATGATATTCTGATAAGGTTTTATAATTTTTGGACATGTGTAGCTATTTATTATCAATTTAAACCATTAAATAATCATTAAATCAGGAAAAATAAACAAACATTCTTACAAAAATCTGTAAATTTTGTCATGGAGTCTTTAAAATGTTAATAAGGTGGGAAAAATATAAAATCTAGTTTTTAACATACATAACTATATTTTGCAATTTATTTATCTACAAAATAATAAAATACAAAATAAGCATCAAACGGTAATATAAATGCATGAAACTTTATAAATCCACTTTACTCAATCTATGGGTTGTCCCAAACGTTTCCCAGAATTTATTGACTGCAAAAAGTATTTTATGTGAATTATTGCCCTATTTTATTGCAATAATTATAGTAATTCAATAAAATTAAGTTATTTTCTGAAAATGTCCAGAACTTCTTATTTTATTGATGGGATCCTGAGAAAAATCAGGTTTATGCATAAAATGAGTTTTAGATAGTTTGGTGGATTTAATTTGTTTCATTCATGAATTTGAGACTTTTAACAACATACCTTGATGAATGCTTCAAGAGGGATAAAGATTTGAGTATATTGGAGTGTTCTTGGCTGAAATATGAAGATTTCTAGGAGAATTTCGAGATTGAGAGTGAGAGAAAGAATAGATATGGTTTGAGTGGTGATGAGAATAATGTGTTGGGAGAAAAATGAAAGGAAAGATGATGGGAGGTGTGAGTGGGAGACAATGGGAATAAACTTTTACTTTTGGTGGTCTTCATAATTCCCCACTAACACAAGCATCTTAAGAGTTTTATAAAATTTAATGTAGTGTTTATAAAAATAGAGTTTTATAAAAAAAAAGGTTATTATTTGATTATAACAATCTACTTTGATTTGAAGTTTAATTATAGCATTCAAGTTTGATTTTTTTAATTTAATTAGAGCATCATACTTTGATTTGATTTTAATATGGTATCATAATTTAATTTGATTATAGTTATAACGTTATACTATGTTATATTGCTATTAACGTCAATTTATATCGTAGTGTAAGGGTTTTGATCCTATTAGCGTCAAGAAATCTCGAATAGGGTTTATTAAATTTTCAATTGGGTTGGGTTGACCCGAATCCATTTTAGGCGGATGTCACACTAAGCCCATGGAAATCCATCCACTAGCCCATAAATGGCGTGGACCACATGGACCAAAACCAAACAACCCATGGTTGTTCAGCCTCCCATCGATTTTACAAATAAATCACATTTTAATTATCTATTACAATTTTAGTCTTAATAAATAAAGATTAAACCAAACTAAAATAGTTCCCAACAATCCCCCCCCCCCCCCCTTGGTTTAATGCTTCATTTATCTTCAGGCTTCACTTGAACTTGACATCAGTTGAATACTGCAGAAAATTCTCAACACTCTCCCCCTCAAATGGACAATCTCCTCCTTAGCAGAAAAACCTTTCGCTTAGTAGGCAATAGGAGTGAATATTGATGGACTCTCCCCCTCAAATGGACAATCTCCTCCTTAGCAGGAAAACCTTTCGCTTAGTAGGCAATAGGAGTGAATATTGATGGAGTTCAACACATTGCAGCAACAGCTTTGTCTTCGATGCAGGTCGTCATTAGATTTGGATTGGAAGCGCGTTGATCAATAGAGCATGTCTTTAGTCAGCACATCCAGTCTTTTGATTTGACTTTGACTTTCACTGGAGTCTGACATTTCTTCTATCTTCATATTGATCACTTGAGGTGTTAATGTAGTAACAAGTTGACTGAGGAGGAATTCAAGCAACTTCTCACATGGAATTAAGCTTCACCTTCTTCGGGAATAAAATCTGTGTTGAAATTCTTGAACGCTTCATTTTACTGACGCTTCTCGATATGGTCACTAATCAGCAAATCCTGTGGGTCACGGAGTTAGAACACTCTCACCACACTTGTTCAAGGATTCATCCTTGGCTCAGAATGAGACTTCTCGCAGTATCTGTGTGAACCCGGGGGAACGCACTGCGATTGTTTGAGTATCAGAGAACTACTCGTGGCCGTTTTGATTTAGGCCCCTGCATATCCTTGATCAAAGAAATTAATGCAGTTGACAAGTCAACTTGGCTCTTGGCGAGACGTTCAATGGTATCCAAATTCTACGGAGTGTACCATCCTAGTGCCAATTTTGAATCATGTACAGTTGTTGGGGTCTCATAGCTATTGTGGTAGACAACAACGATTACTGACCTAGAGTTTCAATGTTTCATCAATGAGAAGTAATATCGCATTGAATCATGAACATTTGTTTAGAAGAAGTTAGGGTTCAAGAATGGTATGAGCGTGTAATATGTCTTGGTTACTAGACATACCCATCGGCTAGACTTTCGAATTGTCATTAGTGTATGGTTTATTACGCTGAATCTTCCAACTCTTGAATTAGAAGCTTTGTTAGGTGAGAAAAGTTGTTGATGCCTCACATCTACTACTTGTGTTGTATAAGAGATCATTAGCATAGAGTGTCGAAATATCATCATTACTTGGTTTAAAGTAATGAATTGTCTATTTCTTGCATCAAAAATTGTAAAGATGGTTAAGAGTAGATTGGTGTGTGTGATAGACTATGACATGCAGTCTAACCATCGACATAGACTTTTTAACTCTCGACTTTGAGTGGTTTATCTCAAAGTGTCTAGAAGTTGGTGTTACACAAGAAAAACTTTAGATTGGTTAGGAAGCGGTTGACAGTGCTTCACATTCATTGGGGTGTACCAATGAAGATCACAAACACTTAAAAATTACCTCAGCAGTGAGTGGTATAAAACTCGGTGCGTCGTCGGTAGGTAAAACTATTTTTAGATTTTTCAAAATTTAAGGAAATATATGAAAGTTATAAAAAAATCTTTGTCTTTTTAAGTTTTGTGATTTTTGTTTGTTTTTCTTGATACCAATTGTGGCTATACATAGATTTCTGATACCACTTGTAGAAGACTTGAAAGAAAGAACATAAAGATAAAACATATTTTTGGATTTCTGAAAGGAAATATATGAAAACTATAAAAAATATTTTTGTATTCTTTGAAATTTTCTGATTTTTGTTTTGTTTTCCAAAAGTAAAGACGTAAAATAACATATTTTTGTATTTTTGAATTTTTGTAATTTTTTGTTTTGTTTTTAACTCTCCACCTTAAATTTGTGCATGGGAATGATAGCGGAAATAAAACATGTACAAATTTAACTAAACAAAAATTAAGCAACAAATATTTACAGAAATTGATTTAACAATCAGTGAAACGTATTAAATCCAGTTTGAAATGAAGATACCTGCTCAATTTTCAACACGACGTTAGTTACGATCCCCGCGTGATCTTTCCTCTCTCCCCTCCCGCAAAGGACACATACTCTCCATCAATGATTTGAATGTTGTGCATTTGAGAGATATCTCCATTCATGTGCTTGGAACAGCTACTATCAACAAACCGAGGTCCGAAGATATTCCTCTGTAGATGCTCCTGCACACGTGCGGGATTAGTTGGTCTTGGGAACTCAGTCCATCTTGAAACTGGGTTGACCATCACTGTCTACACACTTGACTGGTTCCAATATCATATCCTGCTTATCAAATAAAGAGCATGAAAAGTTAGCAGGAAAATTATATGATTTGGAATATTGGCCTCTTGGTACCCATTGGTAATTTGGTTTTGGTCTTTTGTTGTTTGACCGGATGAGTGTGTCACCGTTTGATGTCGAAGCAGCACTCCCCCTTGACGTGTGCTTATGTCGCCAATAAGGACTCGAGGACGATCCTTGAGATGAACTTGACCTTACCGATGTCAATTTGGCAGAGTTATCTTTTGAATCGGTCTTCTTATCCTTGGGGACCTGCTTCTTGGCCTTGGCTTCATTCTAGTCGCCATCTCTTGACCGTGATCTTGAAGGCTTTCTTTTGGAAGATTTTCCCTTTGCCACGTTCTTCAAGCCTTGTGTGTAGAAGGGAACGTATGGACGATATGGACAGTTCCTGGCAATATGGCCTGCAATGCCACAGTTAAAGCATGTCTGTCTCTTCAGGTAAATGAGATTGTGACTTGGTCCTTGTCCTTTTGAGTTCTTCAAGGAGTTGCCACAAGTACAAGCACAACCACATTTACTGATTTGGTCTTTGTGCAGCAGGAAGTTCACTTTCTTTCATAAACTTCGGTGGTTTGTATTTTCCAGCATTTGGAATTTTTGAGTTCAAGCCATCACCACAAGGTTTAAAAGGGGCACCGGTCTCAGCAGATTTCTTCTCCTTGATTTCATCCTCCTTCTTCACTGTATCTGCACTTGAGGTAGAGGGATCAGTCGAGTTCATTTCAGTACTCTTAGCGGTGCCAGATTGATCTTTTTGAACGAAATTGGAAAGATAGAATTCCTCAGATTCTTCAGTTTTAAGGTTTGAGATATAATTATGACTAAACGGAGGAGCAACAGCTTTGAATCTAAGACTTTCACCATCCGTAGCTTCTTCAGTTTTTCTTGATTCCTCAGCTTGATGTTGAGCATCCATGAGCTGGCCAATTTCATCACACTTCCCTCTTTCTCGTTCAGCTTTATCACGTGCAAGCATGACTTGATCACAGAGACTTAAGCCCAAAGGATAATCGTCATTACACGGAGTTGGCACACCTTCATACCCCAAACCCTCACCTTGTTTATTTAGCCATTGACGTTCAAGTATAGATTCAACTACTTCACTAGATACATAAACCATTTTAAAGGTTGATTCTTCCTTATGAAACTTTGACTTCAATATATCGAGTTCGGCAGTTAATCTAGCAATATCTTCATTGGCAAACTTAAGGTGACATCTTGTTGTGCTGAGTTCGTCTTGCATTTTGTGATAGTCTGAGGTCTTTGCATCAAGCTTTTCTTGTAAAGGTCTCAGTTTCTTCTTATGTTTATAAACAAGACTATCCGTTTCAAGAATTTCTCTCATAAGATTTTCATTCAGTTCACGGTATTTGACAATTATCTTTTCGCAATCAGGGGTGTACGATTTTTCGCAAATGTCTTTGTCGGGGTAGCCATTTGGATCAAAATAGTTTGAGCCGAAAACTCCAAAAACCCTTGAACGAAATCTCAAGATTTTACCGAAAGGCTTGACAAAAAGCTTTGAAAAAAAATTGAAATAAAATAAAGATTCTAGATAAAAATTGATAAAAATAATAAAAATAACTTTGACGTTCAATTTAAAAATTGTTTTAAGTTTGAATACCAAAATTTTAAAAACCTTGATTAAAAATTGTGACTGGAATTACAAAAAATTTCGCTTGGAAATTAAAATTTTGAACTCGATTTAAGTAAAACGATACGCGATGCAGAGAGTGAAAATCTGGGTGAAGCGGTGTTGTGGCAACCAAGAAGACGGACAGAAGGACGTGCAAAGCCTTATCCACATAGATCCGGATAAGATGACCCGGATCCGGCAAGATACCCGCGTGACACATACGAAAAAAACCCCATGTAACAAACCAAAAAACTACGCTTTTTAATATATAGAATAATTTTGAACAAAGATCAAAAAATCTTACGTAAAAGAAATTTATCTTAAAAATCAAAATCAAAATCAAAAAACAGATGTTGACAAAAATTACGTGGCCCAAATTTTTTTTAAAAAATTGAATTGATTTCTTAGTTCAAAATCGGTGGGCCGCCTCAATCAATTTGGGCTGAAAAAATTTCGAATCCGCTAGGTTTCAAAGAACTTCCAAACCCTAATTCATTTTACGTTCAATACTCTTCTCCTTTTTCCCGTCTCTCTCGAATACTCACGGCAGCAACCAGGTGAGACAAAAAGAAATATCCGGCGACCGATTAACCACAGGGACCCAACCGATCAACAAGGATTCACAAGTGTACCGAGCAATGAAGAGATCGAGCAACCTGAGGCGAATATCAAGGACCGAACTACAGAGGCGGAGACCAAATAACTATGTAAAAATCAAGAACCGAGCAACAGTCACTAAGGCCACACCGAACAACAAGACTTGACCGATCAATAAGACGAGAAACCAAGGAGACCGAACAACTGAACGAAATAGATTCAGGCGAGCAGAGGATCTTGACCGAGCAACCAGTTACCGAGCTACCTCACAACCGGAAAACAAATCCAACCAGTCAACGAAGTGGAACCGAGCAATCAGGTAGATCAGGCGCACCGATCCACTATCACGAGGGACAAAACCGAGCAACAGGGATCAGTCGAGTAACCAACGAAAACCCTAATTCCCTTTTTACTGCCGCCGAATAACCCTTGTAAAACCCTAAAAATTTTACCGCCGGCGAACAACTCAACGAAGCCAACCAAGTAACCTTCAAATCAGATTCAAAATCGCCAAATACATCCAAACAAATTTCGAAACAGTGAAAATGGATCAAAAAGTAATTTTTAGATGGTTTTGGAAGAAGATAATTAGAACTTCAAGAACAAAAACACCTAAAAATAGTCAAATATAGTCCAAAACAGATCAAAAACGAATTTTAAAGAACTTTTGGATGAATATCTTCGAAGAATACCAAGAACAATGCTTCAAAAACACTAAAACCAGTCCAAATAACTCATAAAATGGATCAATCACTCCAAATCTCCAAGAACAAAGGATGATAGATATAAAAAACAAGTTCTTATACCAATTATAGGTCTTAAATGTTCTCAAGATCTTTAAGATATCAATCAAATAATAAGAACAAGGAGATAAAAGCTTCAATGCACTCTTGTATTAATAAGACTAGCTTGTGTGAATGATGCCATTTTTGACTTAAATACTCTAGGCTAATGACTTAAGACCATAAGCCCATGGAAATCCATCCACTAGCCCATAAATGGCGTGGACCACATGGACCAAAACCAAACAACCCATGGTTGTTCGGCCTCCCATCGATTTTACAAATAAAGCTCATTTTAATTATCTATTACAATTTTAGTCCTAATAAATAAAGATTAAATCAAACTAAAATAGTTCCCAACATTAGCAAAAGTTTCAACTCAACAATTATACCAACAATTTTGTAGGTGCTTTTGACCTCATCACATGACATAAAACTTGAATGTAAGCTTCAACCAGGGCCGGCCCAAGCGCAGGGCGAGCTGGGCCATGGCCCAGGGCAGCAAGTTCTAGTGGGGCATCAGTTTTCTAAGGCCTACTATGGATGTATATTATTTGGGCCATGTATCTTGATCCAATAGGAGGTCTAATCCGGTAGAAATCAGCAGCAGTGCAGCAACCTTCACGCCTTCGTCTAGACCTAAGGGCGGCAAATCGGAAATTGCAATTTAAATTGGCTCCCACGATTATGACTTTACGTTTTTCTAAGCATCACCTGCTGGTCCCTTGCACGCCTGCACGTCTGCACTAAGTCCAACATCGGGAACATCCAACAACGCTTACACGCTTAGTAAAGATGATGATAAAGACGAGGTGTGTGGAATCTGCGATAATGCGCTTTTGTGATTCTTCCATGTATCTGTTTCTCAGATAACAAACTGATATAATTCCTTCTCAGTTCTCACTCTTCACTATCGGTCCTCCTAAATCCTAATCTGTAATAATCGATTATGCATTACTTTGATTCTTCCCTTTCTAATCGCCGTCGGTTTGCTGGAGGGAGTCAAGTGACGTTATTGAATGAATAGGTTCTTCTTATCGGTCCTACTAAATTGCTGAAGACGTTACTACCTTGCCTCATTGGTACGTTTTTGTTAGTGATTGAAAATTCTCTCATAAGTTGTCGATTAAATTTCTGTCTTCTGATATTGAATAATCTGATAATGATACATGCTGAATTCTGTTTTTTAAAATCTGATTTGTTATTTTGATTCATGATGCATGAATAATCTGGTTTTGAAATCTGAATAATCTGATTCTGATTTTTTTATTTCTGATTCCGCGATATGGTATTTCTGATTAATGATACATGCTGAATTCTAATTTTTATTTCTGGTTAATCTGATTTTGTGATATGTGATTCTGTGAAATGTGGTTCTGAAATAGGACTTTTTATTTCTGATTAATCTGATATGTGATATGTGATTTATGATTATTTGATTCTGATAAGCATTTGAAGTTTTGATTTCTGATTAATCCGATTCTGATTTCTGATAAGCATTTTAAATTCTAATACTTATTTATGTTTTGTGCAGGCTGTGGTCATGGATAGCTAACTTGTATCTTTCTTTGCCTTACTATATCTTTAATCTCCTATTTGTTATTTTTACATATGTTTCCTATAAGACAAGCATTGGGTTTTCAAATTTGAAAACGAATAAACAGAGAACAAAATCCTAGATGATATGTATAGCTAAATATGTTTCCTACTTGTGGTCATGGATAGCTAATTTATGTTTTGTGCAAGTTATGGTCATGGATAGCTAAATATATTTCTTATTTGTTAACTAAATTTGTTGATTTTACAGGTTTCATTCGTTTCCGCGGAAAGAAGTTTTTAAAATTGAAGTTATTGAAATCGTATCTTCAAATTATCATAACCCACAAAAGATTAAATGGATTAGCAATTTTGAAGTTTTTGAAGTTTTTTTTAAATTGAAGTTATTGAAGTCACATCGTTTAAGTGACTTTTGTATGTTTTTATTTGTAATACCATGGATTTAGTTTGACTATAAAATTTGTTTTAAATTTCCTACACAAGGTTTTTATATATATATGGGCATTACTTTAACATTCCGCCCTGGGCATTGAACACCAATGGACCGGCCCTGGCTTCAACTTCCATATTCCCAAATTATGATTTCTAGCATCACCTAAATTTGACATAAAAGCTTCATAATTTCAAGTTAATACCAAACATACTACAAGTTCAACCCAATTTCTAGTCTAATCAAGCATTCCATCGTCATTATAGAAACATGCATTTAGAAATCTCAAGAAATTTCAACCATTGGAGTTAAGTTTCTAACTTTACTTCTTGAATTTGTCCCAATCAGAAGAAATCAGAAGTTTGAGGCTAATATACTTCTTGAAATTGGACCAAGTCTGCAATTTCAGGCCACCGGCAACCACCGGTCCTTTTCCGACCGTCATTGCCACCGCCGCCGGCGGTTTTATTTGCCGGAAACGCACCCCAGCAGCGGGGCTGTTTCCCCCTTCTGATTTCGTTTCTACTTCTCACTTTCTGCGTCTTTTTTTTTCTCTGATCGATATCATCCTTCCCTCTCATTCGGTCTCGCAGCCTCTCACTCATATTTCTGGAATCGCAAATCGCACAAGAAATCCTAGGTGGGAGATTTGTCGTGACCTTGCTGAAATTGTTTTCCCTTTCTCGATTTTTGAATCACGTGACCAAGGAGAAGAGTAGTCGATGCCCACAGATAAAAAACACGAACCTGGTTTTGATCGTATCTTGATTTCGGCCAGATTTGGGGAAATGACAAAAATGCCCTTGAAACATGCCTTAGTCAAATTTCAGCTTTTTGTTTATTATTTTTCATGATCTTCACTCAGTCATAACTTCCTCGTATGATATCCGAATTTTATAAACAATATGCCTTTAGAAACGTGGGAACAAGCGTAACAATTTCCCTTTACTGACTTAAGGCCTATTATCTCTAGATTTTCCGTTACAGGCCCTTGAACATGACCATTTGGCCATTTTTGACACTTTTGGGCCATTTTAACTCCATAACTCTTTCGTTACACCTCTAAATGACCCGAATCTTTTTCCTATATTTTTTGTTATCTCAAATATTACAAAAGTCATCTTGATGACTTTTACCCAAAGCTTTCTAAATTTTGAGATAATAATTTCCAAAGATTGTTCAATAAAGTTTTCACTTTTGGTCCTTTATTTCAAACTTTTCCCTTATGTTCTTAAGATTAAATTCTAATTGAATAATCATCATATCATGACTTAAATAAAGGCCTTAACAATAAATTTCTCCATAATTCCACCTTATTTGACCTTTTTGCTCATCCATAAAATGTTTAAGCGCCAAATTCAATCTTATACGCGTAAATAAATTTTTGGTTGTCACAATTATCTACCCCTTAAATTTTGCCAAAACGGCATAAATGAAAGCTGTAACACCCCGATTTTCATAAATTTTTTTAGAAAAACATCATAACGCCAAAAGCGCATAAACGTTAATAGCAAAATAGTGCTAAAAGCGCATAAACGTTATTCCATCATGTTTTAAAACCTTATGTGACAAATTGTCAACTTTTAAAAACTTTTCTCATGACATAAAGTCACGTCTTAAAATTTTGGTCCCAACAAAAACAGTTAAGTTTTAAGAATATTTAAACCACTTCGAGGGTTACAACTTCATACCAAACTAAACCATAGAAAGCAAGTTAGGATTACAAACTAGTACATGAGCCATAATTCGCTCCATCTAAATCTCAATCTCCTCAGTCATCTACTTGCTTCTATCTCTCGTTTTGTCACACCCCCAAACCACGATGGCGGAAACGTCTGAGGGTGGATGACTTCATGAACAGTATCACAACAATGTTTGTACAATAGTGATCAAAGCAAACACATCCATCATATACATAATTATAAATGTTACAAGAGTTCAAAAGATTGTATGTTTTAAATACAATTACAATATGATATCAAAATACATAGTATGACGCCATAGCGACCCATCGTCAAAGGTTGTAGTTACCTTATCAATTTCCTGAGAATACAAGTAGTTTGAAAGAGTGTCAACATTACGTTGGTGAGTTCATAAGATTTTTGTATGAGAAAATCCATAATCATTTTTCCTTGTAAAAGGATAGTGTTTGAAACCAGAAAATCCAATATTTTCTAATAAATGAGTCGTAGTCTTAAAACCCAAAGACCGAGAATGTATAAGTATTTCTATATTTGAAAATAGTATTACATAGTTTTATTCTTGTATGAAACAGTGTAAATAGATGTTTACTCGTAGACCAATCGTAGATTTAATTATGTAAAACTCATATGTATAAGTAAACCATACTTATATTTATATAACTGATAAAACGTAGTTTTAATTTCCATAGAACCAGTGTGTATAAGTAAAAACCATACTTATTGTTGTAACTTGTTAAAATGTAGTTTTAATACCATAAAACTTGTATGAGGAGTCTTATCCTTGTAAAAGGTAGTACTGTAATCCAAGAAAATCCAATATTTTCTTATGAATGTATCCAAGTCTTAAAAACCCAAAGACTAAAATGTATAGTGTAGTTTGTAGTATAAAGGCATTGAAAATGTATATTTCTAGGTAAACAATTTATAAAGTTGATTTCCCATGCGAGACGTCCTATAACCATACTGTGACCATGTAGGCCTGCTTCGACGTTCTTCAGGCGTCGGACTGTTATGACATTTGTCACCTCATGACCCGTCGGTCTAGCTGTAGCTAGCAGCTCAGGTGCGGGGTTGTCAATCCCGTATAGATCTATACACAAATATCACGCTCTCTTACCGAGACTCTGGTTATAAATTTCAGGACTTATAGTATGTACTTAAATAAGCACTGTGAAGACCCGTCTCACAAAAATGTATGTATCAATCAACTTGTTTACGTAAAGTTTGTATATGAAAAACCCTTGTAATTTATCATTTTTCCCATGATAATATAGTAATGTATAATAATTATATATTTGTATATAATTATTTGTCTTGTTCTAACCGTTATAGTAACATTTGTATCCACAAACTATTCCTATAATAGTTTATTTTTGGGTATTCTGTCTTGAAAAGCATATATTTACGAATATATGTGAAATAACTTATTTAAATGGTTATAAACAACATCTTTTAAAGTATTTTCCATAATAGTGGTGTAATAACTTGGTTATACTATTTATTAATTTCAATATAATATTTCATGACTATCAAATAAAGAACAACCAGGTAGAAGATCAAATGGGGAGGCAGGACCCTTTCAGCGTATAAGCCTTTCGGAAATCCAGCAACCTAGCCCAAATGATCGGCCTAGACACCGCTCTCGTAAGTAGATCATTCGATATTATATTTTGGAACTATAATTGAATTGTTATCATAATGATGTTTACAAAATTCACATTTTGTTTACTATTGTTACAAATGAGTATAAATAGCGATTTTTACAGTATAACTTGTATTCTCCCCCTTAAAAACTTGAATAAAGATAAAAAGAAGGGGTATGAACTCACCTTAATGTCGATGATGATCTTATCACCAATTGTTGTTAGATCGCCCGACTCTTACTGCTTCTAACTCGAATCCTCTTTTTTCTGTCTTTCTACTATATTTTCAAGCTATATCTCTACAACTCTCTCGATATGTGTATATAGCTTGTATTGGTGTGGTTTGATTATGAGAATTTGAGTCCTATTTATAGTAGATTTATTTTCGTATAGCGGCCCTCAAGATACAGGTATTTGACTTTTATAGCTTTTAGAAATTGTTTATGTAAAAAACATACCCTTAAAATACTCTTTAAATAGATTAATAGTTTTTATATAAAAAGAATGATTTTTTTTTATAAAACTATAATCTACAAAAATCGTAGTTGAATAATATCAACTTTTTAACTAAAAAGCTTTAACGAATTAACTTAAGGGTATTAATTGTATGTTTAATGAAAATATAGGGTTTAAATGTAAATACAATTTCATTTTAAAGAAAAATAAAATATTAAATATAAAACTGATATCAATAATATTAAATTTTGACGTCAGGTTGTTCGTATCGACGATACGGTTTTGACGGTAAATTTTTCGTTTTATAAAAAATCATAATATTTTTGATAAACTTAACAATACGTATTGAATACGCAGTGTTCGAAATAAAAATACGAATTCTTTGGGGGTAAAATATATAAATATGAATAAATAATTAAGTGGGGCCCACTTTAATAAAATTATAAAAAATATAAAAAAAATAAAATATGGAAATTTCAAAGTCTTCCCATCATTTTAGACTTTGAAAATTGTGTTTTTTTTTTCACAAAACACTATTCACACCGGGTTACTATTCACGTCGGACACTATTCACGACGAATTTTTTTTTTCTAATTATTTATACCAAAAAAAATCTAACTTAATAGCGTTTGTTCGTATAATTTATTTGAATTAGCGTAAGTAGTATTATAATATCTAATAATATATCGTAGAGGTTATGAAATTTGCATTTCACATATTGACCTAATGTACACTTTGACTGACTTGAGTTGACTTTTGTTGACTTAATTTGACAGTTGTCACATCATCTACCCGTTAGAAGGAATTTCGTCCCGAAATTTAGCACTTTGAATAGATCCTCAAGGGTTTGGGAGGAGATGTGTGTATTTGAGTTTCATCTGGTCCTTACGTTTCTAGGTAAATTCAGGTCCACGCTTGGTGCTTCCTAGTTTTCAATTGCTTTGATTTTGGGGTGTAATGTCGTGATATTTTCGATAAGTAACTTGAGTTAATCCTAGTATAAATAAGAGTTACTAGGTTGTTATGTGAGTTAGGAGGATTAGAAAATCATTTAGAAGGAGTTTAAACCTTAAAAATAGTATAAAGGAGTTACATGGGTCGTGTAGGAGTCACTCGGCTCGTGTAGTACACATTTTCGAAACTGTTTAGCTTTATAGGAGTTACACGGGGCGTGTTCTAGTTACTGTAGCATCCAGTAGAATTACACGGGTTGGGCTTCGGAGTACGGGTCGGATTTTTAGAAGTTAACAATGCTAACTTTACTGGTTAGCGTCGCTAACCTGTGTTAGCGGGGTTATTTGGGCAGTGAACCAAAAAATTTCCTTGGCGATTTTCAGAGCAAAAGATGTGAAAATTTTGTCATTTTGATCAAGGGTTTTGCATAGAAAAAGTTTGGGAAGGTCGGATTTAATACCCGAAATGCATTCTCGAGTTCTTAACTGACAAGGTTAATGATCTTGAGTGTTAGGGTTTCAAACCTTAGATGTCCAAATCTGAAAGTATGCATTGGTTCACCTCATATGTAGGTTACTAATATGTATCGAGTCCTTGTTACAATATTATGATGTTTTAACAGTTGATTTGGTAAAATTATGAAATTAGGAGTTTCGGTTTGATAACATATGATATTCTCTAATTGTGATTTGTATTAGCTATTGATTTCTTAATCATTTGAGTTAAGTTTTATGGAAATGCCTAAGCACGTTTAAGATATGATATGTGATGTCATTTTACAGTTGATACTAGTAGGATGGAAGGAAACATATAAGATACATGTGAACCACGAGTTCTACAGATACTAGATGAGTAGGTTCTAATTCATTATTTATGACTAGATTATTATATAATTGAATTAACTATTCTTTGAACTATTTTCATTATCAGAAGATATATATATATATATATATATATATATATATATATATATATATATATATATATATATATATATATATATATATATATATATATATATATATAATGTCTTTTCGTTATCCCGTCCTCATCGGAGTCAAGCCGCGAATTTGGAAAAAGGATATCAATTAGGGTAGTGAAAAGATTGCACCTACTGTAGATATTTTGAATTTCGGTAATAAGAACGTGGGTTGTCCTTTCAGTTCCAGCTGTAAGATACTATATAAACGGGTATGTAGTATCATACATATCTACATCTTTTGCTACTACCAGTTTATTCTTATATAATCTCAGATTTCCAATCGAGGCATGGAAAACAGATCTCATATGGAAAACTTGTCAGACGCTGAGTGGAATTTCCTAAGGGAAGAGGGTACCTCCCTATCGTTTAATCAGATACCTCTACTGGAGTCTGGTAATTATAATATCCTTAACTCCTTTTATTTCTTATTCATTTCTCTAGCGTTTTGATTTTGTTTTAAACTATGTGAGGTATAGATTTTCCAGATATATTACCGCTGGATCAACTTCAAGATGATCCTGAAGTTTTTCCTCTGATGGGTATTTTCCCTGAAGATCCACTGCCTTTAAATCAAAACATCGCTATTGGGCAATCTCAATGTATACTTCCAGGTTAAGTCATTTTCTTAAGCTTTATGTTTGTTTTGCTTAATTATCTAACATACGTTATACACAGATCCATTTGTAGATGATCTTACTAATGATAAACTAAGCATGAACGTGCCCATACTGCATAGTGGAGTAGATCTAACAAATCAGGGGTTTCAAACTGACATTCAAAATCAGGATAAAATACAGCCGATCCATGATGACACTATCGGGCTCGCTTCAGCGAATCCTGAGTCCGTGGGTGGTTTTCAATATCAGGATCATTTTCAATTCATCCAAAGTAACTTAGAAAGTTTCAAGAATGGGAATTCTGGGTTTATGGTTGATTTTGGAAATCAAGAACTATTACCCATAATAGGTAACAATGAAAGTGTTAGTGATCAGAATCATACACAATTGATTCAAAATGAAAACGTTTCAACCTCGATTCCAAGAACCTTTGAAATTCGTAGAAAAAGGGGTTCTGGACATGCGTTGAGTAAGGAAACGATATCCATGCATTTTGACAAGCCTATTTTGGAAGCTGCAAGGAAACTCAACGTTGGATCAACACAGTTGAAGCAACGCTGTAGGAAGTTAGGAATCAAAAGTTGGCCTCGACGAAAGATTAAGAGTCTACAAACTCTTATTAACCATACTCAGGTTAATAATTTTATTTCTTTTCCCCAATTTTAATACCATGAGATTGTAATGACTGAAAGTATTTATGCAACAGGAATTGGATAATAATCCTAGTAAAGCAAACGTAATACTTGATCTAGAGAACGAGAAAAGAGCAATAAACGAGGGTTACAGTTCGAAGATAACTGATACCACAAAGAGATTGCGGCAAGCTGCCTTTAAGGCTATTTACAAGAAAAGAAAGGTTCAGAACAGCGAGGAAGTTTCATCAGGGACCCATACACAGCAGCAACCTCTGCCTTCTATTTCTGCGATGAGTGGTTTTAACCATGATTTTCTCAAGATCGTAAGTGAAGAGAACCCAGAAGACTTGGCAGGTGACTTAGCCCGCCTTCGGCTTTCAGATTGAATTTCTACAATATTAGTTTAATGGAACTGTTGATAGAGATGATGGAAGGTTTTCGATAATAGTTATTGGTCAGGTATTATCGAATTGTCAGGTCTACTATGTAAGGATAGGGATATAAGAGGTACATAAAGTGTCTAGATGTATGGTTCTATAGTATTATAAAATACTCCTTTAGTATTTTAGCTTTATATTTTGTTTTAGAGTTTTCTTTGTATATGGTTCTTGGTAAGTTTTTAGACTTGTTGTTCACTACGACTATTTCTAAGTACATGTTAGTCATACCTTGGACAAATACAGTTGATCAGGCTCTATCTGTCCCAGGTATGATCACATAACTACCTAGGCCTACTCGTAGTGTTCAACTCATCTTATTACTTTTGTATTGTTCTGGTTATGACACTGTTATAGTATGTATGTACTTGTACTTATACTTTATAAAAATATCATTGTATTTTTAAAGTATACTTTGTATAGATTGTTTTAGAGAGTTTTAGTCCCATTGTATTTATAGTTGTATATCTTAAATGGATTGATATACTTAGTTCACTATAAACAATGCTCTGATACCAATCTGTCACACCCCCAAACCACGATGGCGGAAACGTCTAAGGGTGGATGACTTCATGAACAATATCACAACAACGTTTGTACAATAGTGATCAAAGCAAACACATCCATCATATACATAATTATAAATGTTACAAGAGTTCAAAAGATTGTATGTTTTAAATACAATTACAATATGATATCAAAATACATAGTATGACGCCATAGCGACCCATCGTCAAAGGTTGTAGTTACCTTATCAATTTCCTGAGAATACAAGTAGTTTGAAAGAGTGTCAACATTATGTTGGTGAGTTCATAAGATTTTTGTATGAGAAAATCCATAATCATTTTTCCTTGTAAAAGGATAGTGTTTGAAACCAGAAAATCCAATATTTTCTAATAAATGAGTCGTAGTCTTAAAACCCAAAGACCGAGAATGTATAAGTATTTCTATATTTGAAAATAGTATTACGTATTTTTATTCTTGTATGAAACAGTGTAAATAGATGTTTACTCGTAGACCAATCGTAGATTTAATTCTGTAAAACTCATATGTATAAGTAAACCATACTTATATTTATATAACTGATAAAACGTAGTTTTAATTTCCATAGAACCAGTGTGTATAAGTAAAAACCATACTTATTGTTGTAACTTGTTAAAATGTAGTTTTAATACCATAAAGCTTGTATGAGGAGTCTTATCCTTGTAAAAGGTAGTACTGTAATCCAAGAAAATCCAATATTTTCTTATGAATGTATCCAAGTCTTAAAAACCCAAAGACTAAAATGTATAGTGTAGTTTGTAGTATAAAGGCATTGAAAATGTATATTTCTACGTAAACAATTTATAAAGTTGATTTCCCATGCGAGACGTCCTATAACCATACTGTGACCATGTAGGCCTGCTTCGACGTTCTTCAGGCGTCGGACTGTTATGACATTTGTCACCTCAGACCCGTCGGTCTAGCTGTAGCTAGCAGCTCAGGTGCGGGGTTGTCAATCCCGTATAGATCTATACACAAATATCACGCTCTCTTACCGAGACTCTGGTTATAAATTTCAGGACTTATAGTATGTACTTAAATAAGCACTGTGAAGACCCGTCTCACAAAAATGTATGTATCAATCAACTTGTTTACGTAAAGTTTGTATATGAAAAACCCTTGTAATTTATCATTTTTCCCATGATAATATAGTAATGTATAATAATTATATATTTGTATATAATTATTTGTCTTGTTCTAACCGTTATAGTAACATTTGTATCCACAAACTATTCCTATAATAGTTTATTTTTGGGTATTCTGTCTTGAAAAGCATATATTTACGAATATATGTGAAATAACTTATTTAAATGGTTATAAACAACATCTTTTAAAGTATTTTCCATAATAGTGGTGTAATAACTTGGTTATACTATTTATTAATTTCAATATAATATTTCATGACTATCAAATAAAGAACAACCAGGTAGAAGATCAAATGGGGAGGCAGGACCCTTTCAGCGTATAAGCCTTTCGGAAATCCAGCAACCTAGCCCAAATGATCGGCCTAGACACCGCTCTCGTAAGTAGATCATTCGATATTATATTTTGGAACTATAATTGAATTGTTATCATAATGATGTTTACAAAATTCACATTTTGTTTACTATTGTTACAAATGAGTATAAATAGCGATTTTTACAGTATAACTTGTATTCTCCCCCTTAAAAACTTGAATAAAGATAAAAAGAAGGGGTATGAACTCACCTTAATGTCGATGATGATCTTATCACCAATTGTTGTTAGATCGCCCGACTCTTACTGCTTCTAACTCGAACCCTCTTTTTCTATCTTTCTACTATATTTTCAAGCTATATGTCTACAACTCTCTCGATATGTGTATATAGCTTGTATTGGTGTGGTTTGATTATGAGAATTTGAGTCCTATTTATAGTAGATTTATTTTCATATAGCGGCCCTCAAGATACAGGTATTTGACTTTTATAGCTTTTAGAAATTGTTTATGACAAAACATACCCTTAAAATACTCTTTAAATAGATTAATAGTTTTTATATAAAAAGAATGATTTTTGTTAATAAAACTATAATCTACAAAAATCGTAGTTTAATAATATCAACTTTTTAACTAAAAAGCTTTAACGAATTAACTTAAGGGTATTAATTGTATGTTTAATGAAAATATAGGGTTTAAATATAAATACAATTTCATTTTAAAGAAAAATAAAATATTAAATATAAAACTGATATCAATAATATTAAATTTTGACGTCAGGTTGTTCGTATCGACGATACGGTTTTGACGGTAAATTTTTCGTTTTATAAAAAATCATAATATTTTTGATAAACTTAACAATACGTATTGAATACGTAGTGTTCGAAATAAAAATACGAATTCTTTGGGGGTAAAATATATAAATATGAATAAATAATTAAGTGGGGCCCACTTTAATAAAATTATAAAAAATATAAAAAAATAAAATATGGAAATTTCAAAGTCTTCCCATCCTTTTAGACTTTGAAAATTGTGTTTTTTTTTCACAAAACACTATTCACGCCGGGTTACTGTTCACGTCGGACACTATTCACGACGAATTTTTTTTTCTAATTATTTATACCAAAAAAAATCTAACTTAATAGCGTTTGTTCGTATAATTCATTTGAATTAGCGTAAGTAGTATTATAATATCTAATAATATATCGTAGAGGTTATGAAATTTGCATTTCACATATTGACCTTATGTACACTTTGACTGACTTGAGTTGACTTTTGTTGACTTAATTTGACAGTTGTCACACGTTTCTAGAACCTGTGATACATGGCATAAAATAAAATACGTAAGACGAAAACGTCTCGTGAGCTACATGAGTTTTAGACTCAAAACATTATTGAAAATGTTTTATAAACAATATTATATAATTGACACAATTCTTTTCAAAACCTTTGCAAAATAAGTCATATAAATGACCTTTACTTTTCAAAAACTTTTTTACAATCTAAGTCATATAGATGACATTTACTTCCAAAACTCTTTGCAAAATCAGCTCATAGAATATTTGAAACTGAAGCAATATATTCAGTTTAACACAGTTCATATGAAATAGATGCATATTCAATCCATGTTTCGCACACTAATGCAAAGCTGGCGGGTTTTCCTACCCGCGTCTTGGGTCTAAAAGACCATGTCACAATCGTGACTATAGCTGGCTGTTATATACCGTGTTTGGAGGTCTATAAAGACCAAAGCTGGCCAAAATAGGAGAACAAATCATCATATAATGACGTCTATAAGAATTCTACTTCGCGACGGGAGGTACCATCCCAACAGAGTCTTGTTGTCCCGTTACGAGGATGTGTGTGGACCTCGCTGACTCATGCAATCACACTCTATGCATGCATAAAAACACTACTATTCTTTTGTACAAGAAATCACAAAATTCCATGAGATGCATGTGCAATAACATAAACATTAACAATTTAAATCTTTCGTAAACTTATAAAAAAATCAAATCATATAATACAAATAGCCATTGTTCTTTTGAAACAAATTCATAACATGAACACATAGTAGACTTACTACCAAAATATTATTTCATAAGCATAGTAGGCTTGAAGCCAAAACAATCTTTCAATAATAGAGTAGGCTAAATGCCAGAACATATTTTTGTAATCATTGTAGGCTTGATGCCAAAACGTTCTTTTAAAATCATCGTATAAAACTTTCATTTTTGTAACATACGTAGAACGAATTGCATATCATTTAATATAAAAAATCACATAAAAGATTTGTCAAAAAGTTTTCATGTACCCCATAGTGGGAAAAAGCCACATGTACTCACCTTAGTAGCTAGGTACGTCTAGCTACATTAATCCACTTTCTCTAGCCTTTCGTTGCTTCCAAGCATCCTTCAAACCTCTATTAATTTAATAGAATATTAGAACTTATTAGACAACTAAACACATAGTAATTGTCTAATCATTCTTGAACTATTTCTAATCATCATCTAGTTCTATTCCAATGTCCAAGTATGACCCTTAAGGCATAATAAACACTTTGGATGAAGTTGTCGAAATGGGACAAAAGGGGGTAAAATCGTCCAAAATGGTTATTATGCCTTAAGAGTCATACTTGGACATCGGAATGGAACTAGATGATGATTAGAAATAGTTCAAGAATGATTAGACAATTACTATGTGTTTAGTTGTCTAATAATTTCTAATATTCTATTAAATTAATAATAATAGTTTGGTATGAAGTTGTAACCCCCGAAGTAGTTGAAATATTCTTAAAACTTAAATGTTTTTGTTGGGACCGATATTTTAAGACATGACTTTATGTCATGAAAAAAGTTTTTAAAAGTTGACATTTTGTCAACGTCATGTTTTTATAAAATATTACACTTCTCAAAGTGTATCCTCGAAGGTCTAGATGAAGAAAAGGATATTTAGAGATCTGTCAGAGATGGTCCTCATACAGATATCGAAGGACGATTTATTGTTGTTGATGGAGATGATGCTGAAGTTCTCGCTGCTGCTGACCTGAAGAAAGTCAGAAATTACGAACGAGCCATGAGAGAGCTTCGAAGTGGACTTGGTCCAGATGTTAGACATCACATCTCAGGAGCAAAATCTGCCAAGGAGATATGGGATTGACTTGCAGTCAGATTTGCTAGTGACAATACTCTTCAATCCAGTGTTGTTCAAAAGGTGTTGGCAGACTTCAGAAACTTTAAACAACAAGAGAATGAATCATTGGAACAAGCTTATGAAAGATACAGCAAAATGGTTTATGATTTGGAAAAGTATGGAGAGACTCGAAGTCAACAAGAGATCAATATCAAATTTCTCTACAGCTTAAGGCCTGTGTGGAGACCAATCATGCTAATGATCAAATCCTATAAAAACATCAACAAATACTCTCTAGCAGCTCTGTATAATCTCATTAAATCCCATGAACCTGACATTTGTGGGAGAAGAAGTGAAAATGCTGGAACATTAGCTCTTGTGTCTAATGTTGAGAAGAAGAAGCTAAGGATGAGCCTGATGGTTATATGGAAGGAGAAAATGGAGAAACGATTGCTTGTATGCTGCAAACAATCGTAGGTTTTGGAAACCATTTATGAACAAATCTAACTCAGGAAACCTTTTGTGAAACCTTTCAACAAAAATTCTTATACTCCGAAACCCAAACTAGAGATCTACACACCTAAGGAGGAAACTACCGAATCTTCAACTCCGAAGCCTGCTGAAACAAAGGCTTCGGAGGCTTCCAAAGACAGATCTGAAGAAAAGAATATTGTTGGTGGCTCTGGGTACGACTACAACTATTGTCATGGTAAAAATCATTTTACAAAAGACTGCATGCTTCACAAAAGAAATGACAAGCAGGCCCAAGTCAAGGATGAAGCCTACTATGCAAGAAAGATGGAAGAAGTAAGAGAGAAAACAAAGGATCTGGCCTTGATGGCTTCGGAAGATAGAATGGGAACGTACCAGGTGTGGTCGTCTGACTCTGAAGACGACGAAGTAAGGAAGCCAACTCATAGTGCCTCCATTGCCTATGATGATGGTAAGAGCTTCCTGAAGGGTACCTCTGAGATGAGTGAAGCTGAAGAAGAAATGGGTCAAGAAGGATTCGGAGGTCTGGGTTACAAAGAATCAGAGACAAAGAATCTGATTGCTGTAGGGATTCCGCAAGATCTGATTTGATGATTCTTCGGATGACGAGGAGGAGGATTGTTTGATGGAAAAGGACTCTCGCATGACCATCCCTGAACATGTAACAAAACTTCTCTTATCTTTTAAAATTCCTGCTTCAAAATTTTCTGCTGATATAAATGAAATAACTCATGATTGCTCTGTGATGAACAAATTGCTTATTGATGCTAAAAATAGGACAAAAGTTAGTGACCAGGAGATTCTATAGTTGAGGGGGAGAGTAGAAAGTATGAAGTTGTCCCTAGAAAAAGCCAACTTAAGAATCTTGTTGTTAGAAGCGAATAGAGAGAAAATTTTGAATGATAATGATGTAATGCTGAAACAACGAAATATTTTTGTGAAACTTCCAAACGTCTGTACTCTCATATTACTCGCATCTATCATTCTGCTGACATATGCAATGTTCAACATAGACAACTATTAACTTTTCTAGAATTTAAGCTGAAAAATGTTGATAGCATCTCTTATGAATGTGATTCCATTGTATCTGGTACCGAAGTGACTAACCCTTCGTATACGCATGGTTTGATCTCTGTGGAAAAATTCTTATCTGCTGATAATTTGTTGAAAACATTGCCAAATGAAATTCCAATCTTGCTGAAAACCATTCCTCAAATTGAAAACAAATCAGAAGTTATTGTTGAGACTGAATCTGAGAATGATTCTGAAAGTGATTCGGATATGGAGGAAATTGATTGTTCCTCATTGTCTATTTTGAAAGTTTCCTCCGCATCCGCATCACCCTCCGAAGATACCTCACAATTATCTTCGGTTGACAAAGGCAAATCTAAAATGGATTGTGAAAATGTCTCTTCTAAAATTTCAAATGACAACAATGAAATTGTAAAAAAAAATTGAAAATTTCTGATGAATGTGTCTCTTATGATCAATATCTCAAAGACAATTCAAAAAGATTAGTCAATGTTGCATGTGTCTATCCGAAGGTTTCATATTTCAAAAATTCCATTTTTATAAAACCTGGAGGTGTGCTATTGGTTGACAATGATTTGGTAAAGCTTGTTGAGGAGGATAATTCCACAGTTACTGAGGAATGATTATTCTCATTATCAAAGATGCTTGAAAACAACATGAATGAAAAATGGGAAGTGAAAATAAATGTGCGAAAACAAGATTTATCTGGTTATAACATTTACGATCGTCTTTGTTATGAACAAAACAAGATTCCAGAAAATTTTACTCGTCTTTTAAATGACAAAAATGAAAATCACATTTACACTAACAGATTTTACAAACAAATTCAAGTTATGGATAAACCTATAACTCCAAAGATGGATGTTTTTCAGTTAATGGAGTCAAATGAAAGTGTACCTCTTACATAAACTTTTGAAAACGAAATTTCAAAACCAAAGATAATCATCTCCAATCCTCCGGTACAAAAATCAAAAATTCTGAAGAACCAACAATTTCAAAACTTCGCATCGACTTCCAAAACAAAACCAGCTGTTGTGATTACAAAAACTATTCAAAAATCAACTGCTGCAAATTTGAAAGTAACACAAAAACCAAATCTTGTAAAACGAAAAACACCCTTCGGACAAATAAAACCTATCAATACGAAGGCTTCCACCTCTGGAACAAAACAAACGGATACGAAGGATTCAAAAGCTAAAACAAAGCAATTTTCCAAACCTTCCTTCGTACCATCGAAACCAAATTTCTCAAATCCTAAGTTTCAAAAACCTTCAAGAAAAACATTTTCAAAAGGAGTTAACCTGATAGATACTTTTCACGATTGGCTAAACAAAAATATGAATTTGTTTAAAGATAATAATCTATCATTGAAGGATTTCAAGCTTGCATATGAGGAGTACCTGTATACCTCCACATTGTGTAGCTCTTTATCAAGAAGATCAACAATTGAAAATTCAAACTCGAATTGGATAAGAAATGACTTGAAAGAAAATTTAACCGCAAAATCAAAATCTTTAAAGTCATTAAACTCTTCAAAACCCTCTATAACCAAGAAAACATCAAAAGCTTCAAAGTCAAAATCATCCAAACAAATATGGTTCCAAAGGTTTCCAACATTTCAATCTCTTTGAACTCATCAATTCTTACAAACAGCTCTTCGGAATCATTTTCTGGTTCTTCTTGCTCTTCACATAAAACTTCTGAGAACATGATAAACCTCAATACAAATGAAATAATAGAAGAGGCTGTTGAAAATTGGATTCAAGAATCCTTTGCTTACCCTGAGGACCCAAGACTGATTGGGTACCAACTTTTTCTTGATTGATTGTAGGTTATGTCAAACGAGCGGTATGCCACTAAATGATACATGGATAGTGGCTGCTCTAGACATATGACTGGCAAGAGGGAGTATCTTAGGGATTATCGAACTTTGGATGATGCAGGAAACGTTCGCTTTGGTAACAACAACACTTGTCCTATTCGTGGTTATGCGAATATTACGAATGGACAATTCACAATAGACAGAGTGGCATTTGTTGAAGGATTAAAGCATAATCTTGTAAGCATTTCTCAGTTGGTTGTTGGAACTGGAAATGCTGTAACATTCAACAACCAAGGGAGTATCGTTACAAAGGAAGCCATAAAAGAAGTGTTGTTAAAGTCCGAAAGAAAGGGATCAATGTTTCCCTTGAATCTAAAGCCCGTAACTGGAGGGCAATCTTTATGTCTTCTGTCCAAAGCAAACTCAGACATCAGTTGGCTTTGGCACCGAAGACTTGCTCACTTGAACTTCAAAGATATAAATAAGTTAGTGGCTATGGATTTGGTTCATGGCATGCCTGCTCTCAAGTTTGATAATGACTCTCTTTGTTCTGCTTGTGAACATGGTAAGCAAACAAAACAAAGGCATCCAACTGTGATTAATCCAAAAATCACCGAACCTCTTTCACTTCTCTATATGTATTTGTGTGGTCCATCCGTAGTGAAATCAATTGGAAAGAAGAAGTATATTCTGGTAATTGTTAATGACTATTCAAGGTTCACTTGGGTCTTATTTTTAAGAAACAAATCAGTTGCAGCTGAAGAAACCATCAACTTCATCAAAAATATGGAAGTAATGCTCAACAAAACAGTCTGAACTGTGCACAATGATAATGGTTCGGAGTTCAAGAATCAAACTCTTGATGGGTTTCTGAGGAAAAAGGGTATTAGTCACATTTTCTCTGCACCATATACTCCTCAACAAAATGGTGTTGTTGAAAGACGAAATCGCTCTTTATGTGAAGTAGCTAGAACCATGCTTAATTTTGCAAACTTGCCTACGTACTTCTGGGCCGAAGCCATTTCTACTACTTGCTTCACTCAGAACAGATCATACATCCACACGAGATTTCATATAACACCCTACGAAGTACTCAACCGAAGAAAACCAAATGTCAAGTTTCTTCATATCTTCGATTGCAGGTGTTTTATACTGAACATGAAAGATCACTTGACAAATTTCAATGAAAATCAGATGAAGGGATATTTCTTGGTTATTGTCAAAATTCAAAAGCCTACAGATTCATGAATAAAAGGACACGTAAAATTGAAGAAATTTTCAACCTTTCATTCAATGACTATTATATCAAGAAGTCACTACATCCCTTTCCAATGTCATCTATCTTTCCTGAACAAGCTGTGGATGCATTACCAATCATGACCTTTGATGAAGACTTCAAACTTCTCTTTGATCCTCCTATGAGAGCTGTGGATTATGAAGCTAGAGCACCAGACAACAATGTGTATGAACTTTCCAAGCTCACAAATGGCCTCGAAGACTCACCAACAAGCAGTGTTCAAAGACCCTCTTCGGTTGAGGGGGAGCCTTCCAACAGATCCGTAGACCTATCTGACTTCGAGGGGGAGCACAACAATCCAAGTCTCATTCACCATTCACATGAAACTTCTCATATCATGTCCCTATATCCTTCTGTCCAGGGGAGCCAGACGTCTCAACTCCAATCTCTTTGGATCATGGAAGAACAAACTCTCCAACTACTGCTGTCGAGGAGGAGCATACTCTTAACTCTTCCTTTAATTCCTCAAACAATAACCCCCCCAAAACAAATGTCACAAACTCAAATAATGAAAACCATTTAATGACTGATGATTTCCCATCCACTTCGGGATATCCTTTGGACATTGAGGAAATCAACGCCAAAGGACCACCTGAATTTGATCCTAATTTTCCTCCTTTGCAAAAGTGGATGAGAAATCATCCCCAATCACTAGTCATTGGTAACATTCATGATAAAGTTCTGACATGTGCACAACTCCATCAAAAACAACAAGAATTAAATAGAACTTCGGAGTTATGCATGTTTAATGTTTTCATCTTTAAAATTGAACCAAAGAACGTTAAGGATGCTTTTGATCACCCAGACTGGATTGAAGCTATGGAATTGTAATTAGAAGAATTTGAAAGAAATAAAGTTTGGAGACTAATTCCAAAACCTACAAATGCTTCAATTGTTGGTCTTAAATGGGTATACATAAACAAACTTGAAACAAAAGGCAATGTGGTTAGAAACAAGGCAAGGCTGGTTGTCAAAGGATATTGTCAACAGGAAGGGGTTGACTACGAAGAGACCTTCGCTCATGTTGCCAGACTCGAATCAGTTCGGACCTTTATAACTTATGTTGTACACAAAAACTTTGATGTCTATCAAATGGATGTCAAATGTGCCTTCTTGAACGAAGATCTCGAGGAAACTGTCTTTGTTGAACAACCACCTGGCTTTGTTGACAAAGAGAATCCTAACCATTGCTATGTGTTAAATAAAGCTGTCTATGGTTTAAAACAAGCTCCTAGAGCTTGGTATGAAACCTTGACAAAGTTTTTAAAAGAATCAAACTTCAAACAAGGCTCAGTGGATCCAACACTTTTTCAAAAGAAAGTGGGTTCTCACTTGATGTTAGTCCAAATTTATGTGGATGACATAATCTTCGGATCCACTGATCCAAATCTCACAAAAGATTTTGAAAAATTAATGAAAAGCAAATTTCGAATGAGTATGATAGGAAATATTATTTTCTTTCTTGGATTACAAATCAAACAGTCAAAAGAGGGGATTTTTATCAATCGACAAAAATATACCAAAAGTTTACTCGAATGCTTCAGAATGACTAACTGTTCTAATGCGAAGGTGTTGGATTAGGTGTCTAAGCCATGACTAATAATTTGTATTTATATAATTAATAGAAGCAAAGTTCATTTGGGTTGCCCTCATAACTATAGGTTTGGCAGAAATTTCAGGAGAGAGAAAGATTGATTTATTATATGATTAATAAATCAATGGAAATAAAATAAATAATTTATTAATATATTATGGTGATAACATATTAATTAAAAATTATATTAATTAATTAGAAATTAATATGGAATTAATTGGAATTAATTTGATGATTTATTTAATTAATTAAAGGTGCAGGGGCTAGTTTGTAATTATTCAATAGTTGAAGAAGTGACAAATATAGCAACTGGAGTAACCAACGAAATTATGAATAAGATAATTCATAATTTCGAAATTGATAATAGAGGATAAATATATTTGAATTGATAGATAAAGGCTTATCTTATTTGAATTCAAAAAGGTTTATCTCTAAAGGCTAATATGTTTATCTGCTGGAGGCTATAAATAGGGATCCCTAGCTCCCTAGGTGTGATCTCATTTGAGGCAGGACACTTGTGCTGCTAGCTTCAAGATTAAACTTAATGTTAGTTTTCTGATTTATTTCTTTTAGTAATTTTTCTATTGGCCTTTAGGAATTATTATATGTTCAAAGGTAGAAAACATAGATCCAATTTAAGTTGCATGTGAACTTAGGATAAAAGTTTATTGATTGCATAATACCTTTCAGTGGTATCAGAGCTATTTGGTTGTTTTCTAATGGAAATGTTGTAATTGTTTTCCTAAGATTTAGGGTTTATAGCTTCTAAACCCTAATTTTGGCCTTTTTCGATTTTAGGGTTAGGGTTTTTAGAAACCCTAACTCCTCCCCTTTATGATTTTCGATTTTTGCATAAAATTTTTAGAAGGTATTCTATTTTTGATAATTGTGATTATTTAATAATTGGATAACCTTAAACCCATTGTTTCCTAATTTCGAAATTTGGGGGTTTGAGATAGGTTTAAATTACTTTGATTAATTTGTGATACCTATCTGATTTAATTATTTAATTAAATTTTTAATTAAAAGATTTAAATTAAATCATTTAAATGTTTAAATTTAATTTTAAAATTAATAGTTAATTTCGAAAAATTAAAAGCTTAAACCATTAATATTTTAAAAGGTTTAAAATACATCTTATATATATTATTATTAAATGTTAATATTATATGTATAACATAATTGGTTAGTCAAATCAATAGTAGGCCTCATTCACGAAGTGGATCTATAAGGAGCGTATAAGGAAACTGACTATAAAATGGCGGTTGAATGGGTGTCCACTCTCACCCACCGCTCTCTTGATCAATGGAGGGTCGTTAGTCAAACGGGTTTGATAGGACCGCTTAATCTCATTAAAAGTATAATGTTATTAATCAAAGTACTTGAACAGTGTTTATAAATTCCCAATCTAGCTACTTTAGGAAAAATGTGAAAATATGCTAATCCATGAAATTGCATATTGCACTATATGAGATATTAGTGGAGCGTGTGTGGTTTACTAACACACTAATAGGGGCTCATAAAGAGTTGCAATGGGTGGCTCAATCTTATCATTGTTGATGGAGCGTGTGTGGTTTACCGGCACATCAATTAGAGATGATAATTGACTTTGAGAGTACCAAGCTAATTTGCATGGTTATTCACATCTAGTTTGTGATCCTCGACATCCCAGTCACAAACAATAGAGCATATCCGAGATTAAACATGCTATTGAACAGTTCAATAAATCTCAAAGATCTAGGAATTTCACTTAATATGATTATCTTCTGCGGTGGAATCGGTGAATCGTCATTCGCCTACCTTTATAAAATTTACAATTAGATTACGGCATCCCTTTTCTAAGTTGTGAATTATATAGTTGGGTCCTATCCTCAATTATTATAAATTGGGTTAATATTAAGGAATTTTATATCTAATTAAAACTACCTTCTTTTATAGATGTCTTCCGCTGATACTCTGCTCCCCAATCCGTACCTCACTCCAATAACAGTAATGTCACTTCTATCCTCTCATTGTGTTCCAAAGTGATATTGGATGGAACTAACTACAATGACTGGATGAGGAATATAAAGATGGCTCTTAGGTTTGAGAACAAAGAGTATGTTCTTGACATTGAACTCATTGAAGTTGATCCCGAAACCGCTACTCCCGAGGAATATGCCTCGTACAAGAAACACTATGATGATGTGACCAAAGTGGCCTGCATCATGATTGCAATAATGAATCCCGAATTGAAAAGATTGTACGAGGACTACTGGCCTTATGAGATGCACAAGGACCTTGCGGAAAAGTTCCGCAAGCGAGCATGTGTCGAGAAGTGTGAAGTAGTCCGAGCCCTCATGACTGGTAAGTCAAAGGACGGAGAGTCCGTCTGCACTCACGTACAAAGGATACAAGGTTATGTGGAGAGGCTACAGAAGCTAGGAATGCAAGTTGATGAGGAGTTGGCCATTGACATGGTGCTTAACTCCTTACCGAGTTCTTATGACCAGTTCACACTGGCGTATCATTTGAACAACACTCAGACCTCTTTGGCTGAGTTGCATAATATGCTGCAGACTGTAGAAGACGGGCTGAAGGGTAAAAGTGTACCTTCAGTGAACCCGCCCGTCTTGGCAATTGGTCAAGGCAAAGGAAAGAAAAGGAAGGGCCCTCCTAAGTAGAATTAGAAGGAAAAGGTTCAAGTCGGGTCATCCAGTAATGGCCCGAGACCCAAGTATTCCGGCATTCCTCATGTCTCAAATCCCAAAGATGTCGATTGCTTCTATTGCAAAGAGAAGGGTCATTGGAAGAGGAGCTGCCTGAAATAGTTACAGGACATCAAGGATGGCAAAGTGAAGCCATTGTCAGTAGGTATATACACTATCTCTAATAACTCATCATCTTCCTATTCTTTGGTCCTTGATACAGGATGTGATTTTCACATTTGTTCTGATTTGCAGGGCCTAGAGGAAAGTAGGGAGGTGGAGCACGGGGGAATAAACTTAGTCATGGGCAATAGGAGATCGACACCTGTACCAATATCAGAGCTTATTACTTAGTGCTTAGTAGTGTCTTTAAGAATGGTGTGTTAGATTAGATTTACTAAATTGTTGCTATTCGCCAGATATGACAAGAAACATTATTTCATTTCATGCATTGTTCAAACAAGGTTTCACTTATTCTTTTCATAATTTGAATGGTTCAGTTTCTGTCTTTAAGAATGGCGTGTTTATTTTTGAAGCTTTACCTTGTGATGGTGTGTATGAAATATTGACTTGTGTTGATAATTTAGGAAATAGTGTATTACATATTGATTCTTCTAATGGTGTAGAAAAGGCATGCTTGTGGCATTGTCGTCTTGGGCACATCAACAAGAAACACATCGTCCAACTCCAAAAGGATAGAGTGTTGGAATCATTTGATCTCAAGTCGGATGATATATGCGAATCTTGTCTATTGGGCAAGATGACAAAGTCACCTTTCAAAGAGTATTTTGAAAGAGGTGAAGGACTGTAGGATATCATACACACAAATGTGTGTGGACCCTTCAGATCTATCACAAGGGATGCCACTCATTTCTACGTGAACTTTCTTAACGATTATAGCAGATATGGGTATATCTACTTAATCAAGCATAGTCAGATACCTTTGAAAAGTTCAAAGAGTTTAAAAATGAAGTTGAGAATCAATTGGGCAGGAAGATAAAGACGCTTAGATCCGAAAGAGGCGGTGAGTATCTTAGTATTGAGTTCCTTGACTATCTTAAGGAATATGGAATAGATTCACAGTTGACACCTCCTAGAACACCACAGTTGAACGGTGTTGCTGAGAGGCGTAGCCGAACCCTGTTGGACATGGTTCGTTCCATGATGACTCGAGCTTCTCCCCATCCTCTTCTGGGGGTATGCTTTAGAGACTGCCGCCCACATCTTTAATCTTGTCCCAACTAAAAAGGTTGCCAAAACACCTCATGAGATGTGGACGGGGAAAGTTCCCTCGTTAACACATATCAAAGTCTGGGGTTGTGAAGCTTTCATGAGACGAGAGACTCACGACAAACTTGCAGAAAGAAGTGAGAGGTGTATATTCATTGGATACCCGAAACAGTCTTTTGGATACTTGTTCTACAGACCAAGCGAGGACGTGGTCTTTGTAGCTAGACGAGGAGTCTTTCGAGAGAGAGAGAGAACTCATATTCATATAGGAGAGTGGGAGTACCATTGATCTTAAAGAAATTCAAGAGTCATCTGATGACGCAACCTTAGCAGAAACTTGCAACCAACAAGAGGAAGGAGTTCCTGTTGGTCCGAAAGATATATTATTACCTCTTAGGCGCTCTTGTGGAGTTAGCATGCCACCCGAGTTTTATGGTTTCCATATAACTACGGATGGTGACACGTTTATCAGTGATAGGACATTGATAAATTTAGATAAGCCAGCTAACTACCAGGAAGCAGTGGCGAGCCTTGAGTCTGCCAAGTGGAAAGAAGCAATGGACAGCGAGATCAAGTCCATGTATGACAATCAAGTTTGGAACTTGGTTGACAATGTACCGGGTCGAAAGACAGTCGGGTGCAAGTGGATCTTCAAGAAGAAGACCGACATGGAAGGAAAGGTACACACCTTTAAGGCTCGACTGGTTGCAAAGGGCTTTACTTAAACCCCGAGGGTTGACTATGATGAGACCTTCTCACCAGTGCCCAAGATTAACTCCATTAGGATAATTCTTGCCATAGCTGCATTTCATGACTATGAAATTTGGCAAATGGATGTCAAAACCGCTTTCCTTAACGGGAAGTTGGCTGAGGATGTTTACATGAATCAGCCAGAGGGTTTTGTAGACACAAAGCATCCTAATAAGGTGTGTAAGCTTGAGAAATCAATCTACGGATTGAAACAAGCTTCTCTCAGCTAGAATATCTACTTCCATGAGAAAGTCAAAGAGTTTGGCTTCTCTACGAGTGAAGATGAGTCCTGCGTATATGTCAAGGCTAGTGGGAGTATAGTCACTTTTCTGGTGCTGTATGCTGATGACATAGACATTCCAACCTTGCAAGATGTCAAATCTTGGCTTGGGAAGTGTTTCGACATGAAAGACCTAGGAGAAGCTACCTATATTCTCGGGATAAGAATATTGAGAGATAGGAAGAAGAGACTAATAGGACTTAGTCAAAGTACATACTTGGAAAAGGTACTAAAGAGGTTTAGTATGGAAAATTCCAAGAAGGGAGAGCTGCCTATCCAGAGCAATGCTGTAAGACCCGTTCCGCAGAGTCGCAGCCTAGAAGAATCCGCGGCGCGGCTTTAGGAAGAATCTAGAATCGCGTAGGATTTGTACGCGCGGCGCTGTTCGAAAGAACCCGCGACGCGGTGCGCCTCTAATGTGAAAAACCCTAATTCGGATTTAAACGCCTATATAAAGGGTCCCAGCCCTAGGGTTCGTGTTTTTGGAAGTTCTCTGGAGTGGGGTCGACTAGTTTCAGCAGAGACTCTTTGGTTCGAGACTTTGGAGGTTTTTGGAGATTAGAAGAGGGAGATCCAACGCGAGAGAAGGCTTGTGACGGATCGTGGGCATCACTCCGCTTTTCAGAAGTAAGGTAAGAAGATTTACCTTTCTGACTTTCCTTTTTATCTCGTCATGGGGTATTACCCATTGGTTTGTAGCCTTAGATGACTTGTAACAATTAGGGTTTGGACCAAGGACATGCATGGACTTGCATGTCCATAAGGAAGTGACCTTAGGGTAGTTTCTGATCCCAGGAAGGGCTTAGAAAGGAACCCTAGCCGATTGATGTACTGTTAAGCGCTAATAACATTTTGGAATGTTACGAGCCGCGACGCGGACTGGCTATGTCAGCGGCGCGGACTCGACTGAACCCCCGTAATTATGCGATGGTAGCCGCGGCGCGTAGGGTGAGGAGCCACGCCGCGGCGAGCGACTGTTTGACCAAAAGGTTTGGTTTTGACCCTGGTTTGGTGGCAAACGTTGGGTCTGACCTTTAGGCAAGTCTATAAGAGTTTGGCCAGTACTTAATATGTTGTATATGTGGGATTTAGGTGATCAGACGAGCCTAGTTTGGGATATTAGCGATTATCCGGACGGTTGTGATTCAGGTGAGTATCCTCACCTTACTATGTGATGTTGCATGTTAGGCATCTTGTGTGTTTTGCACAGTTATATGATTATTCTATATCTGTGATTATTTATTGTTGGGCTCAGTACTGATGCGTGTCCCCTCGTAGCTGTTGTATGGCGAGTTGGACTAATGCCTTGTCCCATAGCTGTTGTATGATGGGCTAGGCCATAACCGGGAACCCATAGCTGTTGTATGATGGGTAGAACCTTCCCGTGTCCATAGCTGTTGTATGATGGACGCCCGTAGCTGTTGTATGGCGGGTAGGGTCGGGTCGTTCTCGTGGACGGGTTGTTTAATGTGTGGGCATGTATGGTAATTTGTGGAACTCACTAAGCTTTATGCTTACCCGTTGATTTTAAAACATTTTCAGGTACTTCAGTTGATAAAGGGGTGAGCTCGGCGTGACGGCGGCGCATCGTACATTAATGATTTGCAGTTATATTATTAAATAAGATTTATATAATTATGGGACGTATACACTCTGATAATAGTTTTGATGAACACCGCTTAAGCATGTTAATAAGATTATCTATGTTTTTACTTACATTTTTAAAGAAAATTTTTGATTGAAAATTGGGGCGTTACAAATTGGTATCAGAGCCTTGGTTTGAGGGATTTGGATGAACTGTATTGGGAATCCAAACTCAAACTTAGGACTGAGAGCTTTTCGTTAAAGAAATAATGTTTTCTCTATAAAAGTTTTAAGTAGTTGGGTTGAATAACATGTGGAAGATTCCCTTGCATGTTCTTGTTTGATTGTTGCTTGGGGGTCTGAAACATGGTATGCACACCTGACTTATGATTTTTAATGGATAATGAGTTTCAAAAAAAATGAGATGCGATGCGAACTGTCAACCGAGCTCAAGTAAGTTTTTGTGATTCCCAATTACCCATGCCAAGTTTGTGTTATGTGATTATATATGTATGCCAGAAAATAGGCGTGGAATTTAGTTAGGAAATGCATGCTAGAAATGCTTGGATTAGGATGCCTTCTGCCTGTTGTTTGTTATTTGTGCTGCTTTAGAATCTATGCTAACACTATTAGGTTGCTTAGTGAATGCTATTGGGTTATATACAATTAGGATAAGATAGCCTAAGAATTCTTGGTCTAGCCTTACTGGCTGTTCCTTGTTTGGTTGTGACTTTGGGGTAGGATCATTTATTTTAATGTCTATCTTATTCTCGATTGTGTACGACTGTGTGTCCGTGAGGCGACTCGATGGTGTTAGCAGAAGTTCTTTTAGGCACGGGTGGGGTGTGAGATCCTAGGTAGCCTAGGATAAGTGTTAGGCACTTGGGTGCGAGACAGTATGAATACCAATGTCAAATAGATGAGTGAGTGGTGAATTAGAGTATTGGGGGACAAATTCTGGAACAAGTACAAATAGGTGTGGAAGGTAGTACAGGGCCCGTACTACCGAAAGCACAGGATTCATACATGAGTCAGGAAGAGTTACCCAAAATTCTAAGGAACCGGGTAGGGTAGAGAATCAGGTATGATTCACATTATGGGTTAGTGGCGAAAAGGAAGCACAGTCTTCATCGTGGCGATGTTCGGTAATGAAGAGTGGATTGGGAATAGTTTCGGGTGTAACCGATTGAGGTAGATCGCGATGGATCATAGGTGCAGAAATTTATCGCAGTTGAGGTATCTACGAGGGTTATGATTGATAGCAATGGGTTAGGCGATGCATCCGGGTTGCTAGCCGATGCATCTGGGTTTTGCATGTCGATGTTTCGAAGGTCTATGGATATGAATCCCGATAGACCTTATCCCTGTTTAATGGACTAACGACATGGTATGAGGATTGGATTTGTTACAAAGGTTCGAGGCGCTTATCGATCGCGATCAGCACTAGGTATTGGCACAGATTCCAAGTGGGGAGAGTTGGTGTTCTAAGAGAATAAATGAAGCTTAATGTGTGTATAGCTCAGCTACTGGAATATGGGAGTACTTGCATTGCGAATTATCAAGCGTTAGCTTTGGTTATGATGATAGAGAGAGAAGGGATTGGCAGCTAGTTGGAAACTGTGACCTGGGAATCTGCACATAGGTTCCAGAGGATTACTAGGTACTCCTTTAGGGAATGGACTAGAATCCAGATTGATTTAAGTGCCGACATTATGTCGACTTGTGTCACTCGAAGAGCAGGAAGGGCCCGTCCAGCTGCTGAAGCTGATGGACCTTGACTCCTGCTACCCATCTGAAGTTAGAGTAATTAGAGACTACGTACAAGGTATGACGAAGAATGCGAGTAGTGTGTGACTTATGGGATAAAGACCCATAGAAGATGGCTCCTTGGACAGATAGCCACAAGTAGAGGGTTGAAGCGGAAAGGGAAGAAGGGTTCCCAATGTGACTTAACCGACCATTGAGGATGGAAGTCTCATGGCAATGAGGGAGACGGCGTGGGGATGGATACCCACGATCTAACAAGGCAGGGAGCTCGCCGGCAGGGGCTAAGGCCTCGAAAAGGGAAGGTTGTAGCTTGGAGGAGGAAGATGGGAGTGTCATTGTGGGCTGGAGCTAGCAAGTGGTTATTGGTGCATCAAGTAGCTTTTCACCTTAGGGTAAAGGTGTTTGGAATAGCTTTGAGTAAAGGGAATTATGCAAATTCAAGGAGGCGGTTGGAGGTTGTATGCATTGCGAAGAGGCAAGGATCTTGGCCATGCTAGGGATGCGTGGTCACTTCCATAGGAGTTTTGATTATTTCCATTAAGGCGTGGAGAACGTTAGACGATTGTATTTCGTTTCAACTCAGGACCTGGAGGGCAGTAGGAGCGAGAGAGTCAAGTTTGGTATAAAAAGGGCAAAGCATGGAAGTTGGGACGCCGGACTAAGGAGACAACGCGACCTGTTGGTTCGACTGCAAGATTGCGCAAGCTATGGTGACTTTGTACACCAGGGGTTCTGCTTGCATGGACTGATACTCAAAAGGATTGACGCAGAGAAATTATTCAGAGACCGGGAATCTACTTCAGGCTTCAGCAAGAGTTATGCATGTAGGACAAACGTTTTTGAAATAAGAAATGTGTCATATGTGACAGCTCATTTCAGGAGCGCTAGTCAATAGTTTCAAGGAATGAAAGTATCGCGAGCCAAGAATCCTTCCCAGGCAGGAAAGAATGGGCGAAGTTAGGAAGGGGTCGGAGCGAGGTTTTAAGGAAACGTTTTGGTGAGATTGTGTATCGATCGGGAAGGGTCAGCGCGGAAGCAACATATTAAGCAACGATAATATGAAGACAGGACGAGGGTTATGCTAAGCGATGCTAGGAACAAGGATAAGCGTTGGCCAGGAGCATTGGGTCGTATTGGTGTAGTGATCGATTAAGGATTTTACGTCCTGGAGGATTGGTATCTCATGTGGGTACCGGGGTACTGTGCCTTGTTCGAGGTTGTGCCCCCTCGTGCCTCGGTGAGAGATAAGGTGTTGTCGGATGGAGTGTGCTATGTTGAGGTGGTACTGTGCTGTGTTCTGGTGAATACTTCGTGCTGATCGGGAGTGCCGGGTGCTTTATTGTAGCAATACTGTGTCGTGTTCCCTTGAGTACGAGATACGGTTTTAGCAGGCTAATTGGTCAGATTGGGTTGTGGGGCAGATAATTTCTGCACAGGATGAGTTAATGGTTATCTGGGTGCTGAAGATTAGTACCCTTAGATTGTTTAGTAGGATGGAAGATGATTATGGACCCCTCCATGATCGCATTTGCCAGATTAGTTGAGGTAAAGACTGCCTTGATTTTGCTGATGGCTGCTTAGCTGGTAGGAATGAAAACCAAGGGCGAATCAGGGTGACATGAAGACTGGACGGATCATATTCAAGATAAAGACTTAGATGTGAAACCGTGGAAGGGAACGCCTTTATGTGTGATAGTTCGGGTAAACGAAGGTTGTAGGGTGGGGTTAGCGGAGGGTGGCTAACCCATTAGGGTCGCTTTGGATGACAGATATGGACGGGACTTTTTGTGCGGTAATGAACGAAGAGTTTGTGTCAAGTTTTTTTTTCGTTTGCCTGAGGGGCAACATGGATGTGTATGATATTGGAGAGGATTATTGGTGATCTGGCCGATAAGGAAGTGGGGAATGGTTAAGAGGAGAGAGGTTTGATCGGTGGGAAGGTCAAGGCCAATCATCAAAAGATAGGTAGCTGATTTGGTTTCCGAAGGTTCTTGAGGTAGAATTTGGAGGAATGCCTATATGGGTTTATCATGGAAGTACCAAGGAACCCCCTCAGTGTGTTGATAAAATCGAGGATGTCGTAGACTGATGGAGTTAGAGTGCTCGCTTTAAGTCTATTATAGTATGCTGGTCTACGAAAGGTGGATGATGTTAAGGCTCGGGAGAATGTACCCCGATATGGTGCTCTGGATGGTGATATCAGGTAAGGAGGTGCAACTCACTCAGAAGTTTAAGTGAAGGTTCGTAATGTTGCGACACTAAAATTTGTTTCAGTACTGTGCATCACCCTTAGAAGGATGGCTGTATGGGGAGATCACTATAGACGCTTGAAGGAGTTCCTTCGGGATTACGTTCTTAGTTTGGTGGGAGTTGTAGTTTCTTATGTAACGTTGGTAGAGTCCTTTATGATAATGGTTAGCACACGAGAAATGGTCTCTTGTGCAAGAAGTCGTACGGGAGAGGGTGTCAGGATTCCTATGTGTTCAAGAAGAGATTGTAGACTGATTTGAGCCGGAAGAAGAATCATGATAATATGCAGTGATAGGACCTGGGTTTATCGGTCGGAGTTTTGTCGTTAAGGTATCAATGTACTGGAAAGTTGGACCCCGGGTATACCGGATCGTTGTTAGTGCAGTTGATAGAATCTAGGGTTCAGTCAGGCTCATGGTAACTTCTAGATTTCTTAGTTAAGGCTGTACAAGGCGACATGTTCGGGTAGCGTGCAATTGGGAGAGAAATTGCGATACGACTGTCCGATTTCGAGTTCTAGGTTGGAGGTTTTGTTCTTCTTAAGGTGTCGCCTTGGAAGAGAATTATTCGTTTCAGGAGTCGAGGAAAGCTTGGCCCTAGGTACATTGAATCAAACCGAATCATCGCGCGAGTAGGTAAGGTAGCCTACCGGGTGAAGCTGCCCGAGCAGTTTGGGTAGATTCACGACATGTTCCACGTTTCCCGATTCAGGAAGTGTGTTGCCAATGAAATTTCAATTGTGCCCTTGGAGAGTATCCAAATTGGCGAACGCTTGAATTATCTGGAGCGACCGGTTGCTATCAAAGAAAGGAAATAAAGACTTTACGAAATAAGACGATAGGGGTAGTTAAGGTGCTGTGGCAGCATTGTAAGGGGTCTGAATGGACTTGGGAACCCGAGGAAGAAAATGTGGAGGTATTACCCCAAGTTGTTTTCAGGCAAAGATTTCGGGGACAAAATCCATTCAAGTGGGGGAGAATTGTAAGACCCGTTCCGCCGAGTCGCGGCCCGGAAGAATCCGCGGCGCGGCTTTAGGAAGAATCTAGAATCGCGTAGGATTTGTACGCGTGGTGCGGTTCGAAATAACCCGCGACGCGATGCGCCTCTAATGTGAAAAACCCTAATTCCGATTTAAACGCCTATATAAAGGGTCCCAGCCCTAGGGTTCGTGTTTTTGGAAGTTCTCTGGAGTGGGGTCGACTAGTTTCAGCAGAGACTCTTTGGTTCGAGACTTTGGAGGTTTTTGGAGAAGGTTTTTGGAGATTAGAAGATGGAGATCCAACGCGAGAGAAGGCTTGCGACGGATCGTGGGCATCACTCCGCTTTTCAGAAGTAAGGTAAGAAGATTTACCTTTCTGACTTTCCTTTTTATCTCGTCATGGGGTATTACCCATTGGTTTGTAGCCTTAGATGACTTGTAACAATTAGGGTTTGGACCAAGGACATGCATGGACTTGCATGTCCATAAGGAAGTGACCTTAGGGTAGTTTCTGATCCCAGGAAGGGTTTAGAAATGAACCCTAGCCGATTGATGTACTGTTAAGAGCTAATAACATTTTGGAATGTTACGAGCCGCGACGCGGACTGGCTATGTCAGCGGCACGGACTCGGCTGAACCCCCGTAATTATGCGATGGTAACCGCGGCGCGTAGGGTGAGAAGCCACGCCGCGGCGAGCGACTGTTTGACCAAAAGGTTTGGTTTTGACCCTGGTTTGGTGGCAAACATTGGGTCTGACCTTTAGGCAAGTCTATAAGAGTTTGGCCAGTACTTAATATGTTGTATATGTTAATAAGATTATCTATGTTTTTACTTACATTTTTAAAGAAAATTTTTGATTGAAAATTGGGGCGTTACAAATGCAAAGTTGAGTAAGACTCAAAGCCCGAGTATAGATGAGGAAATAGATGACATGAGTCGGGTATCTTACGCTTTGGCGGTAGGGTCGATCATGTATGCTATGACATGTACTCGTCCCGACGTGTCCTTTGCTTTGAGCATGGTCAGCGTTACCAGGGGAACCCTGGTAGAGCGCATTGGATAACTGTTAAGAATATACTCAAGTATCTGCGAAGGACGAAGAACATGGAGTTAGTCCTTGGTAGCAGTGATACTTTGAGAGTTAGTGGGCACACAGACGCAGGCTTCCAGACAGATAGAGACAATGGTCGGTCTCAGCCGGGCTGGGTATTTCTTTTGAATGGAGGAGCGGTTACTTGGAAGAGTTCCAAGCAAGAAACGGTGGCTGATTCTACGTGCGAATCAAAGAACATAGCAGCAAGTGAAGCGTCAAAGGAAGCGGCTTGGCTGAAGAACTTCATCGGTGACCTTGGAGTAGTCATGAGTATTCAGGAGCCCATGGAACTGTTCTGCGACAACGAAGGAGCGGTTTCTTTGACAAAGGAACTAAGAGATCATGGAAAGTCCAGACATATCGACAGAAAGTACCATTACATTCGGAATAGAGTAGAAGAAGGTCACCTCCTTGTAAAGAGGGTATCATATGAAGATAATCCCGCAGATCCCTTGACAAAGGCTCTGAGTAAGATCAAGCACAATCAGCATGCTAGGAGCATTGGATTGAGAGATGATATTACTTTTTGTAATTAGATAGGTTTTGAAACTTGTAACAATGTAAATGTAATCGACTTTGGTGATTTAATAATAGAGATTTATTAACGAGTATTGTTTACTGCTATTTGTCAATTGTTTATCATTGCGTTTCATTTTGCATGTTTACTTCCTAAGTAATATGATTATTCGAATATCCACAGTCGCTCATACTTTTTGGGAGTAAGTATGAATGAAGACTGTCATGAATTGGTATATAGATTGTCTAAGGAGTTAGACATAGCAACAACATTGCTACAACGTTCATGAGTACTTAGAAAATGGAGATTTGAGTATTGGATAAACCCACGCTCAAAAGATTGCTTCATGGATTATATCACGAGCAATGTTGAGACGATAACATCTTATGATCTTGAAGTGGAGACATATGAGTTATAATTTGCAAGGCAGTTGCTCGTTGATAATGCGAAAACGCATCGGTAACTCGATGTTATAAAACGTGTTGTTGTGAGTGATTTGACTGGTAAAAGATATAAAGCATATGATTCGAAGCTTATTCGTTCCTTGACCCTAACGGGAAACAGATATCTGTAGGCCTCTTGATGATTTTGAAGTTGACTGAAAGTGTTGGCCAACCAGGACTGAATTGATGTGTTCAATTAGTAGTCTTAAAGTCATATTCAAATCAGAAATCGAGAAATAGAGTATCGGACCGAGATTGATCTTAATCCATGTCTTGAGTCTGAAAAATATCTTGTTGGACGGAGGATCATATGATCACTTATCTATGGACTTAACTGAATGGGTCAGAGTTCGGCAGCAGTTTCTAGGAAGCTGCAGTTTGCTGGTTAATTAGAAGGTAAATTGATAATTATAGTCATAGACTTATCCAAGTGGGAGACTGTTGGATTAGGTGTCTAAGTCATGACTAATAATTTGTATTTATCTAATTAATATAAGAAACGTCCATTTGGGTTGCCCTCATAGCTACAGGTTTGGCAGAAATTCCAGGAGAGAGAAAGATTGATTTATTATATAATTAATAAATCAATAGAAATAAAATAAATAATTTATTAATATATTATGGTGATAATATATTAATTAGAAATTATATTAATTAATTAGAAATTAATCTGGAATTAATTGGAATTAATTTGGTGATTAATTTAATTAATTAAAGATGTAGGGGCTAGTTTGTAATTATTCAATAGTTGAGTAAGTGACAAATATAGCAGCTGGAGTAACCAGCGAAATTATGAATAAGATAATTCATAATTTCGAAAATTGATAATAGAAGATAAATAGATTTGAATTGATATATAAAGGTTTATCTTATTTGAATTCAAAAATATTTATCTCTAAAGGCTTATCTGGTTATCTGCTAGAGGCTATAAATAGGGAGCACCAGACCCTCATTTTTCTGTGCCATTTACTCTCCTCCCTCTCTGGAATTTTCGTCCCACTTCCTAACTCCCTGGGTATGATCTCATTTGAGGCAGGACACTTGTGCTGCTAGCTTCAAGATTAAACTAAATGTTAGTTTTCTGATTTATTTCTTTTAGTAATTTTTCTATTGGCCTTTAGGAATTATTATATGTTCAAAGTTAGAAAACATAGATCCAATTCAGGTTGCATGTGAACTTAGGATAAAATGCATAAAACCTTTCAGAAGGTCCCATTACCCGCAGGTACCCGGTTAAATCCTTCATTGGACAAACCGAAGGCAGATCTTCAAACTTACCGAAGCATGATCGGATCATTGCTTTACCTCACAGCCAGTCGACCTGACATAATGTTCGTAGTGTGCAATTGTGCACGATATCAAGCTGATCCACGGGAACCACATTTGGATGCAGTTAAAACAATCTTTCATTATCTTCACAACACACCTACGTATGGTCTTTGGTATCCTGCAAATTCAGGGTTCTACATACAAGCTTATTCAGATTCTGACTTGGGTGGATGCTCAATTAATCATAAAAGTACTTCTGGTGGTTGCCAATTTCTTGATGGAAAGCTCATCTGCTGGCAGTCGAAGAAGCAAACCTGCGTATCAATCTCCACAGCTGAAGCTGAGTATGTAGCAGCTGCTGCTTGCACTTCGCATATCGTTTGGATTCAAAGCCAACTCAGAGATTATGCCATCAATATAAGAAAGATTCCTTTGTTTTGTGACTCATAAAGTGCTATTCAGATATGTCACAATCTTGTTCAACATTCCAAGACGAAGCATATAGCTCTTCGCTATCACTTCATCAAGAGTCATGTTGAGGAGGGGAATATAGAAGAGATGAATGTTGTACAGTCAGTGTCTGCTTTGACCAGCTTTGCTGAAGAGCTGAAAAAGACAAACTCCGCAATCACCACTGAGCTAGTGGAAAAGCTCAAAGTCACTCTTCAACCACTGATAAACATGGCCATCCGTATGGAAAGAACTCAAACTGCCCAATCGAGACCCCAAGTATTTGCTCAGGCTGAGCCTTCGGTTCAACCCTCACAAGGGGGAGAATCAAGTGCTTTTGGGTCTCGTGCCCTGATTACAGCAACACTAAACCAACAACAACAACATATCAACCCATTACTTTGGGTAGACTAGCATTCATACCACCAATTTTGTCCAAGGTTGGTCCTATATTTGGCACATCCACATCAACAGAAGCAGGTGGATCTGGTACAAAGCCTGAAGATAAAGAGATGAGGATTGCTCCTCAAATGGAGCAAGTCCATAAAGAGATAGGAAGAATACAACAAAATGCTCCTGATCAATAACATTGTCACAGAAAACCAAGTTTGGACAGCTGAGATGATAGCAGCTATTGGTTCTTCTGATTTCAGTGTATTCAACTGACTTCCTCTCCGAAGCTTTGAAGTGAAATCTTCTGTTGATCAACAACTGGATTTGCCATATAATCCAAAAACCTTTACGTTCCTTCAGTTCGTAAGAAACTTACCCAATGGAACTGACGACATTTAAGGCCAAAAAGATTTCCTTTAATGCCAAATACATTAAGGCACCGAAGGAAGTATGGAGTGAGAAGCGAATTGTTAAAATCATATCCATCAAGGAGGGGGAAGAGTACGAAAGATTTCTGAACTATGAATTCTTCGTACTTCGGGCTCTAAAGATGAGGAATTAAGATTCACTATAGCGGACTACCCAATCATGAATCCGAATGATTTTATAGTGCTTCTTGATCTGAAGAATGACTCTCCTGGGCACGAAGCTGAAACAATGATGATCTTCAGAGCTACAAAGGCCCACATCTCTTCCTTCCTTCAGAACTATCTTCTAAGATTTGCCAAGTTTGATATGGAAGTGACGGATCTCTTCGGACAGTCCCTTGCCCCCCACCTTGCACTGTTGAAAACTTTGATCAACTCAAACAAGGGCAGATTGTGGAAAACCCCTGGGGTGTTGTTTTTAAGGGACTTTCAAAAGATAATGAAACAATGATAGCCAAGTTCTTTGAAGTTGACTATAAGGGTCTTTACCCTTCGGCTATGATCACCAACATTTTGTCCGCAGTGAATTCATGCTTTGTGAATCATTGGCAAGAGAAGAAGAAGATAAGAGAGCACCTTAACTGGTGGCTTGCAGTAAGGTATGCCTTGAGACAGGTATTCCGAAGAAATTTTGCAAGATAGACTTCGGATGCACTTCACACAAAAGGGGAGATTGTTGAGAATATTTGTGATGAAGTGCTGATCCATCTGAAGCCCCTAAAGACTACGAAGTGAAACCAGACCCCGAAGCCTGAAGACTCCAAAGGGTTTACCCCAGAGGACCCGAAGGCTTATATATAACTATCTTTTGGATGCACGCGTATCTGGCAGACTACGTTTTGCACAATAAATCATTCCTATTGGCTAGTACACTGTAGGAATATAGTATGATATCTTTTGTACTATTCGTATCACTGATTAAGTATAAATATCAATGATACTTGTCTGTGTCGAGTGTGAGATTGATCCACCTCAATTATAAAACCCAAATTGTGAAATCAAAGCATTCGGCACTTGTTATTCACTTCTTACTGTGTTCTTCATTGTTCTTATTCATACTTGTATGTGTTGATAGTTTAGCTTGATTCAATTCGTGAGCATACTTGTTATTATACACTATTTGATTGATTTCAACACCTAATAAAGAAAGTACTAGAACATGTTCAATAAAATCCTAAATCTAGTTACTTTAGAAAAAATGTGAAAGGTATGCTAACCCATGAAATTCCACATTACAGTTTATTAGTCATTAATGGAGCGTATGTGGTTTACCAGCATACTAATGGGGACTAATAAAGAGTTCTAATGGGTATCTCATAAATTATCGTTGTATATAGAGCATGTGTGGTTTACTGGTACATCAAATTGAGATGATAAATGACATTGAGGTTACCAAGCACATTTGCATGGTTATTCACATCTTGTTTGTGATCCTCGGTATCCCAATCACAAATGGAAGAGCATAATCCGAGATTAAACATGTCATTGAATAGCTCAATGAATATCAAAAGATTTAGGAATTTCACTTAACTTGATTATCTTCCGTGGTGGAATTGGTAATCGTGATTATCTTCCAATCAAAAACCCTCCCTGCATCTTTGATTATCTTCGTTTAATCCTCGCCATCAGAAAAACCCAACCCTGATTTGGCCGCATGTAACTTGAATCTTCTCCGGTGATTTCTCGAAATTCAAACGAGAATGACAATATTTGGAAGCGGGGAGGGAACTAAGGGAGGGAAAGGGTCCATGGATCTGAGCGAAAAAGATGCAGGGAGGGTTTTTGATCGGAAGGTTGCCGGATTCTATGAACATGGCTTTAGTTACCATGGTGAATCCCCATCTCTTTAGCAACATCAATGGTGAAACAATCGAAACATGAGGCCATTTCCCAGAATTTAAACAACCACCAGGGAGAAGAATTTCTCTAAACATGGGTTTAGTTACCATTTTAATAAAATCAAAGATACCCACGACTCTATTACCGTAACCAGGGTGATTATGTGGAAGCCCGTCTGAAATTGTCTCAAATATGAAACCAGGGTACCGAGAGAAACGAGAGACGACACCGGTATAGTGGTGGAGGCGGCGGTGAATGGTGTCGGAGTTGAGGAAGGTAACAGAGAGGCTGGAGAGACAGGGGAGCTCTGCAAGTTTGAGCATACAACTGACATGACCGTGGACTGGAAAGTATATGAGTACATGTGTAGAATTGGATTGAGAATCCACTGTCCAATGAGGGAACCAATTTAGGGTTACATATAATTAATCATCGTTCCTGCTTAATCGCTTGTTTGATGAAAATGCAAATGACGTGCACGAGAATCATCTTCTTTGTTCCGATTTTTTGTTACACATCTGATTTTGAAGATAAACATTTATATAGGATTTGGTTCTAAATTGACCGTCTTATTTTCTATATAGATATAATGTAGATATAAAACAAGGGTTTCGAAAAACCTTTCAATACATGTAAAAGCTGACCGTCTTATTTGCTATATTTGGGAGTTGATTTTGCAGGTTTGCCGACGAACTTTGCCGGCAAGACCAATGGCGGTGGAATAAAATATACCGGAGAAAGGTTTGTTGAGAGAAAGAGTAATTCGGGTTGAATGGGGTGGGGTAAAGATTTCCTTTTTCTTTTTTAAATTAAAAAATATAAATAATATAAAGAAAATTAAAAAAATAAATTATTAAGGGTAAATCAGTCTTTTTACATCCGTTAGGGACCAAACGCGTAACAAAAACAAACAATAGGGACCGTCCGAGTTAAAAAAAAGAGATAGGGACCAGGCACGCAAATTACCCTAAACCACAGGGACCTTTCGTGTAATTTACTCTTTAATATATTAATGATTATTCTTATCTAATTAAAACTACCTACCTTCTATAGATGTCTACTTCTGCTGATGCTTCTGCTCCCCAATCTGCATCCCACAATAACCACAATAACTTCTCTGCGATCCTTTCGCTCTACTCGAAGGTGACATTAGATGGCACCAACTACAACGACTGGATGCGAAACATTATGATGGCTCTTAGATTCGAGGACAGAGAGTATGTTCTAGAAAAAAGAACTCATCAAAATCGATCAAGAAACAGCTACTCCTGAGGAATATGCCTTATATAAAAAACACTACGAAGATGCAACCAAAGTGGCCTGCATCATGGTCGCTACTATGGTCCCGGAATTGTATAGATTTTATGAGGAGTATTGGCTATACGAAATGAACAAGGACCTTATGGAAAAGTTCCGTAAGCGAGCTCGTCAAGAAAAGTATGAAGTAGTCAAGGCCCTCCTGGCGTGCAAGATGAAAGAGGGAGAGTCTGTGTGCGCCTTCATGCACTGCAACGATACGTGGAACGCCTTGTAAAGCTGAATGTACATTTTGACAAGGATCTGGCTATTGATATAGTCCTAAACTCCTTACCTAGTTGTTATGATCAGTTTATCTTAGCTTATCATCTGAACAACAGTGAGACCACCTTGGCTCAGTTCCATAACATGTTGCAGACCGCTGAAGCGGGAATGAAGGGTGAAGGTTTAGCCTCCACTTCTGCCAGTGCTCCCGTTCTGGCCATTGGACAAGGAAAAGGGAAGAAGAGGAAAGGTCCTCCTAAGCAGAACTGGAAGAGCAAGGCCCATGTCGGGTCATCTAGCAATGGCCCAAAATCCAGGCCCAGTTCTAACATTCCTCACCTCCCAAATCCCAAAGAGGCCGATTGCTTCTACTGCAATGAGAAAAGGCATTGGAAACAAAGTTGCCCAAAATATCTACAAGACATCAAGGATGGCAAGGTGAAGCCATCGTCTACAGGTATATACACTATTTCTAATAACTCTCATCTTCTCGTTATTGGGTCCTTGATACAGGATGTGGTTTTCACATTTGTTCTGATTTGCAGGGCCTAAAACAAAGTGAGGAGGTGGAGCACGGAATGATGAACCTAATCATGGGAAATAGGTGATTGTCTCCTGTTACCAAGATTGGAGTTTACAGTCTAGTGCTTAGTAATGCAGTTAGTTTAGATTTGATTAATTGTTGCTACTCGCCAGAAATGGCACGTAATATTATTTCATTTCATGCATTATTCAGACAAGGTTATAGATATTCTTTTGATAATTTGAATGGTTCTATTTCTGCTTATAAAAATGGTGTTTTCATATTTGAAGCTTTACCTTGTGACGGTGTGTATGAAACTGTGACATGTGTAGACAATTTAAGCAATAGTGTATTTCAAATTGATTCGTCTAATGGTATAGACAAGGCGTTCTTGTGGCATTGTCGTCTTGGACACATTAACAAGAAACGCATCACCCAACTCCAAAAGGATGGATTGTTGGAATCATTCGACCTTAAGATAGATGATGCATGCGTATCTTGTCTTTTGGGAAAGATGAAAAAATCACCTTTCACGAGATCTTGTGAAAGAAGTGAAATTTTCTTGGATCTCATACACACGGATGTGTGTGGACCCTTCAGATCATCCACAAGGGATGCTAATCGATTCTCTGTGACTTTTACAGATGATTATAGGTGATACGACTATATCTACTTAATCAAGTATAAGTCAGAAACCTTTGAAAAGTTCAAAAAGTTCAAGAATGAAGTCGAGAATCAATTAGGCAGGAAGATAAAGATTCTTAGATCCGATAAAGGCGGTGAGTATCTTAGTATCGAGTTCCATGACTATGTTAAGGAATGTGGAATAGTTTCACAGCTGACTCCTCCTAGGACACCACAATTAAATGGTGTGGCTGAGAGACGTAACCAGACCTTGTTATACATGGTTCGTTCCATGATGAGTCGAGCTTCTCTTCCTATTCACTTCTGGGGGTATATCTTAGAGACAGCCGCCCACATCCTCAATCTTGTCCCTACAAAGAAGGTTGCCTAAACACCTCATGAGATGTGGAAAGAGAAAGTTCCCTCGTTAGCACATATCAAAGTATGGGTTGTGAAGCTTTCATAAAACGAGAGACTCATGAAAAGCTAGCAGCTAGAAATGAGAAGTGTATTTTCATTGGTTACCCAAAGCAGTCTTTTGGATATTTGTTCTACAGACCTAGTGAGAATGTGGTCTTTGTAGCACGAAGGGGATTCTTTGAGAGAGTGCTCATATTCAAAAAGGAAAGTGGGAGTACCATTGACCTTAAAGAAATCCAGGAGTCAACTAGTGAAGGAACCTTAGATGATACTAGCAGTCAACCAGACGAAGAAGTTCATGTTGAACCGATAAACAATTCGTTACCTCTTAGATGTTCTAGTGGAGTTAGCATGTCACCCGAGTTCTATGTCTTCCATATTACTACGGATGGTGACACATTTTTCAGGTCGATAGGACACTGGTAAATTTGGAAGAGCCAGTTAGCTAGAAGGAAGCAGTGGCAGGCCCTGAGGCTGCTAAATAGAAAGAGGCAATGGACAGCGAGATCAAGTACATGTATGACAACCAAGTTTGGAATCTGATTGATAATGTACCAGGTCGAAAGACAGTTGGGTGCAAATGGATCTTCAAGAAGAAGACCGACATGGATGGAAAGGTACACACTTTCAAGGCTCGACTGGTTGCGAAGGGATTCACTCAAACCCCTGGTGTTGACTATGATGAAACCTTCTCACCAGTAGCCAAAGGATAATGCTCACCATAGTTTCATTTCATGCTTATGAAATTTGGCAGATGGATATCAAGACCGCTTTCCTTAACGGGAAGGTGGCTAAGGATGTTTACATGAATCAGCTAGAGGGTTTTGTAGATGCAAAGTTTCCCAATAGAGTGTGTAAGCTTGAGAAATCCATCTATAGATTGAAACAAGCATCTCGCAGCTGGAATCTTTGCTTCCATGAGAAATTCAAAGAGTTTGGTTTCTCTAGGAGTGAAGATGAGTCCTGCGTGTATATCAAGGCTAGTGGGAGTACAGTGACTTTTCTGGTGCTATATGTTGATTACATATTGCTCATGGAAAACGACATTACAACCTTGTAAGAAGTTAAGTCTTGGCTTGGGAAGTATTTTGCCATGAAAGACCTTGGAGAAGCAGCCTATATTCTCGGGATAAGGATTGTGAGAGATAGAAAGAAGAGACTAACTGGACTTAGTCAAAGTAAATACTTTGATAAGGTACTAAAGAGGTTTAGTATGGAAAATTCCAAGAAATGAGAGCTACCTATCTAGAGCAATGCCAAATTGAGTAAGACTCAAAGTCCTAGGACGGATGAAGAGATAACTGTTATGAGTCGGGTACCTTACGCTTCGGCTGTAGGGTCATGCTATGATATGTACTCGCCCTGATGTGTCTTTTTCTTTGAGCATGGTCAGTCGCTATCAGGGAAATCCTGGCAGAGCTCATTGGATAGTGGTTAAAAACATTCTCAAGTATTTGCGGAGGACGAAGGACATGCTTGTAGTTCTTGGTGGCAGTGATACGTTGAGAGTAAGTGGGTATAGTGACGCCAGCTTCCAGACAGATAGAGATAACTTTCGGTCTCAATCGGGCTGGGTGTTTCTTCTAAACGGTGGAGCGGTTACTTAGAAGAGTTCCAAACAGGAAACGGTGGCAAAGGCCCATTATATCAGACATAGAGTAGAAGAAGGTCACCTCATCGTGAAAAGGGTATCATCTAAAGATAACCCTGCAGATCCTTTGACAAAGGCTCTGAGTAGGGTCAAACACAGTCAGCATGCTAGGAGCATTGGTTTGAGAGATGATATTAGTTTTTGTAGTTAGATAGTTATCTTGAAACTTGTAACAAAGTAAATGTAATTGACTTTTGGTGATTAAATAATGGAGAATTATTTATGAGTATTGTTTACTGCTATTTGTCAATTGTTTATTATTGTGTTTCATTTTGCATGTTTTACTTCCCGAATAATATGATTATTCAAAATCCACAGTCGCTCATACTTTTGGAAGTAAGCAGTGAATCAAGACTATCATGAATTGAATTGTAGATTATCTAAGGAGTTAGACATAGCAATAGTATTGCTGCAATATTCATGAGTACTTGGAAATGATGATTTGAGTATTGGATAAACCCACGCTCAGATAATTACTTCATGGATTCTATCACGAGTAATTCTGAGACGATAATATCTTATAATCTTGAAACGGAGATATATGAGTTGAAATTTAGAAACTCAGTTGTACATTGGTAGTGCGTAAACGCATCAGTAACTTGATGTTATAAAACGTATTGTCATGAATGATTTGATGAGTAAAGGATACAAGCATATGAGTCAAAGTTTATTCATTCCTTTTGCCCTAACGGGAAAAGCGATATCTTTAGGCCCCTCGATGATTTGGTGTTGACTTATAGTGATGGGCCTAACTAGGACTAAATTGATGTGTTCGATTAAAAGTCCTATATCATCACAAATCAGAAATTAGGAAACAAAGTCTTGGACAATGAGATTGATTCAAATCCATGTCTCATGTCTGCATGATATCTTGCAGAACAGAGGATTATATGATCACTTATCTTAGGACGCATAACTGACTGGGTCAGAGTTTGGCAGCAGCTTTTGGAAGCTACAATTTGCTGATCGATTTAGAAGTTATACGACAGTTATAGTTATTAGACTTATCCAAGTGGGAGATTGTTGGATTAGGTGTCTAAGCCCATAACTATAATTGGTATATACTTGAATTGATAGTAGCAAAGTCCTTTTGGGTTGCCTTTAGTAGTCCAAACAGTATTAAGGTTAATAGAAACAGAGAGAGAGAGAGAAATAGTTTATTAATTTATTATGTAATGATAAATTAATTAGAAACTAGTTTGGAATTAATTAGAATTAATTGGAATTAATTTAGGATTAATTAAAAGTGCAGGGGCTGGATTGTAATTGTTCAATAGTTGAACAATGGAAAACGTCTGTCGAAGTAACACGCACGGCGCAGGCAAGGAGAGCCGCGACGCGCGCGACGCGAACAACAAAAAAGGGTCTCGAAGATAAAACTGTTTATCTTGTTTGAATTCAAATAAGGTTTATCCTTATCACCCTTGAAGCTATAATTACGCCTGCCCTGGTACTTTATTCTCTACCTCATTCCTATAGACAGTTCTCTGGAGTTTTTCTCTTCTCTCTCATGCAGAATCTATAATCCTTCTCTAAGGTTTTATAACGAGCCTTCTTAATAATATAATTAAGATAATTAACATTTGCTTGGAATTTTGTGTGTGAACCATTAGAGGCACGACACTTGTGGTGCTTGCTTCCGAGAGATCAACGAGACAATGAATAATTGTTATTTGCTACAATAACAATAAGGTATGTAATACTGAAACTCTCTTTAGTAACATTGATTATACTTAGGGTTTCCTTTAAATGTCCATATTTATATTTTCAATAAAGAAAACATAGATCCTTTAGGTTGCATGTGAACTTAAGAGTATGTTTATTTGTTTCCTTAATCTCCATTATTTATGACTATGAAATATGACAAATGGATTTCAAAACCGCTTTCCTTAATGGGAAACTGTCAGAGGATGTGTATATGGCACAACCTGAAGGTTTTGTACATATCAAGTACCTGAATAGAGTGTGCAAACTCGAAAGGTCCATTTATAGACTTAAACAAGCTTCTCGCACCAGGAACATCCAAGATGGAACATCCCGTCCTATAAGGATTTCCAGCCTGGCCGGTGAATGTAATGCGCACGCCAGAAAGTCCAACCTGGAAGAGACCTCGCAGCGTGCCTGTCCAGACGTACGATATCCGTACCCGACAAAGGACTGATCATACAATCAGTGCCTTTGTCCCCTCCTGTCCTCGCAGGTGCCTTGTCGACCGAAAGCGAGACCTATCTCACCTATAAAAGCCCTTACAAGGCTCACGGTAACGGGATCACTATCTCTCACATTACACACATAATTCACCTCCAACGGAGACTGACTTAGCCATCAGAGCGTTTTCCCGGGACCTCCTTCTAGAAAACGGCTGACGGCTCTATTTATTGTGATTGTGTTCTCATGCTCTACTCGATATATATATATATATATATATATATATATATATATATATATATATATATATATATATATATATATATATATATATATATATATAATCAAATAAGAAGGAAAAATTAGATAGGAATAGTAAGAAGTGCATCATTTGTATATTTTTTAACGAACCAAAAAATTTAAAACATTAAATGATGCAAAAAAATAAAAACAATTCACAACCCGCCTCCCCTCGAAAAAAGTATCAAAATTGATTTAAATGATCCAAGGGTTTTGAAGTTTGATCGCCTACGATATGTTCACATTGGTTAACGTCGTTATATTACACAACCGTCTAATGAATTGGGTCAAGAGCAAAAATTAGTTACCACGGTTCTCAATTTTTTAATGGTTTTCATTTAAACCATTCCATATATATATATATATATATATATATATATATATATATATATATATATATATATATATATATATATATATATATATATATATATATATATATATATATCTTATCCTAATAAATAAGTAACTCAAAGCCACATGTCATCTCCTCATTGAATTTGACACATGTCATTTTCTCATAATTTTAAATTTATTAAAAAAACTAATTGGTTTGAAACGTTTCTAACTCATTAATGATCGTTTAATTATCATTCAATTTCAAAACTAATTGTTATCATTCTTTTTTTTTGGAACCGGCAAATATTATAAAGGCACACCCGCTAGCAAGGAACTAGCAAAGGCAGCGAAAAGCAAGGAAAATTACATCAAACAGTTTAAGGGGGACAAAATCCAATCTCTCCAAACAAAATTACCACACCTTAACCTATGCTTCAACCAAGAAAAAACAAGAGAACGACTCAAATCAAACACCTTAGACGGGTTGGAGACAACAGTTTGAAACACTCTATTATTCCTTGCGATCCATATGCACCAAAGCGTCCCGTAAAGGATGGCAGTAATGGCAATCTTTCGTTTCTTTGAACCGTGGCCCCATCTAGCAGCGAAATTAGTGACATCAATAACGGAGTCAAACTCTATCCCTCCAAAACCACACCAGTCAAGCGTGAGTCTCCACACCATGCTAGCAAATGGGCAGGAAATCAGCAAGTGGTCAACCGACTCCTCGCCATTGATACATCCCCCACATCTAATGTCGATAGGAATACCTCTCCTATGCAGCTCAAGAGCAGAAGGGATACGGTTCAATCGGGCTCTCCACATAAAGCAAGAAACCTTGCAAGGAATCTGCTTAAACCAATGGAAAGGACCATCATTGATCTGGTGGGGAGATCTCTCAATCCTACATCGAAGCTTAGCAACACAAAATTGGCCATTCAACAAAAAGTCAGAAGACCAATTCACAGAATTCTCTTCCTGCCTTATAATCTCTTTCGGGTGAATGTTGATCTCGACTAACTCTTTCCAAACGCTCACCATGTTTTTCCAAACACTACTAAACGATCCCGACGGCACCCCAAAATCATTAACGGGACCTCTGCCATTTAAAGAATTCCAGCAATGGATAGCTTTTACGACCTTTACCCATAAAGAAGTAGGCTCGTTTTTTGAATCTCCAAATCCATTTGGTGATAAACGCCAAATTAGAAGCCCTAATGGAGCCTAGACCCAGACCACCAACCGACTTAGGAGCCATAATTCTCTCCCAAGACACCCAGCAAATTTTCGAGTTATTGTTATCGCCTCCCCACAGAAAAGTCCTTCTAATTCTCTCCAGTTCTTCTATCACACCCACCGGAGCCATGAAAATAGAAAGAAAGAAGTTTGGCAGACTGCCCATAATTGCCTTGGCAAGAACCAACCTTCCACCAAAGCTTAAATTTTTTCGTTTCCACAAAGAAAGCTTAGAATTGAACTTGTCAATGACCGGTTTCCAGTTTCTTTTTAACTTCATATTCGCCCCTACCGGAACCCCAAGATAGTTGAAAGGAAGCGAAGCCGGCTCACAACCAAGAGGAGAGGCAAAAACGTTCACCTAGTTAGAAGGAACTCCAACACCAAAAACTCTAGATTTAGAGAAATTCACACTAAGACCAGAAGCAACATAAAAGCATCTTAGGATCCGAGCAAGGTTAGCAATGTTTTGTCTCGACCATTCGCCAATAAAGAGAGCATCATCGGCGTAAAAAAGATGGGATAAACAAAGGCTCGAGCTAGGGATAAATATCCCTTTGAAGATACCTTTAGAAGTCCCCTCCTTCATTGCAATATTCAAGCCTTCCATCACAAGAATGAAAAGGAAAGGGGATAAAGGATCTCCTTGTCGCACCCCTCTTTGCATAGATAACTCCTTAGTTGGGCACCCGTTCACTAAAACCGAAGCACGAGCCGACTTCAAGCAACCATTGATCCAATTTCTCCATTTGACCCCAAACTTCATTTGTTCCATCATAGAGTCAAGAAAGCCCCAATTAACCGAATCAAACGCTTTGTTAAAATCTGCTTTAAATAGGAGGATCCTTTTATTCCTAGCTTTACCCCACGAGCAAATTTCATTCACAATTAGGGGGCCCTCAAGGATGTTTCGACCACTCACAAAGCCGATTGTACTTCATCTATCACCTCTCCAATCACCAACTTAACTCGAAATGCTAAGAGCTTAGCAACAATTTTATAAATCAATCCAATCAAACTGATGGGGCGGTAATCTCCCAAATTAAGCGGATCTTTAACTTTCGCCGCGAGTGAGATAAAGGAGCAATTGCAACCGTTAGAGAAGGTTCCCCATTTTTCAAAATAATTCACATACGAAAAGATATCTTCCTTCAAAAGGTTCCAATATTTTTTAATAAATTTGAACGAGAAACCGTCGGGGCCCGGAGCCTTTTCGTTTCCACACGCCCAAACCGCCCTCTTAACCTCTTCAATGGTGAAATCAGCCTCTAAAAGCAACGAACTCGACTCTGAGAGAGATCTAAACATAGAACTCTTCAATTTCGGGCGATCCTTCCATCTTTCTTTATATTTATTCGCAAAGAAGTTATATATCTCCTCCTTCATTTTACTTGGCTCGGTCGACCACTCCCCATTGATCATCAAACCATGAATATGATTTTTCCTGCTCCTGTTATTAACAAACCCATGAAAAAAACATGAGTTTTCGTCCCCATCAATAAGCCATTTGATTCTCGATTTCTGTTTCAAATCCAAAATCTTAATCCTTTCTTGCTCAGTAATCCTTCTCATTACATCCGCTCTCTCCAATAATTCGGAGCTATTAATACAATTAACTTCCGCTTTTCTGTCAAGGAACTCTAATCTCGAGTTAAGATTTTTAAGATCCGTCTCACCCTTAGAAACATCTATCCGTCTCCAGTTCCTGATATGAAACTTCAGGAATTTTAGTTTCCCCAGCAGAAAGGAGTCTGGGGCACCAAACCCCTTAAATCCCAAGCACGCCTTCTGCACAACTTCGTCAAAACCTTCTTTTAGCAACCACGAATTGAAAAGTTTAAATGGGGTCGGCCCAAAATCGTCGCACACAGTCCTAAGGAGGATAGGACAGTGATCGGATAGCTCTCTTGGGAGAGCGAGAGAGGAAGCCAACGGGAAGAGCTGAAGGAATCTCGAGCAAACTAGAATTCTGTCTAATTTGCTCAGCTTAGCCCCGATTTGCTGAAAATAAGTAAACCGAAAACCCCCTATTTTGAGATCGTGAAGAGAGGCACACTCGATAAAACGATTAAACGCTCGAGCACTGGATGGACAGAACACCGAATTAAGCCTCTCCTCTTGTCTCCGGACAACGTTGAAATCCCCCATCAAAATCCAAAACGCCACTCTCGAGTTCATGATGTTCAACAGCTCCTCCCACAGCCGAGCTTTATCCGTCAACCCTTGAGGACCGTAAATGTTAGCAATCGCAAAGCACCCTTCCATCCCTTGACATCTACCAAAAACGATCAAAAAAAATCTGGATTTTATCACTTCGAACATATCAAAAAAGCTCCTGTCCCAAATCGTAATAAGACCGCCCGATCTACCAGAAGCTTCAACCTCCACATAGCCAAAGTTATCATCTCCCCAACCTTTCCAAACATCTACCTCAGACACAGCGTGAGCCAATTTCGTCTCCTGGATAGCCATAAGCTTCAAATTGTTTTTCATTCTCAACCTGAACATCCAACTAAGTTTATGGGATTCACCCATACCTCTAATATTTAGAGCCATTAAATTCATGGAAGACCGGTTTGAACACCTGCTTCACCCAAAGCTTCCACGAGGATAGGGTTATCCTTGTCAATTTCAAAGCCAACCGATTTACCGACTTCAGCCGTGAGCTCCACTTCCGGAACTTCAGGCTGAGGAGACTCGTCATTAGAAATACCAGGCATTCCAAGGGGGGGATTGCGATTAAGGTCGATCGAGCTAGATGGCGCATTAGAGTTCTCCAAGGATTGCGTCTGTATATGAATTTCAGGATGATTGTCGAGATTAGGGGTAAATTGGTCATCCGGAGTATTTGCTGCATTCAACGCCACTTTAATTCTTCTACGCTTGATAAAGGAACCCCCAAAATTATTTTGATAAGAGTCCAAATCCAAATCTGCTCGAGGAACGGACCCATCTCCTAAGCCCACATTCGCCATATAAGGAAAAGGCCCAAAACAGCCATTCTGGACCCAAGAATTAAAAGAACCATTAAAATGATCCTTTGGAATATGGGAAGGAACCGAGGCATCCACGTGACCAGCCACATCAATATTCCTTTCCATCTTACTAGGAGAGTTAAACACCTCAGCATGTTGTTTTTCCCTAGGCGACTCTTGACATTTTCCATGCAAACCTTGCCATCCGGGAGAGCCACCGTCACTCATCGGAACATCGCCGGAGTCAACATCTTCTGCCTTTGATTCCGAAACCATGTCCGTCGCCATCTCCGGACCAATTTCCCCATCTTCTAACTCATCGTTCCGTGAGTTATGGCGAATCGTTTCCGAGATCCCATCTTCTTCCTCTTCATCCGACTCAGACTCAGAATCCACCTGCTCATTCATTGCCGGCAGATTGAATGGCGACCACAACTCATCGACTTCAAACACCCCAATACGGAAAATCCTACCACCTTCTGTAATCAGCCTTTCATCATTGATCCGGGTATGAGACTCGGTGCAGATACAGACCTTCCCATTAGAGACATCAAGAGAGGAGCCTGTAATTTCAAACGGAATCATCACCTTTCCAAATTTGCTAGCAATTTTTTCAAAGTTTTCATTGTTCCAAAGCTCCGCAGGAACTCCAACTATTTTTAGCCAAGCAATTCTTTCAAACTTAGTCTCCATCTTTGAACCCACATTTAACTTCTTAAACCAAGAACACCAAATATTCTTGTTAGCTAAAAAAATAGCAACGTCACTGGAGGATCTAAACCTTAGTCCCACCGAAAGGCCTCCAAGATATTTGGCACCGAAAGCAGATTCGACACCAAGAATGAAAGACGGAGAGATTTTTCTGATATGGTCCAAGCTGAGTGCCTCTCCAATGAGAGTGCAGTCACTTCGCAGCCATTCACTGATCACCGTACCTTTCGTTAACGGGATAGGCTCCGATGTCAGTGGCGGAGGAGGGGGCGGAGGGGGAATAACATTCTGCTGGGGCCTGCTAGAACCCGCCGCCACAGAGGCAAAGGAGCGCCCGTCTCTGAAGTTACTCCAATAAGAACGATTCTGATCTGGACCTGGTTGTATGGGAGCACCCTCCTTCCTCGTGGGTAATCTATGAGTTGTCGATTTCCGATCAAATTTGGCGATGTTAACTTCCAACCTTCTACCTTCACACATAATCCTCTGCAACTTAGATTCTAATTCTCTTTCATTATCAACCTCAGCGAATCTAACAAACGCAAAGAATCTCCTTCCTGCATCTTTCTTTTTTGCAAAGTACACATCTTTCACCGTACCAAATCTTCCAAAGATTTTCCAAATCACTCCTTTCTGAATCCTCTCAGGAACATTTGAGACAAAGAAGGTGATTATTCTCCTCCGCTTCGCCGGAGTTTTTTGCTGCCGCCGCGTAACTTTCGTCCATTCGCCTTCCTGCATCTCGAGACCACTTACCATGTATTTTGAATTAAATGTTGGTTAGGAAACCAATTGTTATCATTCAATTTCAAAATTAATTGTTTTTTAATATCATATTATTTTTTAATGTGTAGAATGATTTGGGAGACAATAGAGAGACAATTAACCTTATAATATTTTGAAGAACGATTAGAATCATAATAGTGAATTTGATTTTAGAACCGGTGATATTCTCATAATCAATTATATTTATCAAAATATAAAGTCGTAATAGTAAAAATCAAAAGCAAGATGTCACGATACACAAACAAATTTCTTATGTAAAATTATTAATGTTTAGATATTCTTATTTAATAATTTTTTTGTATCATCCCGTGTAATACACGGGTCTTACAACTAGTATATATATATATATATATATATATATATATATATATATATATATATATATATATATATATATATATATATATATATATATATATATATATATATATATATATATATATCATTATTATATATAATCGCTGGTGGTCTTTATATTCAATCAAAAGTAAAATCAAGATTGAATGAGAGACGACTCTTGACTATCCAAAATTAAAAAAAGGTTTACATGAGATTGCCATGTCAGCAATTAGCCATATTCTATTCTTTATATAAATAAAAAAAAAACAAAATTCGGTGCTCATCTTGCAGTCCAAGCAAAAAAGTTACCGATCACTATTTCCAAATGACAACTGTCTATTTCACTTGCCAGCTGCCTCTTCCCACCGCCATCTCCATCGATACTCTCAACTGGTACTTTATGTCTCGTTCTTTCTCTCGTCCATGCCTCTTCCCACCGCCATCGATAATTTCTATTAAGTCGGTTGGCTGGATCTCTCTTATATACCACCGCTTCCCCCTTATTCTGTTTGACTGCCATCGCTCTCCTCTTCTCTATATAACGAATTCTGCATGCCGTTGACCTCCTTCGACTTGAACGAGGTCGAACGATGGGGATTTGGTACTTCCTCAATCGATACACCGTATGTAGATAAAGGTGTGGTTGAAACGCAATTGATTGCTTATGATAAGCTGGTTCATGATATTGCTTGGGGGAGGTCACTCATCGACGCTTCACTTCTATTCACCTTCGTCGTTTGAAATTCCCGTTCGGTAAGAATAAGATTTGTCTTAATTTATTATTCTTCTTTTTTAATTTGATAGTCTGAGGGCTTGGAACTCTATCTGCTTCCCTCCTTATCGTTTTCTGACCGTTGATTTGAGGTACACGAATGGTGAATCCTCTATGTTTCTCTCTTCCTCTTTCAGTAAGGTGCTTGTTTTTTTTTGTGTGTACTATTGATTTTGTTCTTGTTGAGTTTTTAAGATAGCGATGATGATCGGTGTTCTTTTAATTTTTTATTTAGTCGTATCTTGCAGAATTTTGGGTTGATAAGTAAAGCTTGAAATCAGGAATATGCAAATAGTGATGAGGGCTTGGAGGTCACCGTTCATCGCCTTGATTCTCCAAACAATCCACTATCGATCCAGCCACACCTGGTTTGCCTCTTTTGTGTTCCCTACCGTTACACACCACAATCATTAGGTCGGATATTTTACTTGCTTAACATTATCATCAAATTATGAAGCAAATCTTACTACAGTTGAGTAGATCTTTTGCTAAAGATGCATATGTTTTTGAATTTCATTATCACATTTAAAATCTGATCACATCATTGACGGTTTTAATGAGAATGTACTCCAGTCGAAACATGGGGTTCGTGTTGCTAAGCTGTGAGTAAGCAAGGTGAATGGTTCTCTTATTCTATATATCTTCCCTTTTAGGTGCAGGTTCTTTTGTCCGTCTTATGTCTGCACATGGAGATAGTTTACAAGAAGAAAAGAAGCTCAAAGATGAGAGCAGTGACTCATGGTGGATGATTTCATTTACTTCATCACGGTAAATATATTATTAAAAATATACATTGATAAACTGTAGGTGCGACTAAACAATGAGTATTTCTGTTGGTTGCAATCCAATGGAAGGTTTATTATATTGTGTTATAAACCTCTGACGCTAGGAGACTATCATTGAATGTACCCACAAGTTAATTGGAATAATGTAAATGTGAAGAAAGTTGTGTAGCAAATAGCCATTAAACCTGGTTTAAGGACAAACTAATGAAAAAAGGACTACAATTAGAGGCCCTTCAAGACTGAGCATATGAACCTCAAGGCATGTGAGTCATGATCAAGGAAGGAGACAAGGTTAGGATTCTTTTCATATAAATATATGTATATTATTATGTTCTTTTTTCTGTCTTGCAGATGCAATACAAACATTGCTTGGTGGAGCTTCATAAAGGTTTCGTCACTGCATACTACGATTTGGTGGTGACTATTTATTTCTTGAAAAACAAATAATTAACATTACTTTCATAATAATATCTTGACTTTTGGTTGTCCCAGAACACACAGGGCAGTAATCACTCTCGGCCTATTGTAAGTGCAAAAAGCGTGAATGCCTACCATATATGTGAATTATCATTAAGTGAGTGACTTTGCCCACATATACATATTTAACACTTTATTTTAAATTGCATATGTAATTGAGGTATTATTTTCGGGGATGTGAAACGTCATTTCTGTAATAAACTTTCACCCTCTTTTTTATAGAACCTCTCATCCTTGCGTTCTGCTTGACCATCTTAAAGATGTCACATCACCATATAAAGCGTCTTATCAATAAAAAAATGTCATAGAAATTTGATATTTACGGCTATTTGTGTGCTGCTATACAAAAAAGGAACTAAGGTGCATAATGCTGGTTGCAGAGAACTGTAGATTATAATGTAGCTAATCTTATGCACCTTTGTCAATTGGGGGTCCTTTTATATGATAAATATGTTTATATAAACAACGATCATTTTGTGCAGCTTTTGAAAAATAGTGATGAAGAAGATGTTTTAGGAAGTTGGGATGAAGGAGAGGTTCCTGTCAAATCACTTCAAAACACTTGATATTTGGTTTTATGTAAACTTGAATATAAGTTTTATATTTAGTCATGAATCTTGTGGTGCATTTTGGTTATGAAAGTCAACGATGTAGATGATAAACAAGATCGTTTGTGTGGTTTTACTAGATTCGATCTGCTACCCTTTCCCTTTCCATCAATGACTATTTATTTGGTACATAATATTCATTTACGCCTCACATGACTATGGTGATACTAAAACGTATTCTAATATGAGAAGGCAAAGGAATTACCAAAACCAACCTTGTGGTTGTGTATAACTCCACAAACATTCTTGAAAGAAATATAAAAATTGCTCCCATGGGCCGTGATAATCACGGCCTTCAAAATCTTCCTAGTATATATATATATATATATATATATATATATATATATATATATATATATATATATATATATATATATATATATATATATATATATATATTGGTGGTTTAGATTAAGTCGGTCATTCTCTGAAATGACCCAGAAAAACTGTTTTAAGTCGACACAAAAAATCGGTTAGAAAAGAGTTGACAAAAAACTGGTCTAGAAAACATGGATGGTCTTTTTGGGCCGAGTCGGCAATCTCCGAAATGACCTAAAACCTGTTTAAATCGATACAAAAAATTGGTTAGAAAAAATCGATTAAAAAAACCTGTTTAGAAAACCAGGATTGTCTTGACCGAGTTGGTTAGTCTCCGAAATGACCCAAAAGCCTGTTTAAGCCGGTTAAAAAGGTAAGCTGTGTTATTTATCATTTTTGCAATTAGTCACTAACTTTCAAATTTGTTGTGATTTTGACCATTTGACCGATCAACTAGGTTGTCTGCTGGCGTGTCGCTAACATAGCATGATGACTTGGCACCAGGTCAAAATCGAAAAAAATATAAAACTGTAGTGCTTAAATGGAAAAAAAATACAATGTCAAAATCGTAAAAATAAAATGTAGTGACTTAATTGAGAAAAAAAACACAATCTCAAAATCGAATTTCTATAAAAACATAATGTCTTTTGTAACTTATACTCTGTATATTAAAATTTGTATATACTAAGAAAATTATAACTTTCTAAATATTTTACTAAAAAAAATTATAGAGTAAATTACAATTTTGGTCCCTGTGGTTGTCCCAAAATTGCACTATTGGTCATCCTTTTGGTTTTTCATGCTCATGGTCCCTGAACTGCACGTTTGCTTACATATGTGGTCCCTTGGCCAGGTAAAAAGACTAAACTACCATTTTAATTTTAATGTATTATTTATTAAATCAATTAAAAAAAGAAAAAAACAAAATCCTTTTCTCTGTCTGTCTCTCCGGTGAACTCGATGAATTTAGGGTAGTTTCTTGCCAAAACCTAGCCGGGACGACGACAGCGATCTCCTGCCAGCGAACGGATCACCTCATTCCCCTTGGCCACTCCTCTTCTCGTCACCGGCGATAGATTCGCGACCCTCCGACATCCCCCAGCGATCCGGAACTCGGTGATTCATCGGAAACAAACACAACATGCACTAATATGTTTAAGCTTGAGGATCCACGATCGAAGGTACAGAAACGACGGCGAGGCTGGATAAGGTATTCCTCACCATCACCACCGGGACCACCACTAGAACCATAATGACACTTTCACGATGATGAAGACCACCATCACCTCCTTCTAAATCAACATGTTTTATGTTGCAGCAATTCAATGGCTAAGGTTACCACCAGCTCCATCTATGTGAAGAACATCACGGGTTTGCAGAGTGGTATGCTAAAAGTAAGAAACTCAAGGAACTAGCAAACCTTGTTATGGTTGCTGGTTACAAAATGTGAAAAGGTCCAGAGACAAAGAAATCTCAGAGATTGAAAAAATGCAGGTTCTTTTTAAGAAATATAAATTATATGGCCAGGTGCGATGGATTTCAGCCCAAACGAAGCGTGCCCAAAACGGTGAACTTTATAACTATATTGCTGATCGAAGAGGTATTTTCGTACATCGGCCACCGCCAAGGACATCACGGCCATCGTCGGATCAATCACAGGCATCGACGCCGCTGCAACCGAAACCATTGTCAAATCAATCACAGGCATCGAGTTATAATCATCGGAGATGAAGGTGGCCGGAGGAGAAGGTTTGGACTCCTTCTTACATGTTTGAATCCCGTTGGACCTGCAACTCTGTGTGGGAATTTGGAAATTCAAGGCTAAGATGGGTTGCAGACGCTGGTCTCGATCGGAAAAATTAGAGAACACCCAATGTTTACACCACCGTCGCCACCGATGGAGTCCACTGCCGCCACCTCAGCGGCATTCATTCGTCGGAAAAGAAACACCGTGATGGATTTGGGAAGATGCGACTTTAACCTAACATCGTGATGGATTTGGGAAGATGCAACTTAATTACATTTATTTTTTCTTTTTCTTTTTTAATTTAAAAATAAAAAGTAGATTAAACAAAAATAAAAAAGAAATGAGAAAGGGTATATTAGTCATTTAACATGGAACAGGGACCAAATATATTATCTTTTTGCCACCACAGGGACCAAAAACGTAAGATTTCAAAAGGATGACTTAAAGTGTAAAAAATTGTCAACCACAGGGACCAAAACTGTAATTTACTCAAAATTATAAGAAACAAACTAAAAAACCTATTTAAGATGCTACAAAAAATTGGTTAGAAAAAATCGATAAAAAAACGATCGAAAAACTAGGGTGGTCTTTTTGGACTGAGTGGGTCGGTCTTTGAAATGACCCAAAAAAACCCTGTTTAAGTCGGTACAAAAATCAATAAAAACCCTATCTAAAACATCAGGATGATTTATTTTGGACTAAGTCCGTCAGTCTCCGAAATGATTCAAAAAACTTGTTTAAACTGGTACAAAGAATTATTAGAGAAAAATCAATAAGAGGCCGGTCTAAAAACCGGTATACGCTTGAAAGGAGAACCGATCCTAAACTATCGGTTTTAGAATAGTTGAAACTTGAAACGTGTTTACCTCAAAACAGTTATCGAAAAAATCGGGCCGATTAAAATTCTAGTTTTAGGAAAAACCGGTCTTTGATTGTGCACCTCCATCGGTAAAGGATCCGAGACTGGTTATCCAACATGATTTGTTGACCCAGATGTAAAATTTAGAGAAGCCATATTCAAACCAACACCTCATATGCGAAGCGCTCCAACTGCAACAGGTTACCAAGAGGCTAGACCTTATTAACACGTTATATAACCTATACAATTTGCAAAGTATTTTCAATATTTATTTGTATATATTTTGTGTCAAAAAATTTATATAATTGATTCTAGCATAACGGTGGACACATCCCTTACTCAACTCGACTAGAATTCGAATCTTACCTTAAGCACGGTTGATTTTTTTAAGTCCACTATATTTGAAAGATCCCCTCAACTTTTTACTCATTTACAATTTTGACCAAACATTTTTCTGTTTTACAGTTTTATCTCTATAAGTTTTTGTTTTACACAATTTAGTTTTTCTTTTTTACATATTTATCTCAAGTTTAATTCTTTTTTTTATCAATATGGGTCAAAAGACATTTTTTTTTCTTTTTTATTTTTTCCCAACTTTCATTTTTTTTTTTTTACAAATTTGATCCAAAACTTTTTTTATATAATTTTCTTTAAGATTTCCTTCTTCTTTTTTCATTTTTAGACACATTTTCAAATTTGTTTTGCAATTTTGGTCTAACCATCTATTTTTTTCACAAATTTGGTCCCATTTTTCCTATAAATTTCCCATAACTTATTTTTTTATAAGTTATCTTTTGTATGGTTTCCTATCTTTTGTATGGTTTCCGCTGCAATGTGCGAATATGTAACCCCTATTTACAAAGCCCATCAAAAATACTAATGGATTTGAAAAATGAAAATTTTAGATATTTCAAATTCAACAAATATTTTCTTTCTCAATTGTTCTTTATTTTTAAGTATCCACAAGTATAGATCCTAGGTATATGTTTCAAAATTTTTCTTGATAGTTTATTAATATATTATCCTCCATATAATATTTTCAAGTTGTTTAACACACTTTCAATTGCTCATTTTTACAAACTTTATTTACGTACCCCGCAGCAACGCGGCCGATTGTATAATGTTATAAATTATACAATCGGCCGATTCTGGTAGTCACCAACCCATTTCTAGAAAGGGTATATATAGAAGGCACCCTATTTTGCCAGTAGAAAAAAACTCAAAATTTGCAAAAACACTCCAAGTTCGTCGAAAATTCCGTCAAGGAATTAGTTGAAAGTTAAGGGAGGATATCGCTTTTGCACAAAAAGGAATGTAAATGTAACTATCACAGATAAAAAGATTTTCTGTCGCATCAACACATAGGGAAAAAAAAGCACCTTATCATGCAAAATTGATCAGATCCACCTTCATTTGCATCTAACAAAAATTTATATAGACACAATTCATAATCTCTTCAAAACAGACATGGGGAACTTGGATTTAAATCCATATATGCTCACCGACAGAGATGGAAAGCATGACGATTCTAATACCACAACACCATTTCTTTTTCCTCCACGCTATCGGAGGTAAGCTCAGTTCATTCCCATCTTTTTCTTTCATAACATTTCATCTTGAAACGTCGATTAGGCTCTTCTTTATCAACAGTAATTTCATAGTGTCGGTTCAAAATTTATAATCCTTACTTTAAAATTGTGTTTTGAGTTTTGCTTCACTATACAACTCCCGATCAATACTGGATACACTTCCGCTTACTCGTGAGAGAGGGTATACTCCAACATATATAGACACTTATAAGACTTTGTCGCATCAATACGAGATACACTAACAGTTCTATAATCGATCTTTTGTCTTTTGATGTTATTGTGGCAATTAATTTATATAATTTAAATAGAATTGAGCCATATGATAGAGTAACAAAGCAAATATTTCTTCCCATCTGGTCCAACTGGGCACAAGATTGAGGGTCCACATGTTCACTACTCACTAGACGAGAATACGAGATAACGATTGAACTAACTGTCTCTTGAAGTATCGCTGTTGCCAAACAGCCGAACCATAGTGGGTGATTGCCTTGTTGAAGAGAACGGAGCGAGGAGAATGCAGGGGCTTTAATTTTTAAAGAGTGAATTGAGGGGGATGATAAAGAAGCTGATCGCAGGGCTGTAGACAGCATTGCTAAGCCGGTAAAACATGGTGAAGGGCGTAGGTGGGCGGCGAGAGGGTGGTGGGTATTGCAAGATGAAGGGCGGAGACACGGTGGCTGTAAGGACGGATGAGGACGATGCTCGGAGGCGGCGAGGAGTGAAGAACTGAAGACTTTCGTGGATTGGTGCACTCACCACAGATGTGGACTACTATGACCATGTCATATTTGATGTGGACTGCTGTAACCATGTCATTGTCACATTTAGGTGGACTGCGTCTTAACCTGTCATTGATTTGCTTACGTGGGGGAAGTCAAAACACCATAATAAAGTAATATGATCTTTAAATAAATGTAATTTTCCATACACATATAACTTCTTAGCACGCCACACCCGTTAAAGGATAAAAAAATAATAACAGAAAATATTCATAGCCCATTGGGCCGTGCAAATTACCAAGACCGTCTCTTACTAACTAATAGTTGCTTATAGTACTACTTGCTAATTTTAAGTAAGTGGGCTCTAATCCATAAAGCGATGTCGATGTGAAATTGAAGGTTCTCCATTTTTGTTTATTTTCTTCATTTGTCACGTGCTGTTTATGAAAGGAAAACAAGGTCTCTCATTAGTCATTCCAATAAAGACTCGTGTGTGTGTGTATATATATATATATATATATATATATATATATATATATATATATATATATATATATATATATATATATATATATATATATATATATATATATATATATATGTTCAAATACATTTTCTAAATATTGTGTGATTGTAGGACTAATTCTGGACCAATCATTTGTGAGGGACACTTTAGTAAATTAGTATAATAATTAATTATATTTATTTTCTCTCTCTACCAATTTCCTTATTATACGATCAGTTATTTTCTCTCTCCACCATCATTCTCTCTGTCTCTCTCTCTCTCAAAACCCTAACCCCAAATCAAACCCGAAGATGATAAAGGCAGAGATTGGAGACGGAGGTGGTGCAATCGACGACGAAGAACAACGACGTGATCTCTTTTCCGGTTCCAAATCCGCCTCTAAATCCATCTTCCGAGTTCGCTCAAATCGTCAGTCGAGTCCGACGCATCCCCCATTTCAATGTCAGATCGTTGATTGGTCAAGCTGTTTCCACCACCGCCGACCCCCACCGCCTAGGGGCCGGCCCCAAGCACCGCATTTGATTAGAAATCGATTGACGTTGAAGCGGGAATAGCGCCACTTTTTGTTGTTGATTTTGGGTCTGCATTTTTGCGATTCGCCATCATCTCTTCGGTATATAATCGCCCCGATTCCTATTAAGCTTTGAAATTCAGCGACAAGCCTGGAATAAACTCGTGAGCGTTTTATATAAGTATGTTTTTTTATAGTCATTCTTAGATAATGAACTATTGAGCTTTGAAATTAAGCGACAAGTCTGTTTTCTTTTTATAGGCATTCTTTGAGAATGGTATGTTCATTTTTCTTGTTTCATTCTCCAAGAATGCATTTGTTTCTTTACTGTAAAGTCATTCTTCTCGTTTTACTGTAAAAACCATTTTTCTTGTTTCATTCTCCAAGAATGCATATGTTGTTTCTTTACTGTAAAGTCATTCTTCAAGAATATGTTGTTTTATAGAATATGTCTTCTTTGTTGTAAAGCCATTCTCCAAGAATGCCATTTATGAGAATGATTCAAGTTCTTCTTTTTGTTATATAACACAGAACATTCTTTAAGAATGCAATATTCTTCTTTTTGTTATATAACACAACACATTCTCTAAGAATACAATATTCTTCTTCTCCCAGTTTCCTTTTTTCTTTACAGATTGTTTACCAACATACCATTCTCTGAGAATACTTATGCAAAAATGCTTATAATACACATTCATTCTCCGAGAATGTATCTTTACTTCAACAAGAATCAGTGTGCTCCTTCATCGATGTACTCTTACGTGATTGAATTGTTTTTTTCCGAAGAAAAATATAATTGTAATGTTGTTTTTTTACATAAATGATTGTCGTAACTGATCATGTGACGTAAATGATTGTCGTAACTGATTGTCATTCCAAATTTATAGGCACAGCTAATTGTCATTTATACCCTTATTCCCCCGTTTTTAATCAGTTAATTAAATATTATTTTATTTTATTTACAGAATTGCCACTATCATCAAAGCCACACGTTTTTTCAATCCAATGGTTTAGAATTGGTCTCACAATCACACAATAATTACCAAATGTATTTAATACTAACTCTATATATATATATATATATATATATATATATATATATATATATATATATATATATATATATATATATATATATATATATATATATCCGGTTCCGGTGAGGACTCTTTTTTCGGTGAAGACTCGCGAGAACACCTTAAAAAATTGAAAAAAAATATAAAAAAAATACAAATCATAAAATCGAGAATAGTACTATATCATTATCAAAAAAGAATTTGAAAAAAAAATTTGCATCATTGCAAAACGTAATGATGCAATTTTTCTGTTTTTATTTTGGATCATTATTTCATTATAAAAAAAATAATGATCGAAAAGTTTTTTTTTTAATCTTTTTTTTCTCCGATATAGTATTATGATCCATTTTATTATTTATATTTTTTTTATATTTTTTTCAATTTTTTAAGGTGTCCTCGCAAGTCCTCACTTTAAGAAGAGTCCTCACCCGATCCTGATTATATATATATATATATATATATATATATATATATATATATATATATATATATATATATATATATATATATATATATATATATATATATATATATATATATATATATATGTTTTGGCTTGTCTTAACTTGAATATTCATGAATGTGTTTTTTAGATTGATCCACCAAGTTTATTTCTATAAAAATATATGTTTCGGTTGACCCGTAAAAACAGTTCTTTCGTGATAATATAAGCTTCATCTTCTATTTTTAACCGTTCCTTATTATCAAAAAAGAAATTAAATATATCAAAATTAATAAATGTTTATATAAAATATCGATATTTTTCAAATACAAGAATATTATGTTACAACATTCGTATATCATATTTCTCCAATCACCTTGTCAAAGTTATAACAATTTTTTTTGTCTTAATAATATATAACGATATTGACTTCTAATTGTATAGAATAACGAAATGTTAAATTTTATATATTTTTAGATGATAAACATGTGTTGGAAAATAAGAAAGATAATGAAAAAGTGATGATCAATAAACTTTGTACAATCGGCCGTCGTGGTTAACATTTTTGTGTTTCCTATTTGAAGATTTATATATATATATATATATATATATATATATATATATATATATATATATATATATATATATATATATATATATATATATATATATATATATATATATATATATATATATATATAATCATATCATAATTTTTTTTCAGGTTTCAATTTGACTTTCGAACGTTGATTGCCTTTCTTGGGGGTTATTATACGATGATTGGAACATTAGTAGTACTCATTCAATTAAAGTTTCAAAAGGAATCATTCTCTCCGATGGAAACCCATGGCCCCTTTCTGATCATCTCATTTGGAGCATTCTGCGTGACTACATCCATTTCAGGGATTATGTATTATACCATGAATGACTTCATGTCCCCTGCTTATGACATGATACTATATGGTGCTTTTTGGTTCTCCCTAATCCTATCACATATGTCGCTTGTCATTGTTATATTGATCCCCCAAAAGCTGAAGTGGGCTGGATATACAATGTTATGTGTGCTCTTTATGGTAATGGTTGCATTTTACCTAAAAGGCCTCAAAAAGCTACCAAACAAGAAATATGTTGACAACCTGGAAGATCTTAACATGGTGTGAATAATTGTCTCATCGTCATATATATATATATATATATATATATATATATATATATATATATATATATATATATATATATATATATATATATATATATATATATATATATATTAATTATAGTTGTCTAATCATACAACTTCAACTTATGTAATATGTTATTTCTTATGCAACTTTGCAACAATTATATTTATGTTATTTTATCATTATTTGTGGTGATGGTTGATTTTACTTTTAAGCCTTACAAATTCTAATTGTCAAGAAATACGCCAACAACTTGGAAGCTTTTGAAATAGTATATATATATATATATATATATATATATATATATATATATATATATATATATATATATATATATATATATATATATATATATATATATATTATATTATATATATATATATATATATATATATATATATATATATATTATATTTTATATATATATATATATATATATATATATATATATATATATATATATATATATATATATATATATATATATATATATATATATATATATATAAATGGGAAATTTACCCAAGAACAATAACCAGGTAACCAATAAATGTGTTTTTTATATGATTAAAAAGGTGTAGTATAATGGCTAAATCATGAAAATGTTGGAAGTACATTGTGTTTTTATATATTTTGTGTTATATATTTTGATGAGTAACGAGAAAAGACAAACATTTATTTAGAGTGTAAAATTCTAATTCTATAGTGTTGGTATTTGTTCCCATTCTGTTGTGCTAGACATCTCAGGTTGAATTCTTCGAGTTCAACAATCTTGTTTAGAATTTCATAAATAAGGATCCTATTTTTATTGATTAGGAAGTTCAAAAAGATCACATAAACATCCTTTTCTTATTCTTTGCCGATCCGGAATATTTTTAAATAAGAAGTAAAATATGAGTAAACTATTATTAAGTTCTGGAAAATATGTATAATCAACACTTGTTTCCAAGCATTATTTAGGAAGGGAACATGCCAAATGTACTCTAGATGTTGCACAACGTTATGTCAGATGTTAAACTTGCTATAGAACTGCACAATAATTGAGAAATATGGTAAATATATATATATATATATATATATATATATATATATATATATATATATATATATATATATATATATATATATATCAACAAACTTTTTTTTTATTTTGTTTATTATAACATCCTACTTGAATTTCTTTTTATTATTATTGTAGTTTATTTTTTTTCTATTATTAAGCATGCCAATCTGAAATGGCTACCTAGTTAACAATATGCTTTCAACGTCTTTCTTATTAGAACATGTTGTTTTTAGGAACCTAATAAATTGTAATAATGAAAATTGCTTTGTATTTTGATGCATTGCTATAAATGAGAACGTTTTAAAATATAATTATTTAAAAATAAAAATTGGAAGGATATAGTGCTAGGATAAGGAAATCAAAAGGAACACATTGCTATTTCTTGCTGTTACCCATTAGAAATAAAGTGTTGCACGAAGTATGATTAAATAACAACATACATTACTGATTTGTTTATTATAGCATCCTACTTTCATTTCTTCTTATAAAATCTGGGAAGTTGAATTTATTCTTTGAGATGTACCGCCAGTGTTGATTATAGGAACAATTGTTGGCATTTATATAAAGTACACATTGCCATTTATTTAAGGCTACTTAAAGCTTCGTTACCTTTTTAGTATTTAAATCCTTATGTGATTCTCATCTTTTGAGTTGATTTTTGTGATCTATTTGATTTTCATCATCTAATGAATGTTAAAGATGATGATGCTTATATAACTGAATGGTGATCTAAAGAAAGTTGGCCCCTGTTATCAAATTTTAGTCTTACTTATCCTACCAGGCATTGTAGTTATGCATTTTAAAATCTTTTGTTGGTTGATTCTCTTGAAACCTTTCCATAATCTTATTCTGGACTAGAATTGTAGTGACTTAAACTTGGGGTGACATTAATACCACTCAAACTGGGCACCACTCTAGTTTTCTACCAAAAATAACCTCCCTTTAGCACAATAAATCCATTATCGGCCAGTTAATTTCTTTATTGGTGAAACCTGAAACTCGAGCCTATGTGGAAGAATGTAAACCTAACGATAAGATTCAAAATACTAAAAATGAGCATATAAAATAAATAAGAACAAAAATAAATTAATCATATCGACATACACTCTGTATCAATGAACTTTGTTTACTTTCAATGACACAGTAGTGGTTCTTGAACATGAGATCACGCATAGTCTTTTGCAACTGTTAATTCATCTATCTAGTTATGCATTTATAGGTGACTTTTCATCATGTAAAAACTTGTTGCTCTTCAATGCTTTTTTGTAATTTGAGGGCTATAAAAGGTAATTGATTACCTTTTCAAGTGGGTGGTCTTTATCCAATAATAATGCAACGGTATCTGATGTTGTGTAGATGAATTCTAGAGTTCGTAATTCACTCTTTAGTCTATCTGTAATTCTCTTTATAGATGCTAAATTAAAGCTTTGTATATATGAAATAACCAGATTTACATGGGCATTTGTACTTACTTCTTTTACACAATTTGCAAACACAGGTATGTCTTTTGATTGCTCTAGGAGAATTCTTACGTGGCTCATGGTACAAATGATTACATTTCTTAAATTATATCCTAAAAATGATGGTAGTATATGGTTTACCTTAGAATCTATAAATTTGTGTGTCCACTGTTGGTACCACACACGAATTTACACAAGTATGACAGATAATAAACTGGCACATAGGATTTGAAACTAAATCTTTGTTGTTGAGGTATAATTAGAGAACAAACTCTAATTAATAGACAAACTCTCCTAGCGTTCCCGATGCTGAAGAACTGTAACACCCGGCTTTTAAAACAAAAACACCCCTGAAAATTTTTCATTTAAAACAAAGGTTTCAATACGTAAAACCATAACAAAAGGGGTATATCTTATTAAAAACGGGTACAAGTGTATCAAGGAGAGTATAAAATATCATAATCTCCTTTGAAGCCGGGCTGCTACTGACAGCATCTATAAGTCCCACTCCTTTAGTCACGTACTCTATTTTTTCCCTTATCAGGATCATGCTAACCTGCAAGGACATTTAACAAATAACATGAGCTATAAAGCTCAGTGAGTAATCATATCTGCAAATAACATGTATAAGAAATACATTCATATATAATACTCTATATATAATAAGTCTTTTTCTACTCATCTTTTCGATATCAAGTCCCATTTTATAGCCCCTTCCGGCTAACCGTATATCTCTATCTGGATATCAGATCCAAACTCCTAGCCATACTGGCTGACCATATATCTCTTAGGATTTCACATCCTACTGCATAGCCTTACAGGCTGAACCATCATAACATATGATTATCAAATCACATCAGTTATTTGCACATTTAATCATATCTAACCATTTCTGTCCCCTGTTTCTTAGTCACAATCGGCTGCACCATATTTCCTGGCTATATAAGCCACACCAAACAGTTTCAACATTTATATCATAGCCATATAGGCCGCACCAGTTGGATTTAATCATCCAATATCATAGCCATATAGGCCGCACCAGTTGGGTATAACATTTTATTTCATAATCATTTATGGCTCACGAGTTTGCCCCGCTTTTGCCTAGACTCACGGCTCCGTTCTTGTCATTTCATTGACTCACGGCTTACCTGGTATTGTCTTTTTACTGACTCACAGCTCCGTTCTTGTCATTTCATTGACTCACGGCTTATCTGGTATTGTCTTTTTACTTTTATTATTGACTCACAGCTCCGTTCTTGTCTATCGCAGACTCACGGCTTATCTGGTATTGTCGTATTAATGACTCACAGCTCTGTTCTTGTCTATCGCAGACTCACGGCTTATCTGATATTGTCTTTTCAATGCATCTGTAAACTGTCAAACTTGTCCCCCAAAACAGTTTCAACCTGTAACAGTTCAATCAACACATATCATATATGATATAAGTGAGATTACTCATCTGGATACTTGCTGCATTTAATTCCGGTTGTTTCTTGCCTTTGCATACACCACAACCATTTGTCCCATACCTATATATTCATTTATATACCAAAGGATCATAGGTTAATCACCATATCAGTTGACTCTACTACACAAGAGTCCAATATAATACAATTGGGGATCATTTCCAATCATTTTCGAGCAATAACCATCATTATAAAAATTTAATACACTTCCCGAAATACGCGTATTCTACTACAGTACCTTCGGGAGGTCGTATTCTCATTTTAATAATTTTCCATGAAGTTTCATACAATTTTAGACCTATGTTTAAAATTTCAGGTCAAACGGACAAGCCTAGCATCAGAATCAAACTTGGAAATTGCTCAAAATGTTAACAGAAGGTTTTGTGCTTCTGACGCGAGATCGGGTTGCGATCTCCATGTAGATCGCGTCGCGATCTACTACTGCACAGACTCATCTCACGATTTTTATGCTACAAATTCCCATTTTCTCATATTAAGTGCTTAATACCCTACTTAATCGGTAGGGGTTTGTTCCAGGACCAAAACCCTTCATTTACTTCAAGTTTTAAACAATGGAATTGGTGATTCCAATCCATTTCCAAAAATTCCCGTTTTTCACATTTTTTGTCCAAAACCGAAATTATTCAAAATTAATCACTTCTACTGATTATTCTCATCTCTAGCAACATCTGGAACTCATTAGAACCCATTAGAATCCACTGGATCATATAAACATGTATTCTAGGGTTATTGAGCAAAGTTCCAAATTTTCAACAATAACAACATACTTTAATGTTTTACCCATATGCTTACAACATAAACATGTTGAAGCTTAAAAATCATGTGAACCTCTTGGATGATAACTGGAATTTAAATTTCCAATCCATCCCGTGAAGAACACATCAATTACTTAGGTTAGAAGCTCAATAACTAACCTTTATTGCTTGCAAACTTCAAATTCCAAGCTATGATTTCGATTCCATGCTTCAACTCCTGTGAACTTCCAGAAGTTAGCTCTCAAAACCAATTCCCGATTCTTCTCAAACGTTCAGCCACAAATGGAGAGTCAACTCTCCTATTTATACCTCCAAACTTTACAAATTTAGTCCCTAAGTTCATTTTCTTGAACTTATGGCACTTTTCTCACATTTTATTACAATAAAACTTTCATTCTTTATATTTTTGCCACAAGCAAACAATATTTTTACATGATTGGTCCTTTACATGGTCAAATGACCAAATTACCATTCTAAGGTAAAATGACCAATTTACCCTTTTATTATATTTACATATAAAGAGTATATTGGTGTTACAAGAACCGAGGTGCTCATGCTACCGAACGAACGAGCACGCTATCAAACATTCCCAGCTCACACCTTCCAGGTTGATCTACCGCACGCGCCACCCCTACTACTTACCCCAACTTGTAAGACCCATTTTCTTTTAAGATGCTTATTAAGGTAAGTAGAGTAATTACCTTATAGATGGTATGGTTTTAGCTATGAGTTGCGTAGAGTCGTATGACGATCTTTTGTGATTGCCTTTGAGTTTTGAGATGTGTGATGAGTAAGATGAGATTAAAGCCTTTATTACGTACGAATCTTGGTGTGATTATGATTAGTTAGAGTGTTGTATGAGTTTGGGTGGTTAGAAACTCATTTGGAAGAAGTTTGAGCCTTAAAAGTGCCAAAAAGTTGAATTTCAGACTTACACGGGTCGTGTAGATTCTACACGGGGTCGTATAGAATCCTGCAGTAAGCCTATAATTGAATTCTAAAGTTACACGGGTCGTGTAGAATCCTGCAGTAAGCCTATAATTGAATTCCAGACTTACACGGGTCGTGTAGATTCTATATGGGGTCATGTAGAATCCTGCAGCAAGCCTATAGCTGAAGCGGTGGATCTACACGGGTCGTGTGGACCTGCAGACTATATATATATATATATATATATATATGCTGATCTAGGTATAACTTCATTGATAATTAAATATATGATAAGAAAACATAATATAAGATGGATTTGAAAGCTTTAATCTAAATACATAAACTCCCCCAGGATCCCTATGAATGAAGTTCAGTGTAATACCCTGATTCTGTATCTTTATTAAGTTGTAATTCGTGTACAAACTATAAAATTCTATAAGATTCATTTACTTTCATCATATATTTGAATCCAACAAAATTTTGTAAGCGGAATTACGTGGAACACTACCTCAACAACATTTATTACAACCAAAATTTTTGTTGATAATTGATTAAAATATTAAATATGTTATGTGGTCCTCACTCCTTTGATCACATACATATATATGATATATGTAAGTTTTAAATTTATTGATATGTTACGGCATAATGATTTAGCATAAACATTCTACGCGTTTTTGGGGTTAGATCCACGTCTCTCTATGCTTCCCCACGAGTCTCCAGGGTTAATTTGACACAAAATCGCCTTATTTTGCTCTCAAAATCGAAAAGGGAATTTTTCTGCTCGAAAATGAGGTTTTCTGCATATATATATATATATATATATATATATATATATATATATATATATATATATATATATATATATATATATATATATATATATATATATATATATATATATATATATATATATATATATATATATATATATATATATATATATATATATATATATATGCAGAAAACCTCATTTTCGAAGGGATAATCGGTGATTTTAAGGATGGAATTATCCTCATAATCAAAATTAATAAGAAGGGATAAATAGGTTTGAATTGATAGATAAAGGTTTATCTTATTTGAATTCAAAAAGGTTTATCTCTAAAGACTTATCTGCAACCACCTGGAAAACTATAAATAGGGAGCCCCATACCCTTATTTCTGCGCCACTTTTCTCATTCCATCTCTCTGGATTTTGTCCCCTCCCTCTGGCTCCCTGGGTGTGATCTCATTTGAGGCAATGCATTTGCGTTGCTTAGCTTGCAAGAAACAACTAAAATGTTAGTTTTTCTGTATTATTTCTTTTAGTAATTTTTGTTTGGCCTTTAGGAATTTATTTACATGTTCAAAGATAGAAAACATAGATCCAAACTAGGTTGCATGTGAACTTAGGGTTTTAGTTCATATATTTGCATAAAACCTTTCAGTGGTATTAGAGCATTTGGTTGTTTTCTTATTGAATTGCTGTAATAGTTTTTCCTAAAATTTAGGGTTTTTTGTTTCTAAACCCTAAATAGGGGCAATCGATTTTTAGGGTTAGGGTTTTTGAAACCCTAGCCCCTCCCCTTTATATTTTCGATTTTTGCTAGGGGTTTTAGAATGTATTCTATTTTTGGTAACTTTGATTATTTAAAAATTGGATAACCTTAAACCCATTATTTGCTATATTTCGATATTTAGGTGTTTAAGATAGGTTTAAATTAATTTGATTAATTTGTGATACATATATGGATTTAATTAATTTAATTAATTATTTAATTAAAAGATAAATTAAATCATTTAAAGGTTTAAATTTAATTTTAAAATTAATAGTTAATTTTTTGAAAATTAAATAGATAAACCAGAAATATTTTAAAAGTTTAAAATATTTAATTTGAAATACCTATCTGGATTTAATTAATTTAATTAATTGTTTAATTAAAAGATAAATTAAATCATTTAAAGGTTTAAATTTAATTTTTAATTAACTGTTAATTTCAAAAAAATTAAATAGATAAACCAAGAATATTTTAAAAGTTTTAAAATACATCTTATATATATTATAATTAAAAGTTAATATTATATGTATAAGATAATTAGTCAGTCAAATCAATAGTAGGCCTCATTCACGAAGCTGATCTATAAGGAGGGTATAAGGATACTGCCTATAAAATGGCGGTCTAATGGGTGTCCACTCTCACCCAACGCTCTCTTGATCAGTGGAGGGTCGTTAGCCGAACGGGTTTGATAGGACAACTTAATATCATTAAAAGTATAATCTTATTAATCAAAGTATTAGAACAGTTTTATAAAATCTCAAATCTAGTTACTTTAGGAAAAATGTGAAAAGATGCTAATCCATGGAATTCCACATTACACTTTATGAGACATTAGTGGAGCGTGTGTGGTTAACCGGCACACTAATAGGGGCTCATAAAGAGTGGTAATGGGTTTCTCATGATTTATCATTGTTGATGGAGCGTGTGTGGTTAACCGGCACATCAATTAGAGATGATAAATGACATTGAGGTTACCGAGCATATTTGCATGGTTATTCACATCTAGTTTGTGATCCTCGGCATCCCAGTCACAAACAGTAGAGCATATCCGAGATTAAACATGTCATTGAACAGTTCAATGAATCTCACAGATCTAGGAATTTCATAAGATTGAAATTGATAAATGTATATCTACCTTAATGACCACTGTGTTGTGATTACGGCATCCCTCTTCACAGCATAGTTGGGGTATTTTGAGTCCTAGCCTTGTTAAATAATATAATTGGGTAATTGTTTAAGAAGGATTAAAATTAAACTAATAAATTCAAATTTTATAGATGTCTAAAGAAAGTGTCATTCTCCTCCTTATCTTCCTTCACCCATTTCTGAGAGTTTCAGAAAGCACCTGTTAAATATGGTAAGGCTGACTGGCCTGAACTATGTGGCATGGCTTCTCAAATAGAGAATGGTTCTTAGTTTTGATAGCATACCATATATGATTGAGTGTCCGCTCCCCAAAGCATGGCATCACACAGCAGCTTGTGATGAGCATGGCTCATTGACTAGAGATATCAAGGAAGTTCGTTGCCTCATGCTATTGATCATTGACCCCGAGTTCCGCAGGGATTTAGAATTCCTGGGGTCAGATGAGTTAGCACAGCTGGTTGAGGAAAGGTTCCGAGAACCGGTTGAAAATGAATGAACTAGGATCTTCAAAGAGTTTGAAGTGTGCAAACTAGAATGAAGTAGCACCCGTTTGCATGTTCTCGAGATTGAGGGATACATAGGCGAACTGTATAAAATTGGTCCCCCCCCTTTTGATCGGGAGTTAAGCATTAGCTCGACTCGCTGATCTGTTCATCTAGATGTACAGAAAGGGAAACCAGGGTAAGACTATCATGGGAATGCATTCAATGTTGACTCTGTAAGAGTCGTTCATGGAGAATCATAGTTCCATTAATTCAGCTGCTTCGGGATTGAGTCAGTAATAAGGCACATCAAGAAATGATCTAGATCGTCTGGACCGGTTCTTCGATGTCTCAAACTGGGAATCCACAAGGTGGGACACAGTCACAGAAAGATTGGAAAAATGCTCCAAAGCCGAAAGGTTTGGCAACTCAGGAATATCTTAAAACTCAGAACTCCTGATCCTTAATTCCTTGATATAGGATGTGTATCACACATCTAGTATGCATGGACTCTGTAGGATGCAGGATGTTGTTGTATACGAGCATATTCGGTTTGGATCTGAAGCTCATGCAGTTTTGGATTTTAGTAAGATATCATGATCTTGTTATTAGCCTATTAGATGCATGCGACATTATCTGTCATATAGTACATTGTTCAAGGATATTTTGGTTTTATAAAATGTTGATTTTCTTTTAATACATGTTTATTTAAATTACCCTTGAAAATGTTGTATGAGTATATAACTTGAATGTTGATACATCCAAAGTGTTTGGATTCATGAATTGTGTCCTCTATGATTGTTAAAGTAAACTTTATAAGGATTAATTCAACCAAAGATCCAGTTGGACTGGACTTTGGAATCATTTGACTTAGAGTCACATGATGAATTGAGTTCTTAATAAAATCATTTGTAGCAAGAAATTAATCACCCAAAGATCCAGTGGATAGGATTTTGGAATCAGTTGGCTTAGAGTCAGGTGATGATTGCATTTCTTGAACAAAATTAACAAAGTCATAAATTTACATAGAGATGTAAAAGACATTAAGATTATGAGCAACGGACACATTAGTTACTGTGTATTGCTCGAATCTTCGAAAAGAACACAATTAGTTATACTTCTCGATATTTGTCTATTAGTATGACGAATATGGCTTCGCTTATCAGAAAAGCGACTGACTTGAAACCTTGAACAGTTCAAGAACTTCAAAGGAAGTATAAGATCAACAAGAATTTGAGTGACAACATAAACTGAGAAAATGTTTCACAGTATATCCTCTTCCAAGAACAGTAATGGTTATAATGTGTCCTAGGGAAGATGATGGAACATTGGTCGAAATAGTTCGATCCTCGATGTATGAGATACATCTTCAATTAGTTTCCGATGAATTGAATATTCAACCAGTCAGACCATAGAAACCATATTCCGACAACATCTTACACTAAGTAGGTTATGCAGACACTGTCTGAAATGTAAAGCTGGGATCGTCCCACTTGTACATAGAATGTCCTGGGTCATGTAACGTTCGTCCGAACCTCATGACTAGCCTGAACCTGATCAGTAATGTCGTTTCATTAGCTATCCCGCTGTACCTGTGAAAGAAGAGCTCTTTTAGAAAGGACTCATGTTCTAAGGAAACAGTGGGAGTTAGGACAGTCCTGAATGAGTTAAGGATTAGCCAATTGAAAGAACCTTTAGTCATCACTAGGCCTTGACCAGGAATTGGATTCCTGTCAAACCTGACATACTCTTCTCTTAACCAGTAGTATTGACCACCGTCATAAGTAGTTATGATCTGGGTGACATACCGATTAGTGGTAAAATACTAAAGTTGGTACGGATAAGCAATCCGACTACTTGGAAGCATTGGTGAGCCCGATTGCTGCCAAATAAGAGAACCTTAGGGCGAGATACAATCTATGTGACATTTTGACTGATTTTACAACTGGTCTAATAACCGGTGGGAGTAATTGAATCATCAAAAAGAAAGCAACATAGATAGAGATGTACTTACAGAACATTTGGTTGAATGAGACGATACTCAGAGTCAAGTAATTGATTCCGAAAGAAGACTCTCAATAGAAGATGAAATTCGAATGGATATTGTTTAGTAAAGCTGCACCTTGTGAGTCGTTAGTTGAGCATGTGTGGTTTACCAGCACACTAATAGGGACTCACAAAGAGCGTGCCAATACAAAGGTACATGGGCCCGGGATTAATCCCACGGGCATCTCGCAAGAAAGGATATTCGGATTCTCAAAAATATGCCAAAAGTTTGGATTTTGTGAATAGCCTGAAAGATTCCAGTAACTATGTCAGAAAGGTTTGGACTTCGGATTCTCAAAATGTGCCAAAAGGTTTGGATTTTATGAATAATACGAAAGAGTCAAAGCCAGTGGGAGTCTCGTTGCCTATGACTGTATGTTGGGAACATCTCTTATCATTACAAAGTGTAATGATTTGACATTAAGAGATGATTCACTACGAAATACTTAATAGAGATACAGCGTACTCAAGTGGTTGTGAACATCTATAGATAGATCAAAAATCTGCCAATATGATATTGATGAGATTCAAGATGCATAACCTCAGGAAAAGAGTTTCCTATTATTGCAAAGTGTGATGACTTGGCATGAGAGATATAAAGAATGTGCAACATACTCACGTAGTTCACAGACATCTATCGGATAGATGAAATCGTCAGTATAGACCTAGCCATTGTAAGCATGATCTTGATAAGATTCAAGATGCATGAGAAAGAGTCTCTGAAAGGAAATAGTTTTCTGGAAAGTCATGACATAGATAATCTATAGATTCTGAAAGGGTTTGGAATAAGATTAGATCGAGTTCCACGAGCTTTTTGGATCGATCAGAAGAGTCATGAACATGTCCTGATGACTTAATGCTTGGAGCATAGTAAGTTGGATTCAGGATATAGTCTGGCTGGAAATACTGTATGGATTTTTTGAACACACGTGAGAAATCATTGGGAAATGGTTGGGGTGAATATGGTAATAATAATTCGAAAGGAGTTTCAAATCGGTAATTATTAACATCAGGACATGGTGTTTAAGGACTTCATGGTTAAAGAGTTTCGTTGGTATTCGAAAGGAGTCGCACCACACGTCACCAGAATGGAGTCGTAAGGGAGAAAGACAGAATGAAAAAAATTGAGATGTCATCGGAAGAGTATCCGATTGGATTATCTGCAATGAAGTGTATAAGTGTAAGACACTTTTGAATACATAGAAAGAGTAAAAAGTTCATGTAGACATAGATATAAAACTTGAATTGAAAGTTTAAAAGAAATCTAGAAACCGATAATAGTTTTATGACAATATCCGACTTGGTGATTACCTCGTGAAGACTTGGCAATAAGCAAGAGTAGCTGCCAGTCAGATCTTTATGTTTCGCTTTCGCATGTTTTACTTCCCGAATAATTTAATTATTCAGAAGGTCCACAGTCGCTCATACTTTGGGAAGTAAGTATTGAATGAATACTGTCATGAATTGGTTTGTAGACTGTCTAAGGAGTTAGACATAGCAATAGGATTGCTACAACATTCATGAGTACTTAGAAATAGAGATTTGAGTATTGGATAAACCCACGCTTAAAGAATTGCTTCATGGATTACATCACGAGTAATTTTGAGACGATAATATCTTATGGTCTTGAAGTGGAGACATATGAGTTGAAATTTACAAATCGGTTGTGCATTGATAGTGCGTAAACGCATCGGTAACTCGATGTTATAAAACGTATTGTTGTGCACAATTTTGATGAGTAAAAGACACAAGCATATGAGTCGAAGCTTTTTCGTTCCTTGACCCTGATGGGAAACAGATATCTGTAGGCCTCTCGATGATTTTGAAGTTGACTAAAGTGCTGGCCAGCCAGGACTGAATAGATGTGTTCAATTAGAAGTCTTATGTCATATGCAAATCGGAAATCGGGAAACAGAGTACCAGACATATATTGATCTCAATCCATGTCTCATGTCCAAAAATATCTTGTTGGACGAATGATCATATGATCACTTATCTATGGACAGAACTGACTAGGTCAGAGTTCAGCAGCAGTTTCTAGGAAGCTACAGTCTGCTAATTAATTAGAGGTTAAATTAGTAATTATAGTCATAGACTTATCCAAGTGGGAGACTGTTGGATTAGGTGTCTAAGCCATGACTAATAATTTGTATTTACCTAATTAATAGAAGCAAAGTCCATTTGGGTTGCCCTCATAGCTGGAGGTTTGGCAGAAAGTTCTAGAGAGATAAAGATTGATTTATTATATGATTAATAAATCAATAAAAATAAAATAAATAGTTTATTAATATATCAAAGTGATAATATATTAATTCGAAACTATATTAATTAATTAGAAATTAATATGGAATTAATTAGATTTAATTTAGTGATTAATTTGATTAATTAAAGGTGCAGCGGCTGTTTTGTAAATACTCAATAGTTGAGTAGTGACTGTCCAGGTGGAGTATTAATTGGCGATTTTAAGGATGAAATTATCCTCATAATCGAAATTAATAAGAAGAGATAAATAGGTTTGAATTGATAGATAAATGTTTATCTTATTTGAATTCAAAAAGGTTTATCTCTAAAGGCTTATCTGCAACCACCTGGAAAACTATAAATAGGGAGCCCCATACCCTTATTTCTGCGCCACTTTTCTCATTCCCTCTCTCTGGATTTCGTCCCCTCCCTCTGGCTCCCCCCGGGTGTAATCTCATTTGAGGCAAGGCATTTGCGTTGCTTAACTTGCAAGAAACAACTAAAAGGTTAGTTTTTCTTTTAATAATTTTTGTTTGGCCTTTAGGAATTTATTTACATGTTCAAAGATAGAAAACATAGATCTAAACTAGGTTGCATGTGAACTTAGGGTTTTAGTTCATAGATTTGCATAAAACCTTTCAAAAATTTCAACATGTTAGTCAATAATATATATCACAATTCTTCAATTTTTAGGCTATAAATATCACTCCAAGGTTATTTCATTTTTACGTATAAACCACAACCAATTACATTGCTCTCCCCTGTTCTCTTCACACAAAGAGTTTACAGATGGCTAGAGCATATGTACTTGACAAAATTACATTGATGCTAAATAATTATGAGAAAGGAAAATCTAAATAATCATCCAACTGATATGATTACCTTCGCTACATACTTGGTGTCATCACCCCTTCTCTTGACTTTGACGTATAATCAATGAACATCATGATACTGAGTGAAATCAATAAATAGAAATCAAGAAAAGTATTATTGACATGATAAAAGTGAAAAAACTTACTTGTGTGTTGTGTTCCACACAGTGGCCATTTGTCAAAAGCTTCCTATTACCTATCATGAAGCACCACATCAACAATGAATGTAGTAGCCGTGTGTGTGTTATATGCAGAAAATAGCAATGGACTTTGTACTTTGGTAAGTGGCTTCCAAGGTTAAAATGACCATTTTTCAAAAAACTAAACTTGCTTTTTTTTTTGGGGGGGGGGGGGGGGGGGGGGGGGGGGTTAGGTGTCCAGTTTCATTCGAAAATTTGTATCCAACATCAATCTTAATCGACACAAAACAAATCGGAAATCTAAAAATTTGGATAAGCTTTGAAGAAGATCAGAAAACACTACTACAAATGTGTTATAACTTTTCCCCCTTTTTCTTAACATTGCATTTTAGTCAGGGATCAAAATTACAAAACTCGACAACTTCAAAATTACAGCAAGTTTAGGTCTATTATGAAAATCATATTAGCAAAAGTTGAAATGAACAAACAGGGATCAAAATCATATTGAAAATAATGCTCAATGGGCCACATGAAGTTGTCGAGGTTTGTAATATTGAAAATAATGCAACAATCATCCATTAAAAACAAAGAAAATCATAACACAGCCAAATATAAGCTCAATGGGGCAGAAATTTATAAAAAGGAACTAACTTGAGAGCAAAGCACACCTTTGGTTACCTAATTTCGGAATCGGGAATCGTATGGTGGACTTATCTTTTGGTGTTTTTATCCCTATCATATCTGTTTGTAGTGAAAGTAACGCCCGTTTTGCCTATGGATTTTCAGTTCATCTCCTCGGTAGCGACTTTGGTACTAAGGAAAAATGTGAGAAATTTCCAGGAAGAGATAGAGGCAGAGATTAAGACAAGTGATGAAAACAGTGATGATGAAGGTTTATTTTTTGTATATCTGGGATGTGTGGTACGTGTGTGTGTGTGTGTGAGTGGGTTAATTTAGGGTTTTTTTAGAGAGAAGGCTTACAGAGAGAGTTCCCATAGCCTAAACAGGTGATTAACTGCTGTTAATATTGTGCCTCAATTTGGCGAGAATCTGAATTTCGAAGCATTGATCGTCGTCCGAATGATTGTCGATGGAAACAACATCGGAGACGAAGAACCCTAATAGCGGTGGCAGTCTTTCCAAATCGATGATAGAGCAAGATACATCGTGCAAGAATGGAGAAGGTGTGGGAGGGACAGTGTCGGAGTCCTTGAGAGAAAGGAAAGAATAGTAAAATCACTGCTCCATGGAAATGACATTAGGCTAAGGAGTGTGGGAGACGGTGAGAACGTGAGAAGAAGGGAGAGAGTCAATGAAAATATGACAACTGGATGATGGGGGCGTTACGAGACCATCTCCGGAGAGACGCGTGAGAACGCCGGGAAATGCCACCTCAGGGACGCGGGTGTGCGTCCGACACACCCCAGCCTTAGGAACAGAAAAGCTAATATTGATAAATGTTATATACTATGTACGTTTGAGGGTCGTGCTTCATTTGAAAATACAACGTTATAATTGGATAGATTTTTAGAATATGTTTTAATAAGTAAATAGTTGAAAGTACAAACAAATTAATTTAGGATGTTATAATACAAAAATATATGTGAATACATTGCTATTGTTGCATTTAGCCTACAAAATGTTTGAATAAGAAAAGAAAAAAATTGTACATGGGTCAATATGCAAGTAATGTACGTGAAAACATATCAATTTACGTTATATTCCATTAACAAAAGAAACGAATTTAAACAGACGTAGCATAAAAAGGAATCCTAACGATTTAAAAGTCATCGACATATGAACCTCTTAAGTTGTATTTATTATAAAAATTGAATTATTATCTTTTATAAACAAACTTTGTAATCGTATCTAAAATGTTAACTAATTATGAAATTGAATAAAATGAAAAAACAAAGTCGCTGTTGGTCAACCTAATCCGACCCATCACCCATACAATTTAATATTATCGGTCAGATAAATGTATTCGTTAATTTTAAATAAAGCAAAATGTGATTGATCTTCCTATATTTTTTTATAGTTGTATCAGACATCAAAAAAGAAAAAACGTAATTGAATTTCTTCCATCCTCACCTACGAATAGTGAAATACATCAAACATGAAACTTGAAGGTATCCGACAGGCGTGTGTGGTTTGCTACGACAAAATTGGAACTCAAGATTCCACTCTATTGTGTGGAGGGTTTCCAAATGGGCGAAATTAAACTCCATAGGAATGGTACAATCCATGTTTGAAGAATTTCTCCATTAGTAGAGAGTGGGAGGAATTCATATGGCATGACTAATTATGATCTCTTTTATCCAGTTTCTTTCATGTGTAACATTTGTTTAAAAAAAATTCTAAGCAACTCGACATATACGACAGTTACACTTAATTTAAAATTTTATGCAGAATTTGTATTCGAGCACAAAACATTACATCAATAAACAATAATAAGTAGCTCAGAAAATAAGTTCCGCTTATTTCTTATTAGATTCACTACATAAAAATGGTTTAAAAAGTAAAATTTTGAAAGATGAAAACATATAAAAATGCACAACATTAAATGTATTTGAGCCTTCGAGAGGAACCCTTCTTTGATCACTCTCTTACGGTTACGGGTGATGCAGCAAGTTGCATTCTTCCACTTGATTTCAAAAGTCCTTGCCAAACTGTTGCAACATGTAAAACAGTCAATTCCATTCCTGCAAAAATGGCAAAATTTTCTCTACTTTTTTAGTCAAGAATCCTAACGACAAATATTATGGTACATGGATATAATCAACTTTAAGATGGTTAAAAATTAAACATTATTCTGTTTCTTGAAAGTTTTATATATGAGAATATGAAGATGCTAGAATTCAACAGACATATCAGATTTTTTAGAGCTATTAAATTGTATATATAAGCAAAATTATTGTTCAAATTTATGCACTATACAAGAACTATGTAAAGCAAAATAGGCAACGACTTAATAACTAACAGTTTATCCATTGAGGCAATTGGTCAAACGGTTACTTAGGGTATGCTAATGCTTTAAGCGGTTCTTCAAAATAAAGAGCAATATCAATCAAAAACTCCAATATTTCAAACAAGTTGAATCTATATTGGGTATTTCAGGGCATAAAAATCATTGAAAAAATAAACCTTTCTTATACTATTGTAGAAAAAAATTATGAGGATAAGAAGATTTAGAATACAAGGACAGATAACCTTTCATTCAAGAGTTGAGAGTCGACGATACTCATCTTCCAGAGACTTGATTTCAGGTAAATATCTTTTAAACAAGGATGATGATTCCTGTGAACCCTCTCACTTCACAAATGCAAACAAAATTCAAAGTTAAAATTGAAGAAAACGTATCCCATCACCATTTTTCTTCATAAAAAATCAAATAAGTTTGCATGAAAACCCCACTACCGTTTCCCTTGAAAAGAAATCAAATTACCCTGACTTCCATCTAGGGTTTCGCCATTGCGGCGCGAAAAGATGCCCCAAACGGGAAACACACGTTGTCTGAAGCCTTTTGTATATATACGTATATTATGTGGCTACCAATCACAAACTTTTGTAGATGATTTGATCGGGGGTGTAGTTGGAGAGAATGTCATGGATGATTTGATCGGGAATATGAATTTGAAGGGTTGTGATCTAATCGGAAAGGGTATGACATCGTTTAAAGAATGAATAGGTGGCGCAAGGAGTGTCCTCTAACAAACCCAATACGCAAAGGAGAAAAAAAGGGTTTTCATATATAGTAATGACATAATAAGACATTATGTTTTTGTCATAACTCATTGCAACACACCTTATTTTGTTTTTTGTTTGTTTTTTTTTTTTTTTGGCCTCCTTTGCACATCCACGACACATGGATAATACATGATAAATATGTAACAACCACACGGATCTCAAAACGGTATATTTATTATATGAGCATACTGTTATAAACGCGACTATTACAAAAAGTTCACTAGAGAAGATGGTCGAATACACGGATTAGATATTTACAATCACAATATATACCATCGAAATGAAGAGAAAATCATGCCTCAAAATTCAAAATTCTTGTTAGATTTCTTTGGATTAACACATTCAGATTTCATCCAACCAATTTTATGCTTCACATTGTCATACACGATCAAATTTCCACGCATTGAGATGTCTGCAAACCAAACACACGAAACCCATGTTAGAAAAAGTCTACCCAATTATAGCATTCTACTTTTAACTTTTTTTTTTTGTATTTAATTATAGCGGTGAATTTGTATATAGATGGCATTGCTATAACTAGGTATGTTTTTCAAAGTACAATGCTAAATAGAATAAATAAAAGTAGGATGCTATAATAAACAAAATATCAAGAAAGTATTCGTACCTCCAAGAACAATATGTGATCCATCAAGAAAATCACTACCATCAAGAATACCTAAGCACACATTCCCCTTGTTCTACATACACAAAAAGTTTTGCATTAGATCATAGTGGTTTTGTCATATTAAATCTAGGGTAAAATTCTTACACTTATGACCAAATAGCCCTCAGGAGGTATCCTTAGATTTGTGGAAATACTCCACCATTTTCTTCCAAACTCAAGATTCAACGGTTTGAAGAATTTGCTAACATCTTTGATAGATCTATAAGCAAGTCAAAATTTATAACTTTAAAGATAATGCAAGAAATAGTACTTTCGTTTATTTGTGTATTATACATTTCTTTTTGTTACAATATTGTACCTTAATGGAGTTTTAAATCGCCAACAAATGGGAAGTGTTGTATCTGAATCATCCTCAATGAAGCCATTATTGGAGACATCTTTAAGCTGCAATTTATATGCAAAAAGAATGACTTAATAGAGAAAGTAAGAAAAAGAAGTGTTTTTTCCATTGAATCTTAACTTTTTTTCTTCAATTTTGATGGATAAATAAGAAAAAGGGAGAGAGTTACTTACCATAGTTGTTAAATCAGAATAAGCTTGTTTTGTAAAGTATGTATATGAACTTCCACTATCAAAGACTATTCGTCCATTTGACTTTCTTTGACTATCTAAATTAAGTTGCTTTGATCCATAAGTCACTCTAGAAACTTCTGCAAGATAATTCCTTCACATAGAAAGCTAGATATCAATAATTGAAGTATATAAGAAAGGGCAAATATAGAAAAAAAATGTAGCTAATTCCTTCACATAGAAAGCTAGATATCAATCATTCTACTTTCAACTTTTTTCTTGTTAAGACGTTGTGCTTTGAAAAATCAAATTATAAAATTGTCTTTTGAAAATCAACCCGATAATGGAGTGAAAATTTGCTTTATATTTGGATGACATTGCTATAATTGTGTGTATTTTTCAAAGTACAATGTTGTAATAGGAAGAAATGAAAGTAAGATGCTATTAATAACAAATAAAGAAATGGAAATTCAAAGATTAAATGCTCACATGGAAGCATCATTGAGCATGGGAACCCAAGACATCTTGACTTGTGGCACATAGTCACCTCCTAAGAACATGTATCCACCACCTATTGACTCGGATGTAAGACAATGGCCAATCACATTCTCAATAATACCTTCTTTTGCTAATTGAGAAGGTAAGCTCACTTTAGCCCTACTAAGACCAAGAATCCCATCGGTTTTTGTCAAAGAGTTTAATAGCATGCCTTGTTGATCATATGCACACCTACAACACAACAACAAAAGATATCATTCTTTGTAAATAACAAACTACTGTCTACTGTCTACTGTCTACTGTCTACTGTCTACTGTCTACTGTCTACTGTCTACTGTCTACTGTCTACTGTCTACTGTCTACTGTCTACTTCTATTGTCTACGGTCTACGGTCTACGATAGAGTCTATTGTTGTCTATAGACAGTACAGTCTACGGTCTATAGACACTACAGTCTGCTATCTATAGACAATACAGTCTACTGTCTATTGATAGTACGGTCTATAGTATACAATCTACAATCTACTGTCTACGGTCTATAGACAGTATGGTCCACTGTCCACTGTCCATTGTCCACTGTCCACTGTGAATAAGGTGGAACAAGATGGGTCATCTCTCGTGTGTGCAAAAGACGTTAATGCCCTACTCATCCTTATCATTGAAAATAACCCTAGAAAGCTTGCCAGGTCCAGTCAACGGATACATATATATATAAGAGAAGAAATGTACCCGATGATAATTTTGGAATCAACCGATGTGTCATTTACATCTACTAGACGAAGGGAATCTCTTGAAAGTACCCCTAAAGAGGAGCTATGATCAGCATACTCGATTTCATAATCACACTGATTGCAAGATTCGCAAGATTCAGATTTGCTGGTTTTTTGGAAATCATAACAAAAAGAGTCCTTTGAAGATATCAAATTTCCTCTTGCAGGCTTGTAGTAAGGGTGCGCTCCCTGAGTTCACAATTCTTGTTATTGCAGCAGGATTTAAATACAAAATCGGTACAAAAACACTCAAAATTATCTTGCAAATCACTTGAGAGTTTAATTAAAGTTTTTACCTTGGAACAACTAATGCAAGGGGCATCACATTGAATCCATGTCAAGTCACTACCCGTATCAATGTCAACAAAATACGGTCTAGGAGGACTTCCAACAAGAATCTGTGTGTAATATAGCCTGTAAAATTATAGGGTGCTATAATAATCAAATTAATGAAAGTAAAGTACATTGCTATTCTTTGTTGTAAAAGATCGAATGAGTAAAGATTTAATAAAATAATGCACGTGTTCTTTTTCTCAATGGGAAGAAAGATTGAAACTTCTAAAGGAGACTTGGTAAACAAGAACAATGTACCCATCTAGAAAAGTATCTCCATTGATAGGCAAAACTGCAGTTTTACTAGATGTAACCTTGTTGGGCAACCCTCCATCATCAACAGGAAACACCGCTTTGTTAGAACCAAACATCACAAACTTCCCCAACTTAACCTCCATATCTCTCGATTTTGACGTTTCTCCGAAACCCAATTTAGGGTACAGTGGAAAAATGAAGGAATTCGGCTTTTTATCATCATTATCGTCTTCATCAACTTCGGTCAAGGATGCCGGACTGGTCAATTTTAGAAGACTTTGAGGGGATTGTAAGGAGCAAAAGGTTAGCAGTGCAAAAAGAGCGATACCCGTAAGAGTCCATGAGATTCTTCTTCTTGGGTGTCCCAAAAGGGTTCTTCTCGTATGAGATAATGAGATCGGAAGGTGCGATAAAGGTGCTGACGGCGGTGGCGGGGGTGGTGGTGGTTGTTGTTGTGGTGGATGATTTGGTTGGTTGGAGAGTGTGAAAGCGGTGATGGTTTTTCCTAAAGAAGGGTTGTCTGGCGGAGGGAGACTGATAAAAACGAATCCTGTTAATTTAGGCTGATCTTCATCGTCACCGGAGGCCATCTCCTTCTCTCTCTAAAACCAGATTACAGATACTGTGTATAGAGATGGAGATAGCGGTTAACGAAGAAAATGATGAATGGGGACTCTTCGATTTCTTCCGTCATAACTAGGAGACTGGAGGTACGACTCAGCTGCCCGTTTACTTGAAACAGAGGAAGTTGCAACGAAAGTTCTTCCATGGATTGATTTGACAATGACAGGCTACCGAACCTTGGAATTTCTACACGGTTTGAAGGAAATCGAGCCATCCAAAACAAAGAGATTAAAGATAGGATCGTGTTGACTATTGAATTCGTCGAACAAATGGGCCATAATTTCTCATGTTCTTATCACTTCATTAATAACATCATAAATATATTTTGGGTTACTTACAAAAATACCAAACGTTTCCGTACTATTATGTACAAGTATGCAATCAATATTTTTTTCTGTTAAATATATTATATATATTATATATATAAGTATATAATCAATATTTTTCAAGTTTTACAAAATGATCACCCGATTTAAAATACATGTTACAGACTCGTGTTTTGGATTTCAGATTAACTCGGATTTCGAGCAAGTTTTTAAATAAATAGCACTTCGAGACAATCATTTCCTGCCGCTTGTTCATAAAAGTAATGTTTATGAACTCTGTTAAAGTTGTTCAAGCTCCCAAATTAACGTATGCAGACAAAGAAATATCGGCCAGTGTGTAGATGCAAGTGTGATATTTCAGCTAGGTTTTTAGTTTATTGGAGTGAAAAAAGCTCATATTTGTGTTAGAGAAAATTACACGAATGGTCCCTATGGTTTGGGGTAATTTGCGTGCCTAGTCCCTAACTCTATTTTTTAACTCGGACCATCCTCAGTTTGGAAACTACTTGCACGCTTAGTCCTTCCGTCTATGAGGTGTTAAAACAAATCGTTAAAACACCCCATGTGCAAGGCACGGAAGGGTATTTTCGTCCTTTCCTTTATATGGTATACCAGCGCCAAATTAGAAGTTGTAGAGGTACGAATTCTCCGAACGATCATTTCATATCAAGAGAGGGTCGACACAGACACATACACAATCGACGAAAAACCTAAGAAAACCCTAAATCTAAAAGGTCAAGCGGAGGTTCTACAGATGGTTTCATGGCGTATTCGTGCAAATATGGCAGAAATCGATGTTGGAAGACGATACGGTAAGTGATACACTTATTAATCGTATGTATTTCTGATTTTCACAAACATAATCGATCTTTTCTGATTTTCACAAACATAATCGATCTTTTTTGAATGAACAGCTGGTCATCCAACCATTTTCTAGATTATTCTGAACCATGGTGGAGAGTTTACGAAGTTTCCTGGTAGAAAGTACATCAAAGGGCTGAAAAATTTTGTTGACCTGTTGGATAGTGACACCTTCTCTATTCACGATATCGATGAAATGATGGATGAGCTTGGTTATGTGGAAGAAGGTATCCCTCTCTATTATCACTTCAAAAGTCCTTTAGGAGATTTATATTTTGGGAAGTCACTGGGATGTCATGTAAACACGCAGTAGCTGCTATATGGGAGATGCGAAAGAACAATGAGGATGCAAGGATACCAGAATCAATGGGTTCACCCCATATACTGGTTGCGAACATGGAAGGAGATGTACTCCTTTACTATTGATCCAATCAACGATCGAAACATGTGGGAAAAGTCAAAATGTCCAACGAAATTGCTTTCTCCAAAGTACCATGTTCCAATTGGACGACCAAAGAAGAAAAGAAGGAAATCGGCTTTTGAAATTGATGATTGGGTTAAAGGCAAAAGGGTGTCTCGAGCACAAAAAACAGTTACATGTTCTAAATGTAACAAGGCTGGGCATAATGCAAGGGGCTGCAGTGGGAAGACTGATGGTGGTTTACGGGTTGCAAGTGTTAAGAAGAAAGGGAAAAAAGTTTGTGGTACTTAAGTAGTTTTCTTTGATGTTAGAACTCTACTTTATTTTCTAAGTTGGTTATGGTTATTTTGATGTGAAGAATGATGGTGGTCCATGGGTACTGACCTGATATTGGGATCTTTTGCTTTAGAACTCTACTTTATTTTCTAAGTTTGTTTTGGTGTAATATTGAACATGGTACTGACCTAATATTAGGATCTTTTGATGTAATTTCACTACTATGGGTTATTGTAAGACATGTTTTGTGTAATGAACTTTTGATGTAAATCCACCATGATATGGTTATTGTGTGATTATTAAGAGCCTGATATGGTTATTCTGCATGTATGGAACCTTTAGTTTGTTGTTATTGTAAATCCAATGGTAATTATCTTTGATTAAGACATATTAAGTCAATAGAGGGAAAAAGACGAAGAATTAAGATATTTTGATTAAGACATATTAAATCTAAAAAGGGGTAAAACCAACCAATGGTAATTATCTTTGACTATTTTACATGTATGGAACCAATGATAATTATCTTTGATTAAGACATATTAAGTCAATAGAGGGAAAAAGACAACGAATTAAAACAACCAAAATAGCCATTTTCCTTGATATCCAAACGGTTTGGTTACATTACATGAATCATCTACAATTACCTTTGAATACAACATACTAAGTCAATTGAGGGAAAAGACAACGAAGACAACATATTAACTCAAAAAAGGGGTAAAAACAACCAATTAATACAACCAAAATACCAATTTTCCTTGATATCCAAACAGTTTAGTTACATTACAGGAATCATCTACAATTTGTAAACAGGGACACATATGAACAGCATCCATGAGAATAGCATGATTATCTTAAACTTTCGGTTCTCCCTTGAAGCTTGTTCATCGATTTCAATAATCCCGGAATCATTCTAGAGCAACGTGTACATGTTTCCTCATCAACCCAACCAATAAACTTACAAAATGGTCCCTGTAGATTAGATTCAGTACCCAATTTTTTAACATCCATGGCGAACTAGGGTTTAATAGAAATTAAAGATGAACATTTACCTTGTTTGGACAACCATAAAACTTTCTTCAGGGTTAGTAGAAGTCCAAGAAGTGCGAATCACTGCTGGTTGCCCACAATTGCACCTTGCCATCGTTGGATCGATTGAGAGAAAGCGACGACAGCGTATACGTATAGAGAGAAATCGAGAGGAGAAGAAGAGAACTGATTAAGCTTATAACCTTCCAAGTACATTAAATAGATGTTAATTATTAAATGACAAAAATACCCCCAACGTGCAAGTCACGTGGGCCGTTCTAACGGAGAAAACAAACACCTCATAGACGGAAAGACTAAGCGTGTAAGTAGTTTCCGAACTAAGGATGGTCCGAGTTAAAAAGTAGAGTTAGGGACTAGGCGCGCAAGTTACCCCAAATCATAGGGACCATTCGTGTAATTTTCTCTTTGTGTTATTTTGGTTACCCCTATTTTCTAGATAATGGTGCAAACTATTTTAAATGGTATGAAGATGTAGTACAAAGAGAAATATATGAAATACATAAGCAACTGAGTAAGATGACTGAGCAAACATCCTACAGAATTAGATGTGCAAAAACCCACTAAAGCACACAGTCGGGGTGTGTATGAGCTAGTTATTTTGATATTGTTTAGGACAAATGAAGGGAGTTAGTCTAGTTAATTAAATGTTACAAAAATATGTTTGCAAGGTCCATGAAGACAAATTGCATGAACTTACCAGAAAGAAGAAAATGACATATTAGTGTTCAAAATATATTAAATAATTTCTTATCAAACATACATACTTCACCGACGAACTTGTAAAGCTTCCAACAAATCAATTAGAGAGTGAACACCAAGCAAACTTATCTAACTTTCCATTAAGTTTAGTATCAATAAATATTATATAAGAAATATTAAAATTTTCATTCTACCATATTGATTTGAAACCCTCAAATTTTTCTACTTCCAACATAATTTTAATTTGTTAAATTAAATATGTTATTACATTTAAATATTATCATATTAATCGTAGAATTTTAAATTTATCAATGATATATACTCATTTGTTAAATTAAAAATGATGTTAAATACCATATATAAATCAAATGCCAAATAAACTTAAAAATAGAGTTCTTAAAAATAGTTAAAAATGTCAAATATTTTAAAAATAAAACTCAAATCGTCATATTAAATTAACTAAAAGGTTTTCAAAAACTAAATTTTATAATAATTGAAATTTTTTTCCAATTAAACTTCTAAAAGGATAAAATTGTAAATTACATTAAGTTACATTACAAACAATGGTTAATATTTTAAATAAGCATCATATGATCGAAATGAAAAAAATGATCAAATAAGTATTTTCTAAATTAATTAGTCATAATGCAAGCCGCGAGCATATGCTATTGAATAATACAATTCTAATACGTTCAAAATAATTATAATTTTATATATCAACTTAACGTAGTAATTTTATCTCATAAATCAATATCAATATCATACTTATTGTCAACACCTATTTTTTGAAATTTTAAGTACATAATTTTATTTTATGCAACTCGCTACATTCACCTAGTTGATCAATATAATTCGCTCCTAAAGTGGTGGAGTCGGTACATGCATGTCTTCGATTCTTTCTATTGACTTGACAAGACTCTTGTATATCTTTAGACATTGTAATATAAAAAAATGTCACACGATATACCACTAACTTTCAACGTCCCTCGACTTTTAAGGCCTTTATGTCGCATAATAGCTATTGTACACATTTAAAAGCATAAATAAACTCTAACACGATTTTGTCAACAGGAATATGAGGTTGTTTCTTTTTGACTTAGTGAACTTAATATTAACATGAGTTAATATATATATATATATATATATATATATATATATATATATATATATATATATATATATATATATATATATATATATATATATATATTACTTAATTGAAATGATGTTTGGATATGCCAAGTAGAAGATGGGTGGTCTTACGTAGTTAGATGTCATTTTTACATATTTGCCCTTTAGTATACAACACTCTTACTTGCAACAACCCAATTTTATTAAAACATGCAATATTCACTTTAATTATGTCACAAAAATTCATTAGAGTTTTTAAAATAACTAATGTAATAAAAACACGAAAGTCTAAACCCAGGTTACAATCCTAATGTCAAAATGAAAGAAAAGTTTAATAAACAAATAAGCACAATGTTTAGTGAGCACACAACAACTACACATTGTATCATATGACAATGTTTAAAACTACATCACCATGTGCTCAACCTATAAAATGTGACATTTCCTAGTGTTATGATGAAAATTATCTTAACCAATCATAAGTCTCCATGTTAAAGCTTCTGATGTTCCTCCCCGTCCTAATGAAAATGTGGGACACTGCATGTTGTTACGTACTTCCATAATAACTCTTTGTAAACCAACCCTTTTCCACGTAAGCTTCATATTCTTATATATGTGCCTTAAGTAATATCAATACTCAACACAAAGGAATTGTAACGACCCAAAAATCTTGAATTTATATTCGAGAAAATAAATAAGATAAAGGTTAAAATATGTTGAAAGTTTTAAAATAATTTATTGGAAATTGTAGCAAAATTTCCAAGAGTTTGGAGAAAAATGGTGAAAAATGGTAATTTGGTCATTTTACCACGAAAAGGGTAAAATGGTCTTTTGACCCATTATAAGACCATTATGTAAGATAATATGTAAATGTGAAATAATAATATAAGAAATAACAATTTATGTGAAATTTAGAGTTTTACCGCGTGAATAGTAAAATTTGACCAAAAAGGGCAAAAAGGTCATTTGACATGAAAAATGACCAAAAATGTTAAGAAAATGACAAGTTGGAAGTTAATGGAACATTGTTGCAAGATTATGGGTCTTAGGACCATTTTTGTAGAAAAGCTAGAAACCAAGGGACTAAAATGCAAAAAAATTTTATAAACAATAAACATAAATATGAGAAGATATTACACTTCTCATTTACTGGAAACTAGGAGCAGCTTCTAGAGCTCTGGAGAAGGATACGGGAGAAGAAGAAAGCCAAGAATAGTTGCAAGGGAATCAAAGAAACATAAGAGGAATTGGTATTTCCAAGCCTCAAAAGGTAAGAATTTCATGTTTTCAAGCTTGTTCTACCCAATTTCTTGAACGGGAATTGTGAAAGTGATTTCTGATTTTCCAGAAATCATGAGTTTAATGTCATCATCTTGCTCAAAATCATCAATTTCACATGTTCTAGTAGTTGAACATGTTGAAAATCAAGAAATGGTGATTTTGCTCAAGAACCCTAATTCACGGGTTTGCAAGATCAAAGCTAGTTTTTATAGTTTTGTTAAGTCCAAATGATCACTTAGGATGTATTAAGACACTCCTAAGTGATTAATTTCAGAAATTTGGATTTTTGGACCAAAAATGTCAAAAACGGGTTTTTGTGGAATTTGGATGGAATCAGTGATTCCATGGTTAAAAGATTTGTTTTAAAGATGGGTTTTGGTCCTAGAATGAGTCTAAAACGATTAAGTAAGTCATAAAGGACTTAATATGTGAAACTAGTGAATTACAGGACAAAAATCGGACTGCTACAGTGCAAAAACGAGCTGAACTGGAGTCTACAGCAAGAGCACGAGTCGTGCTCTTTTTGGCACGGGTCGTGCTCTCCTGCAGACCAAAGTACAATGTCATTTAGGGTATGCACGAGTCGTGCTCCCCTAGGAGGAAAAGAAGCACGAGTCGTGCTCTTAATCAGGGACTTTTAAAGTTTGAATTTGATGCTAGACATGTCCAAATGACTTCAAACTTTAACTACAAGTCCATAATGGTATGAAAAGTCCTGGAAAAATATGAAATTTAGAATACGACTCTCCGGGGGCACTGTAGAGCAATACGTGTACACCGGAGATGTATAAAATGAATATAAAAGCTGTTTTTAAGGATTTTATCTAACCATGATCTATATTGGTGTCATAAGGACTCTAATGAGTTGTAGAATCAGTCATAATGAATGTTAATGTATAACATGTAATTATAGGTTCATGACAAATGATCATTGGATCAAAAGAGTATAAAATACAAGGAATGTGTAGTCAATCTACTAGCAATACATGAGGTGAGTACATGCAATATTTTTACCCATTCTGGGGTACATGGCAAGTAAGTATTTTCAAGATTTCTTATAAAATCTTTTTATGTGACATTATATGCAAGAGTACTATTATCAATTCGTTTATGAAAGTATAATGCTATGTTTGAAGTTATGTTTTGAACTATAAGTCAAGTTAAATGATAGTATGTTGGTCTATGAACCAATTATGTGAAAGTATGTTTTGGTCTAAGAACCAAATTATGTGAAAGTATATTTTGATTACAATTATATGTGTTTTCAAATATGAATGGCATATAGCCACAAGATGTGTAAAAAGTATGTTTTGGTTACAAAGTGTATATATTTTTTGAGTATGAATGGCATATAGCCATAAAATGTGGAAAGTATGTTTTGACATAAAGCTTAGTATGTTAGAAAAATATGTTTTAAACGTATGATTATTATAAGATGAAAGATATACTTGGCATATAGCCATAAAGTCATAATATGATGAAATTTGGTACCCAGCCACAAGTTATGTATATGAGAAATGTTTAAGCAATCAGCAAGTATTTTTTTATGACTGGTAATTGTAACAAGCAGCGTTAGTAAAGGAACTATGTTCCAACCTACCCGGGTTAGGTAAGGGATCTACTGGGGGCGAGCCCCATCGCGAAGTAGATTGCCTCAGCACTTCTATGGTAAGGATTGATCCGTTCTTTCTAGCCATAGAGACTTGGGGTATCACTTATAGTGATTAACGCCCTAAGTATAAAAATCCAGCAAGCTTATAAAACCAGTCAAAGAAAGTAAGAACAATGTTATTTTCGTAAAGTATGTCAAAGAATGATTTACTTGAAAAGTAAAGACTTGTACTATGTTTCTATTATAAAGTTTTGAAAGAATGTAATTATGCAAAAGATGGTTATGAAATGTTTTCAAGAAGTAAAAGTATAGTATGATATTTATATAAAGATTTGACAAAATTTTATGCTATAAGTTTTTAAAAGTTGGTAAAGAAGTTAAGGGTTGAGTCTAAAACTCACGTAACTCACGAGACATTATTGTCTTACGTATTCTATTTTATGCCATGTATTACAGGTTAAATGCTATACTATAATTGGAAGAAGTTTAGCTGGAGTGGAGCCCACATAGCTCCTATTTTGGACTTAAGGTTAAATCCTTACTTGCTTACTATGGTTAGTTTTGATATAGATTTGTACACCCACAGTTTTAAATTTGTAAATAATCGGTTTTTGATAAACCGTATTTTTGTATTCATGAAATTTTATGAAAAACCATAGTATTTGCAAACAGTAGAAATGGGGTGTCACAGGAACAATTTCTCTATTATCAGAATTACACCATTATTATAAAGTAGGCACTACCAAAATATTAGAGTATTTTTGTTAAATAAAATATCTAGAAAAAATATATAAGTCATTGTCTATCTACGACAAATGTGAACTTTGAGTTTACTTGAAGACCAAGATCGTCATCTAAGCACACCAAAAATCATACCCATGAGTTTATAGTTTCACTTTCAACAAAGGGAAATGCTAGGTTATAAGTACCATTGCTATGATATATACCAACATCAATAAGGATTTGATTAGGAAATGACTCTTCATAAATGCTCTCTCCAATCCAAGAAACTTGAGATGCCCTACTTTGAATCATTTATTGACACGGCCAATCATATGTAAATTCATTTAAATGTTTTTTTGTAGCTGAGCTAGGATTAGGTGTAGATTCAACTTCTAATTCTATTGTAGTTTCTAAAGTAGTATACTGCAGTTCCAACATTTACTCTCGAAGCAACCTATATTGTGCTTTGTAATCACCCATTTCATGGTTCAAAGCTTTATTTTTTTACCTAAATATCTTTATCCTAGAAATGACAAGTTGATAGTTCTTAAAAAGCTATTCTTATAGTGCCCTAACAAGAATTTCGAGGTTTCCGAAGGAAACAATTTGTTGAGATAAACATGATGCAATACAAGCTTTATTATTTCTTGAATGATGATAGTTATGGTCCTTCGCTAATGTCTTAAATATCCATTATTGGTTCTCCATGTATTTAAAAACTTGGGTAAATTTCATATATACCTTGTAATAACCACAAAATATCATATTCACCCAATGCAAACTCTAAATATCAAAAATACCCATTTTAAACTTATATAATATCTAATTTACCCAAATTCTAATTTTCAACATTTAATAATTCATTTTTTGTTAATTAAAGTCAATTTAACTATATTAAAATATTTATGGACCATTATACCCTTCACTTAACTAACACCATAAATAATTGGAAACTCAATCAAATAGGGAAGCAATCGTGATTGAGTGCAATCATGATTCTGATAGAGCCATTGTCGCAATTGATACACAATTGATACAGAAAGCAATCAAGAACTAGAACCGAAGCGTAATTGATCTAGAACTGAAGCGTAATTGAGGGTGATCGAGTGGGATCATGATCCCGATAGAGCCATTATCAAGAACTGGTACAGGAAGTCGTGATCGAGTGGAATCATGGTCCCGATAGAGCCATTGTCGCAATTGATACACAATTGATACAGGAGCCATTTGTCCCATGATAGCACAAGCAAAAAACGTCAAAAAATGAAAGTAAAAGCCTTATCAGAACATCAACAACCATTAAATTCTTACCAAAATTCTAAAATTGATGGAGATACTTTTGGGCTTTTGGGTTAAGAAATTTAGGATAAGGACAATATTGTCGCGTACTTATTTTCTTTAATTTTTCTGTTTTTATAATATCAGAAATAATTGTAATATATAAAAAAATGTTAAAAATTAGAATTTGGGTAAATTAGATATTATATAAGTTTAAAATGAGTATTTTTGATATTTAGAGTTTGCATAGGGTAAATATGATATTTTATGGTTATTATAAGATATACATGAAATTTACCCAAAAAACTTATATAACCCAAAGACATCCACTTCCCTCCCCATTTATCATTTTCCATTATTAGTTATAGTTGCCTCCCCAACCATAGGTACATTACCAACACATATTGATCTAACTCTAACTTAATCATTCTTTTGTCAATTTCAAATTCTTTATTAATTCTATTATTATATACCATGTATCCTAGTAGTATATTGATGTCACTAAACAAATTAGTGGTACGGAGCATTTTGCCGTTGTAAGCCCAATTGTTGACCTAAAAGGTATTTGGGCTCTGGTAGCCCAATATCACGGAACCTAGCCTCCCGAAGGTTGCCTGGTACGACCTTCACCTGAGCTCGGCCGACCTGAATACACATACGGCCGATGTATTCCCTCACGGCTAGAACAATGGTTTAGGTCTGGTCTGAAATTTTCGATGAAGATTTGACGTCGATGATGGTTGATTCGATGGGTCGGCTTTCTTCATTAATACACACACAAAACTTGCTAACCCTTTGTTATGGTTTTAGATGGGGACGGAATGGCTGACTCAATCGACAGGCGCTATATTTGCTGATTCTAGATTGAAGGGTACGTAAGAGTCTTTGCGATTTCTTCACTGCCCATTAGCAGATTAGCTTAGGAACAATGCTATTGAGGTTGTCCAATCATTCCCCAAAAACCCATATTTTCCCAATCTATTCGTTCACCGTCTCTAACCTTCAATGGCCTTCCAAATTCTCATCGATCTCAAAGTCCCAAGGTCAAACCGGAGTCGCGGCTTCGGTATGGTTCGTTAAGGTTGTATGCACATTATATGTTCGACGTAAATCCTCAGTGACAGAAGTTCGCATTTCTGATTATCTTCACAAGCATTTAGATTCCTCGACTGCTTCTAGTGCTATTGACCATATGCATAGCAACTGGAACAACCCGAAATTGGCTTTTAGTTTTTTAGAGTACACTAAGGATACGTTGAATCTTGTTTATCCCATTCAAACATACACTTTTCTTTTGAGGTCATTCTGTCATGTGGGTGTTCATGATTTAGCCAAACCAGTAATCGATTTAATGAGGATTGATGGTTTGTATCCAGATAGTTCCCTTTTAGGCTTTGTAATTACATCATTTATGAATGCTGGTAAACTTGAAGTTGCCAAGGAGTTGATTAGTGATTTTTCTCAATACAACATAGAAAAAGATACCCCCCTCAGTTGTTTTGTGTTCAACAGACTTCTGAGTTCATTGGTGAAGAATAACAAAGTGGATGAAGCAGTCACTTTCTTTGAGAAAGTTCTTTTAAGATCAAAAAGCTACTCTCTCGATGCTTATACTTTTAACATAGTCATATCTGGACTATGTAGGGCTAACAAGATCACAAAAGCTTACGAGTTTTTCAATCAAATGAAGAATTTTGATTGCTTACCTGATTCAGTCACCTACAATACTCTCTTGAATGGATTTTCTCGTACCGGAAATGTCAATAAAGCCCGTGAGATTTTGTTAGAAATGTTAATGGTAGACAATTCTTCATCTTCATGTTCATGTTCACCAGATGTTGTGACTTTTACTTCAGTTATATCAGGATACTGCAAACAAGGTATGATGAAAGAAGCTTTACTCCAATTTAATAACATGATCAATCTTGGAATCAAACCTAATACCATCACCTTCAATGTCATGATTGATGGTTTTGGGAAAATTGGGAATATGGATTCTGTATTACTTTTTTACAGAAAGATGATTGATCTTGATTGTGTACCCGATGTTATCACCTTCACATCAATCATTGATGGACATTGTCGTGTAGGTGAACTCCCAAAAGGGTTAAAAATTTGGGATGAAATGAGTAGAAGAAATATTCGCCCCAATATATACACCTTTTCCATTCTGATAAATAGTTTATGTAAAGAAGGTAGATTAAAAGAAGCACATGATCTTTTAAAAGAATTGAACAAAAGAGGCGATATTGTTCCTAAAGCATTCATTTACAACCCTGTAATTGATGGTTTTTGTAAATCCGGAAATGTGGATGAAGCCAATGTGATCTTTAAAGAAATGGAGGAGAAAAAGGTCAATCTTGATAAGATTACTTATACTATTTTGATAATTGGGCATTGTATGAAAGGGCGAATGGTTGAAGCGATAAGTCTTTTTGACAAGATGCAAAAAGACGGGTGTGCCCCTGATTCGATTACTGTAAATTCATTGGTGTCATGTCTTTTGAAGGCTGGGATGCCTAAAGAAGCTTATGAAATAAAGAAAGGTGCTTTAGGGGTACCGGCTATAAAAAAAGATGGTTTGTATAGTAAAAATTTAGGTATCCCTGTGGCTGTGTGACTGATGTGGCTTTTTTGAAGTTGCATTTTGGACATTTTAGTCCTTGAGGTCATCAGTGCATGCAAGAGGGCTCAACACTTGGCATTATCAGGTATGTAATATGCATGTTATGAAATTTCAAGATTATACATTTTGCATATATTTGGTTAATTAGTTGTTTTGAAATTCTATTTAGTATAGATTTTGCATATATTTGGTTAATTAGTTGTTTTGAAATTCTATTTAGTATAGATTTTTCATATATTTGGTTAATTAGTTGTTTTGAAATTCTATTTAGTATCCATTTTGCATATATTTGGCTAATTAGTAGCAACCTACTTTCATTTTTTTGCCTAAAATAACTACCTACTTTACAAAATTACACAGTTATAGCTATGTTTGACCGGTCTTTTTTGCTTACATGGCAGCTTAATGTCTAACATGAAGGTGAAGTGCTGATGTGGCTTTATTTACTATAAAGTTAAAAACCAAACTCATTTTTTCTTTATCATTATTTCATCATCAGTCCATCTTTTTAAAGAATTTCCAGCTTCTGTTTCATCCGAATTATTACTGGATTAGCTTCAAGATTTCTTGATTCTAACAAAATATCACTTAAATGACGAAAAAGATTTGTGGGTACGTGTGAAAATAATTTTTTAAAGAGGGGTTTTCTTGAAAAATTGAATCTTTTGTCCGTCTCCTATAATATTTTTAGTTAGACTGAGACGTGTATGTGTGATTTTGTAAAGGCAGCAGTTATTTTCCATAAAAAATATAATTGTTTTTTGCATAAACGGGAAAATATTGAAAGTAAGTTGCTATTTACCACACTAATGACTAAACCCTAGTTTACTTGCTTGTACTTTACTTTCCATTCAATGCAATCTACTTTTCAAGAAAACTTTAGTTTCCAGTTTTTAACCTCCGAGTTTATTCTTTTACAGGTCAAGTCTGATGAATGTTTTTGTTTGGCTTCACCACAGTGATGGTGGATGCTGTTAGCGGACAGGCAGAATATATCCAGGGGCTAACCAGTCATTTTTTGAAACTTATCATTCCCTACACAGCTAGGGTGGGGTAGGGGGGGGGGTATGGGGTGACGTGTTGAGATTTTTGAAGGACTATTCACTGCTGGATTTGTACAGGTAACACCCAAAAAACTTTCTATTAAGTATTGACCATATGTTATAAGGACAAGAGTAAATTACAGTTTTGGTCCCTGTGGTTTACCCATTTTTTCAGTTTTTGTCCAACTTTTTTATTTTCACGCTGATGGTCCCGGTGGTTGCCAAACTTGCACTGTTGGTCCCTGGTCCATGTGAAAAGACCAAACCACCATTTCTAATTTCTTTTTCCTTTTCCTTTTAACCTATTATTTATTTTATTAATTAACATTTTTTTTTCAATTAATAGAATTAATAATAGGTTAAAAGAAAAAGGAAAAAGAAATTAGAAAGGGTAGTTTGGTCTTTTCACATGGACCAGTGGACAAGAGTGTAAGTTTTTGGCAACCATAATAAAAAAGTTGGGCCAAAACTGAAAAAGGGGTAAACCACAGGGACCAAAACTGTAATTTGCTCTAAGGATAATTAAATATAGGGTAACTTGCAGGAAATAGCAACGTACTTTACTTTTTTTCTTACTAGTATAAACAATGTACTTTTATATTTGATAGAGAAATGTAAGTGGGTTGCTATTATGGGACAAAAAAATATAAGTGCATTGTTATCACGGTTAAAAAGTGAAATACATTGCTTTTATTGGTAAAGAAATGTAACTAAGTGGGTACTAGTGGTAAAACAGTAATAGGTAACATTGCTATAATGAAGAAAAAATAAACGAGGGCAAATTCGTAAAATGTTAGGACTTAATGAGAAAAGACTCATTCTGTCCTCGTTTAAGTCCATCAAGTCAAAAAGAAAGAAGAGCTTACTTATCATGTTCCACATGGATTTTATTATTATTATTATTATTATTATTATTATTATTTGTGTGTGCTAAAATTCTGAAATTTAATATATTGCAGGTGATAGAGAGATAGAGATATTGACCCGAATTTTTAACTTTTTAGAGATTGATGTTGAAAAGATTTGGAGACTGACGAGGCACATGTTAAATTTTTTTATTTTTATTTATTTCAATAAAGGGTATTTTGGTCTTATATGAAGAGTGAAATTGGAATTTTTTCAGTTCACCCTTAGAGTAGTGAAATCTATCATAGATGGGATTGTTAATTGTTAAGGAGATTTAAGATATGCATATTCTGTATGGAATTGTTTTTTTTTTTTCCTTACTTTTTCTAAATTTGATTAAAATAGAGCACAAATTATAATTGCTATATTGTGAAAGTATGAGCATGTTAGATATAATTTTCATTTGAGCTTGTACTCAGAATGATCTTAATAACTATTATTAACTAATTCAATCAACCAACAAATGAGGTTTTGTTGATTGTTGAACTTTGGAAATCAAAGCAAAAAATCCAAAATTAGAAATACGGATATGATATAATCTAAATCAAGAAGTAACCCTTGTACTATATAAGCAAGCGGATATTATATCTTTACATGTGTAATATAAAGCAAGCGTACATTATATCTTTATATGATCAACATCTGTGGACCGTGTAAGTTATCTGATTATGACCCATCATGCTTTTAGTAAAAGTACGCCAAACGTCCATTCTAGTCCTTTTTTGCTGCTTCTTATGCCGTCTTGAAACGTTTCTTTTTTAGGTTACTCGATGTACGAATGAGTTTATAAAAGTGGCACACTTTGGGTATATGTATATCCTATCTATCAAAATAGTACCCATGTTTGTATTCTTCCCCGTTCACAACAAATGAACATTTTGGTGCTGTTTCAAGTAGTGTTTCGTCGAATAATGGTGATTGGTAGAAGACGTTTAGGTCGTTGTTGCCATCGGCGACACCAAAATATGAATGTTAATATTGTGATGCTACTGCTTCAAGTATCTATGTCCGGTACTAGTGATCACTCTCATGTACCGGCATTGCAATGCTGTTGGACAATTCCTCCAATCCAAATGTGTACAATCAATGCCACCCGACATACTAGGAAATCTATGTCTCGATTCATGTGCATCGTACAATACTTGAATATTGTTGGATGTTGGCTTGCGCATAAATTCGGTTCCATACAATTTAATAACACCATAGCGGAAGTTGTAGAGGCTTTCACGTGAAGTTCGCTATGACATATTCAAGTACTCATCCAGCGAATCGGGGGTGCTTCCGTCCCTAACTATCGTATAGCGGATATGCATTTCTGCAATGCACTGAAACCTTTTTGCATCTTGGCATCATAACTTGTTTGAAAATGTGGAAAGTTTCTTTCCATATCTATTCATCCGAAATTTGTTTTTGAAATTAATGTCACCAAACCTTGAATTAGGAACAATGAAATCTCGGATCAGCTGTTTCTCTGCAGTGTCCTGATTTCTTTTGACATAAGTTCTTGAATGTCACCTACTTGAAGTTGCATAATTTGAATACGCCGCAAATGCAGCTTGACCAATTCCTGCGTAAAGATTGGCGTTAGTGAATGCGTTAGATGAGGTTGAGTACCCAATAAGTTCGTCAACATATTTGTTACGTATATACAAATCAGAATTATCAGAATTTTCAGAAGAATACGACATTTAAATTTTTCTAAAAAAAATTGAGAGTTGGATTGAAAAGAAGAATGAAAAGAATGTAGAAAGGGTGAATATGAGATAAAGATTCAAGAAGGAATGTGTGATTTTTGAAGTGATATTTATAGGGGTGGAGGTGAAATAATTTTGGATAACTTTTAAATTTTTTATTAGAAAATACCCATCATGCGTGTGATAGGGAACTTGCCTTCACCATCTTTCGGACCATCTACCGGCGGCGTGTTCCGTCTCGCCGACGGCCCCACTGACATCGCCACCCACCACTCACCACTCCATCCACCCTAAGGGCTCTTTGATGACTCTTACTAAAACCATTCAGAGGAACCAATCAACATTCAACGTGTTTGATACAAACCTGTAAAAACATTTGAATGAATCAAAAGCCTTCGAAGGATAAAAAATCCATGCCTTTTCATAACTATTAAAAAATTAAAACTCATCATCGAATTGTTAATTTTATCAAACAACTTTTAACAAAACAGTTTATTATCTACATATCTACTATTTTGACTCAAGACTTTTGATGTCGATTTGATACCTTAAGGTAACGTTTGGTTCGCAGGACTGGACGGAACAAAATCTTTTAGAGGGCATTTGACATGAATGGAACAAGAACAAGATTAGATTTTGACTAAGTCAAATGGGACAATTAGTTGAAAATTTAGTCCCACCCAAAAGGGTGGAACAATATAGAACACGCTTTCATTCCTTTCCCATTGACAAAATTACCCTACCATCTACGAAAACAATTCCATCAATACTTATCGATTCCTTCATTATATCATCTAAAAGCTGTCAATATTTTTCTTATAAGTATCCGACCCATTAAACTTTTCATTAAGTCTGCAGTTGTACAATATTCCAAGCATCCGTTTGTATATTCTTCTTCGTCTCTGTTTTAATTTGGAAAACTATTAGTTTTTTTTTTCAAAAGCTTTTTATGATTGTTTTTTGTTTGCTCGACTTCAAAGGCATATGCCCACCACAGTAGACAACTATAAAGTTTTCTATGCCTAGCCTTTTTATATTTACTAAATCATCCAATTATATTGTTGAGTAATTAATATGGAGCAACTCCAACAATTCATGATTTTTATGTCTTTATACCAAGTCATCGTTTTGCTAGATTTCAAAGGATGTCCATATTATAAATAAATGCACCATTTCGTATTTCATCAATGTCTTTGTCTATGCATGATGTTTTTGTTACCAACGTGGAATAGGTTGGACACTTCTAACAAACCAGATTTTAAAAGGCTATATTAGAAGAAGACAATTGAAGTTCATTTTTTATATATTTCAGTTTATATTTCAAATTATGGAATTTTACGAACTTTGAAATGATTACGATTATTAGGTATTAGAAATTGTTTTAATTTATAAATTTGAAGTATTTTATTAAAAAAAATTATTACCTATTAGTTCTGTATGTTAGATGGAGTTTTTACTAGTATTTATGTAAAAGGACAATATGGTAATTTTGTCGTATTGTTTTGTTCTGTTTCAGTCCTATCAAACGCTCTACAAATAATTTGTCGTGTCCAGTCCTATTCAATCCAGTCTCGTCCTGTCCTGTCATGTCCTGTTCGCTTACCAAACGTTATTACGTTACCTAATAGAATATATTTTTAACAATCTTTATAAGAATAAATAACCGAAACGCTTTTTATTTTCTATGTACTTACAAATTAACGTTACGCCCAAAAAAATTCAATAAAGATAAGTGCTCATCTTTCCCCCGTGACCTTGGTCCGTCCTGTTCGGAGTCCTCAGAAATCCGTATCAAAATATTACTCAATTAACTCGATTTTGTTAATAAAAACCATGTTTAATAAGATGTGCAAACTCATTTATTTGTATAGACTCAAAATCTTATAAACTTGAACTCAAATTCCACAAAATCCGACTCAATCGAAATGGAATAAATTTCAAACATAAAACACTCGATAAAAGCCAAGAAGCTAAACAGTATTGAAGTGACTAAATAAACAAGGAAAAAGACAAATTTGGTTAGGACGATGGACGTATAATTATATTTCCACAAACGCCGTCTTCTCATGTCGGCGTGAATTTAAGGTTTGTTTGCCACGTGTGCGACATGCATAAAATGAAATGGTTGCCCCCAGCGCAAACGCCCTTTCATCACATCTTTCATCACATCATGTCATGTTTTGTATACGAAAAGATAATCAAATAAACGGACTTATGTATGTACTATATTTTATCGACAAAACAAAGGACAAAGAGAAAAATATGATGTGGTGTTGTTTCTAAAACCAGAAAAGAAGCTAGACCGTTCAAAATTCTATTAGAATTGATTACAGTTCCTTAATTAGTTAAAGCAAAAGGTGGAAGGTTGTTATGACGAATGTAAATAGGACCCGAATGTTCAGTGAATCGTTCGTGAAATGTTCGGCAGGAAGTTCGTTTATTTAATAAATGAACGAACATGAATACAAATTTTCGTTAGTTTAGTTAAACGAACAAACATAAATATTAAACAATGGTCTCGTTCGTTCAATTATGTTCGCGAGTATTCGTTTATATTGTTCATTTACGTTCGTTCATGTTTGTTCATTAAAGTTAATTTTATGTTCATATATGTTCAATTGTGTTTTGTTGCATTACAATATTATACGTTCGTTTATGTTTATATATGTTCAATTGTGTTAGTTTATTTTTGTTCGTTTATGTTTGTTCGTTTATCATGTTCATGACCATAAACGAACGAACATGAACAATATAATTTGTTAAACGAAAAAATACGAACAAGAAAATGCGTTCGTTTATCCGTTCGTTTGTTCGGCTAACTTAAACGAACGAACATGAACAAGCTCTCGTGTTCATTTACAACCCTAGATGTCACTACTAGAAAATTAAGTTTTAGCGACAAGCATTTTCGTAGGTAATTGGTTGGAAACTGTGTTTACCGACAAATTACCGACAAAATTGGTTTGTAGAAAAAAGGGCCGTTGGAAACAGCATTCCTACAGATTTCCTACGAAACGGCTGACAACTTTGCGACGAACAGTTTCGTAGGAAATTTCCTACAAATTTCCGACCAACTTCACCAACAAACATTTCCCACGAAATGCCTACAGAATTGCACCAAAGTTTCCTACCAAATTCCTACAGAATTGCATCAAATTTTCCTACGAAATTCCTACAGAATTGCACCAAATTTTCCTACAAAATTCCTACAGAATTGTAACAGCTTAACAGTTTTATAATTCGTGAATAACAAATGCAGTTTTTTAAATTTTAATTTCTATAAAATATAAAATAATCCAGATTTTTTTTTTACAAAAAATGCACAATAAATAAAAATCAACTACAAATTCATCTAATAAGCAAATTCAACCACTCATTCCAAAATCAGTAAACATATATAGCAAATTCAACCACTCAATACAAATTCATCCAAAATGGTAGCTACAATATTTCAACAAAAATGATAGGTACTATCAAATACTTCACCAAAACAATTAGGCTTTTGAACTTCACCCTAACATGTTTAACAAAAAGTTTACAACAAAACCAAACTCGATTTCCGGTGAGGATACCAACTTGTGTCATTAGTTGGGCCAATTGTTGTTGCATTTTTTCTTGGTTTTGTCGCAGCAAAGTTGTTTCCATGTTTGCATTTTCAAGTTGTGTTCGTAACTCCTTAACCTAATAACAAACAATGTATATCAATAATTTTCATACATTATAGCAACACACTTTATTTTTAGTCTAATAATACCAAAAAATTATAATTTAATGACTATTTTCATGCTCACAAAGTGTTTCATTATCTATAATATATATAATGTAGATATTATATAAATATACCTCATGTTGAGACCCGCAAAAGGATGATGAACACCCTGCAGCAGCAGATAACTTCCCGGTGACCACAAACCCTAAATCCGAGGATCCAATCCCATAAATATAATTATTTTTCGATGCTCCACGTATCTCCTTTTGGGTTTTCGCCCACAGTTCAGCATCATCTATCTGATCATGCAAATCATCCCCATACTTCTCAAGCAAGGCTTGAGAGTACGCTTCCTATAAGAAAATAAAACAATATAATTGTTATTATACTAAAAGTTGGGACAAAAAAATCTAAAAACGATAAAGATAGCTTACATATAATTCCCTTGCTGTCTCGGTACAAAACTTCTTTCCCGTATCATCTCCATCAAAATATTTCATCTTTGAAGCTTTATCTAGATGAGTCTGAAAGAACAACTCCAAAAACCTAGGTGGTCGGCCAAGCTGTGCTGTCTACAAATATAAATAATGTAATTTTTGTTAAACTAAAAACATATTACTAAAACTTATATAAAATGAATACTTACTAGTCTGATACGGTGCTCATCATAACCGATACTACCCCCTGTATGTCTGGATATGTTCCCACCACTATCGGTGGTATTGCGATTACTCGTCCCACTAGCAGACCTCTTCAACCAAGCTTCAGTGTTCCATTGCTGTAAAGAGTAATATATGTATAATATTAAAAAAGGGAATAAACAATAACAAATTTGTAATAACACACTTACCCTACACATATCCTCCCATGCCTGAGCTTGCATCCCACGAGGCACAAAATCTTTCATGATGTCAAAGTTTTTCCCTTTCTCTGAGATATCATGTCCAGCAGCTATGGCCAACTTTGCTGACTTTTCCCTATGCTCCTTCATGATGTCTCTGTATCTTTCCTTAATAACAAGCTTAAAGTTGTTCTTGACTCTTGTGTCTTCTGTTTGATCCCATACATAAAGTGTCTGTATAAATTTAAAAAAAAAACTATAAGTTAAAAATGTAAAATTTAGAATGAATGATTATAAGAAATGCAAATAATTAATCCATGTTTAAATTGAAAAATTGAGACTTAATATATTGCCTTGAAACACCCCCACATCTGCTCGATTACTTCTTTGGGGATATGTTTGGAACTTATCCAAGGACCATCTGAATATTGATCAATAAGCTGCCTAATCGCCCGGTGCACTTGAAATCTCCCAAACCTATAATATTGAAATACTCCAATAAGGATAAATATAACATCAAAAATAAAAATAAATTCAATTCTAAAATTAAATAATCTAAAGACATACTTTTTCCCAACACAAGTGATAAATGGCCTCTGAGAGGCACCATAAGCACCAAAAGCGGGTACATCTGTGCTATTTGAACCGTGTGGCGTAGCCTCGCCATCCCCATTGTCATCCGCCTCACCCTCATCGTAATCCTCGTCACTGAAATGTATGCCTTCTGGATTCATCTGCTGTAATAATCCAACATAACCACCCACAGGCTCTACGTGATCCTCGGCTAACCTCCTAATATCAACAGGAGGAAACAATGTCTGTGTATTAGGTCCAGAAACAATAGGAATAAATGCATGTGATGAAGGTATGCCGCCTCCACGAAATGCAGCACGACTACCAGGCGGGGACTCATGTGATGCAGTTGTGTTGCGTCTACGACTAGTAGGAGTGGACTCATGTGATGCAGGTCTGGCGCCTCCATGACCAGATTTATATGGTGCATATCTGCGGTCTGCACGATGAGGAGTGGAGTTATGAGATGCAAGTCTGCCCCTAGAACCCTGACTTCCTCCTGATGTTGAATCTTGATTGCCTCTAGAACCCTGAATGCCCGGGTTACGGACGGTTGCACGGTTCGACATACCTTAAACCTTAAACTCAGAAAAATAATTAAAAATATATGTTATTACAAAACTCAGAACTCAGAACCCTGTAATGGATTGTAAAACTCAGAACCCTGTAATGGATTGCACGAACCATTACATGAAAACATAAACGTATATGCACGTATATCCATTACAGTGTACATCCATTACAAAACTCAGAAATCAGAAATCGAAACTCAGAACTCAAAAATCGAAACTCAGAACTCAGAAATTGATACCTGCTTCCAGAAAAGGAAGCTTCGAATCTGGGTATTTTGGTTTAAGCTATAACAGTCTGAAATCGAAACTCAATTGAAATCGAGTCTGAAATCGAAAGAGTCTGAAATCGAGTCTGAAATCGATAATGGGAGGGCTGAAATCGAGTCATAAATCGAAACTCATAAACTGAAATCGAGTTTGAATTACCTTTTGGTTCGATTGCTTATTGCTCGTGCGGAAGGAGAAGACGTGAAGTGGAGGGCTGGCCGGTGGAGTTTTTATCGTTCAAGGGAAGAAGAGAAACGGTATTCCGGTGGAGCTTTACCGCCGGCGTCAAGATTATGTAGCAAGAAAAACGAGAAGGGAAGAAGAGAAACCGGAAGCGAGCTTTTATCGGACCTGCACTTGAGCTTTCAGCGCCGTTTGTGATTGTGTTTGTGATTGTCGAGTGTGCACAACAAGAGAACCGGGTAGGGTTTAAAGAGGGGAAATGGTAATTGGATTTTGTAGGTATTTTGTCGGAAAAAAGGGTTTCATTCCTATGGATTTCCGACGGAATTAAAAAAATTAAAATTTTAAATATTTTCCCCAACTAAACTCATATACATGCATATTATTATTATTATTTAACATTTTTTAAACATTATTAATTTTATAAATATTATTATTATTATTATTATTATTAATGTTTATTATTTATAAACATTTTTTAAACATTATTAATTTTATAATAATTATTATTATTATTATTATTATTATTAATGTTTATTATTTATAAACATTGTTATTATTATTCTTCAAATCGTCAAATGTAGGTTCCAATTTCACCTTAATCGCTTCCTGTTCGTATTCATATTGAAATCGCTATTTGATCCTGATATATACAATGCACATGCATGCATATACACACATACATACATATATACATACATACATACACATACACCCAAACATGCTTAAACATTGGACTATAAATAAACATGCACCCAAACCCGAAACCTTAAACATTGGACTATCAATACATGCATACTCATGAATATAAACGTATATGCACGTACACATAAGCTTTAAACCTTAATTATGAAACCATGAACTCTATACTCACATGCTTACACATACATATATACATACATATAGATATACCCAAATCTGAAACCTTAAACACCGAACCACAAACTGATACATACCTTAAACCTTAAATGTTAAACCTTAAACACTGAACTGTAAACATTAAATTATAAACCTTAAACACATAAATATGAAAATTGTAGGTACAATTATATAATTATTAATTGGGTAGAATTTTGAAAGTAGACTATCTTAATATGAAAATATTGAAAGTACAATGTTACAATTGGGTAGAATAACGAAAGTATAATGGCAAAAGGCTAATGTAATCTTTTGAACTTGACCATTTTACCCTTGGTATGGTTCTACCTCTTTAGGATAGTTTAAATGGGTGTTTTTAAGGACTCCGACTATTAGTTTGTTCAACTTGACCATTGTACCCATAAAATGGTTTCAATATGTTTTGTCTTTGATTTGTAAATATATTTGTTTTTGTAGAGTTAAATTTAACTATCCTACCATATTGCTGTTGAAATGGTTTCAAGATAAAGAAAGAAAAGTCTCAAACCCCTTGTTCTAAATATTTTCTTATGAACTTTTTATTACGTTTGAATTATGATTTTTAAAAATATATGCTCCAGGTATAACTTTTTTACTTACGAGATTAGTTATGGAGATTTCTCAACCTGGTCTTGAGCCCAAATGACATATTATGCTTGCAAATGACAAAAAGGGGAGGAGACAAAGAAGTTTACAATCAGATTATTCTTTTATAATCGAATATATTCATATAATTTTGTTGAAATCGTTTCTAATTTACAGTAGTTTTTATGATTGTAGGTGTCCATGTAGATCACATGTAGATCACACCGATGTGTGAAGTATATCATTCTACTTCTATTATTTTTGTTATTATAGCATTGTACTTTCCTAAAATGCGAGTTCTGCCCAAACAAAGCATTTACTTTGTTTTATTTTTTGCGGATTATAGCATTGTACTTTCCTCTTTCTGTTTAAAAATTCATGAACACACATCCCCTACACACATAAACTTTAGTACATTGCTATTTATGTGATGGTTTCTTTGACTTTTTCATTTTTTAAAAGTTATTACACTGGAAATATTTACTTTGGCTGATTATGGCATTGTCGAAACGAAACTATTTGCCGCCGCCGCATTGCGCGGGTACGCAGCTAGTATATATATATATATATATATATATATATATATATATATATATATATATATATATATATATATATATATATATATATATATATATACACACACAAATTTTTTAAAATATAATATAATGAATTATAATAAACCAAATAATGATAAAAATATAATTAAAAAAACCTAACAAAAATAAATAATAATAAAAATAATAGTAATAATAATTATATTTTGAATAATAATAATATAAATTATTTTTTTATATTAATAACATAATTTTCTATAATATTAAAAAAATGTGGGAAAATCAAAAATATGGAAAAATAAAAAAAGGGGGAAAGAATTCTGCTTCCCGCTCTTTCCATTTCCGACGAAATTCCGACGAAGTGTTGATTTTGAATTTTCCGTCGCTGTTTTGTCGCAAATTTTCAATAATATTTAAAAGAAAAGGTGGGAAAGGAAAAAAGAAAAGGGGAAGAGAAATTTTCAGTTTCCCGCTTTTCATTTCCTACGGAATTCCTACAAACCTTTAATTTTAAATATGAATTAATTTTCCGTTGGTTTTTTGTCGGTAATTTCCGACGCATTGCCGACGAAAACGTTCATATATCCTATTTCGTGGGTATTTCGTCGGAAGGTCTAGGTATTGAGGTTTTGTCATTGATTTGTCGGAATTGTGAAGGAAAATACCGACAAACATTTTTCGTCGGAAACCTTTTGTCGGTAAAACTAAATATTCTTTTAGTGTGTAAAGACTAAAATTGAAATGATAATCACAATGTTCAAAATTTTAGAGTTTAAAGCTTGTTTTAATTTTTTTTTGTTGGATAATTCATGGTATTTCAAATATTGTCATACGTATGAGTGAATCTTAGAAATGGTTTGCCGTGTTACATATTTTCGCTAATTCACTCCAAGACACATTTTAAAAAAAAGATTTTTATAGCCAGTTTTCTTGGCCTTTTTTTTTTTTTTTTTTTTTTTTTGATAATGTTGCTGTTTGATTGTTATATTTTATAAGAAACTATTTTGGTAACATGTACATTTAAATGGTTTCCGTCTATTACTTTTACTCTTCTTAAATGGTGCGATAACCCAACAACAGAGTAAAAGTGAATCAGGTGGGTTTTTGAAACCAAGATCCCAAAAGTCAAAGTACTTCATCTTCCAGAACTGCAAATTTTAATGATTTTAGGGAGCCTTTCCCAATTTCATCTTCTTGGTCTCATCAACAAGGAGTGGTGCGTCCAACAGTCTTTAGCTTTCACGGCCCGATGTTTGCCGATGACATTGGCTTCCAGCAAGGATGCCGGCAAGTCGGCAACAATGCTCCCAACACTGTTATAGTCTAACAAGAAAAGGAAAACGAAGTCGAGTAAAAAAAGGAGTGGTTGAACAAATAGCAAAACCCACAAGAGCGTCTATTAAAACCATCAGTTATACCCATCACATGATCACATATGATCAGTGTCATCTCACATCAACTTCATCATCATACAACATCATATTATAAAATGAAAATGCTAGAAATACCTATCGTAGCACATCATATTTTATAATTAAAAATAATTCAATAATAAAATAAAAATACTAGACTTTTGATAAAATCAAAACATTAAATTGAAATAATCCTAGAAAAAAAATACCGAACATTCAAATAATCTTAAAATAAAAGTTTGATAACAAAATACATAATTCAATAATAAAATTACTCGTCGTCATTCAAGTTGTTTTGATAATCATGTTTCACTAGATCTTTCCCGTTCACTGAGAAAGACATTTCAGGTGCTCACCCGGTCCAAATATCATTGAAAATGAGAGACTGATTAAGAACATTCAAGTCATTGTTGGACCCTGCAACCCCAAAGAGCGCATGCCCAATCCACAAATATCATTGCATAGTTCTATTCTTGACATCATCAGAGGTATGTATCACTGATCTTACGTCTTATCTGCAAAATTAGTGATTGAATGGGTAAAATTAGTGCAAGTCTTGGGTTTTTACTTCCAATTCATAATGTGGCACTTTTACACGTAATTTGACGTAAGGTTTTTTAATTTTAGACATCTAGACATGATAGGAAGTATCCAGAAGTATATAGTATTTCTGTAATCATGAAATCATGTTAGAATTAGCTAAAAGTTTGTTACATTCAAATATAGGGCCGCTATGGTTCATGACACACGTCGCTATTGATGAACATTCATACTTAGTGACACTATTGTCTAACATAGCGACGCTAACTCCTCTGTCAGACTCAAAAACTTACTTTTATGTGAATTCTGTAGACATGGCACAAGAGAAGCGAACTCCTCGCATGTCAGCCAAACCTCCAATCAGGAGACTACTTCACCCTTGGCTTCAATGCCCCGATTACGTTTCACCCGAGGCCAAGGAAAGATTTGAACAACGCCTTCAAGAATTGAGGCGTCGAAGAATTGAAGCCGCACCCATGATGAATTGGACACTAGCGCAGAATGTAGGGTTGAACACTCTATTGGAACCCCTGTTTGTCCAGGAGAGTGTCCAAGACTCATTTGTTGAATTTGAGTGTCGAGGATTCTCTAAGGTGTTCCACGTGAACAAGCCCGTATACCGCGAGCTGGTTCTAGAGTTTCTCAATGCGTTTCAGCTGGACAAAATCCAAATGGCATGAAGAACCCAATGGTGCTCAAATTTCGTTTGGGTGACGAGCAGAGGCATTGTAGCCTCAATGAGTTTGCACTGTGACTGTGGCTTTATGCCCGTACCGAGATTGATGCTGTGGAGTTTCACCATTTTTACTTGCCGCCTAACTTCAGGCCCGCAGAGTTCTGGGTTATCATTGGGCAGGGCTCGTACCCTGTGCTTACAGCCCGTGAGGAGCATATCACTATATCAGATCCCCCGTTCATAGGAACCTGCATAGACTGCTGGTTATGTTACTCATTCAACGACCAGACCCACATACCGTCCAACCTTTCAATTTATTTTTCATGTGGTGCTTGATCTCCAAGAAGGAGACCTGCAATATACCACACACGATAGCATGCTACTTATATTGAATGGCGACTGAGGCACCCGAGACACTATTGCTTGGGGGGAGGGCACTTTACAAAACCAGATTGGCGAGGGCCTACGACATCTTGACAAAGGAGGTGGTCAGGGATTTCAGACGTGCTGAACTTACATGGACAGATCGTCGGGTACTCTTTGCTATTGGAGTACTTAGGATGGTCAGTGACATTTTCGTACTGTCAAATACTGACCTACCTCACGAGATCGCGACTAAGGAAGCTGGCCCCTCTGAGACCAACGACGGGACACCAGCCAAGCACAAGAAGGTGCTTACTCTAGTAACACTCACGGGAACTATAGAAGCAGCTGACATCATTCGTCTCACAGGATATATGCGACTTATGAGACAGACTATTGTAGACCAGCAAGAGGATATTCAGGCACTGACGGCAACGGTCACCGGGTTACACCGTCAAATTGATAAGGCGCATCGACAGTTGCCATGGTTGGGTGATTGTATGGAACAAGTGCTCCATCAGTTTGATGTACTACCACCTAAGCCACAACCGATGCAAGCGCTGAAGCCAGAATACGAGCCCACTTCTAGAGAACCTATAAATACTTCCTCCAGCGGATGATTCATGACACATTTACTTGATATATATATATATATATATATATATATATATATATATATATATATATATATATATACATATATATATATATATATACACACACACACACACACACTACTTAAGACAGTTTTTGTTTGGTTTGTTTTGTGTGTTTTGTTTGGTTAAACTGCTCATTTCTTGCTTTTATCTGCATCCTGGTATGTCGTGTTACCTCATGTTGTTGTTTATGGTGCGAATTGATCGGTATAGGACCAATTAGGGTTCATTTCGGACCCGAGGGTTTAATCCCTAATGACGGTCCCTCTATTGTGTTACTTGCAAAATTAAACTTAGTATTGGCTTAGATACGACATTATGGTACTTATGGATGAATTGATTGAGTTTAACATGTTCAGTTTCAAGTTTGGTTTCGGGACATTAATCAATAGCGCCACTATTAATGATGGTTAGTGACGCTATCTATGAATACTCATATATAGTGGCTTTATCTTTAGAAATAGTGACGTTATCTGCCTTAGGGACCAAAAATGAAAGTTTTTAACAGTTCATCATGCTTGTACCCATAACCTAGTTTCACAGATGGCATCGAGATGAACCTGGTCCGTTATAGACCTAGCAGATCTGCCACGAGATGCGTTCCTTCAGTTTCCCAACATGTTGGAGGGATTGAGAAAAGACAAGGAGCGATTAGCCGGTTGAAGCCAGGAACGTGGAGATAGCACCATCTCTAAACCGGGAGTTTGCCTTAGCCGCTAGCATCACACCCATGCTAGAGCCTCACCTGGTCTGAACCCTGGACAAGTTCCGACAGAGCCACAATTTCACCTGCTGCGGATGGGATCGCCTCACTCCAGCAGGAGAGATCTGCTACAAGAAGCTCATGCTGGAGTTTTAATCCACATGTAGCTTGGGACCAGCCGCCGCCAGGGATCCGTTATAGCACAAATCCCGTTCAAATTGGGCGGAGTGATCCGGGAGTGCTCCGTCTAGGAGTTCGCATGGTGGGTAGGCATGTACACCAGCGAAGAGGTATCCAATATACATTTTCTGCCATTCCTCACTCCATGCCATCTACAATTGCCAGAGGGTCTGTAGGATGCGACCACGTGGGCCTAGATCAATGCCACACCATACTTACTAGCAGCTTCTAGGGAGGGTATGATGGACTCGCCTATCCACCGACTACTCCACTACATCATTATTTGCACCGTGGCTCACCTCAAGGGCGGTGAGAAGGTCACTGTAGAGGACATTTTCTACTTATGGGCTCTCACTGGGCCCAAACGATTTCTTTATCTCCCCTACTTATTGGCAGATTGTCTCATCACCAAGGTCAAGGGGTCGACATCAGCCAGTCTATTGACCGAAGGACATTATGTTACGAGACTGGCCATCTCATACAATATTTTGATGACAAAGACGATAGGGTCGATGACGCCTTACCAGCCACGATCGATGGGTCTGCCTACTTAGAGGTGATGCGGGTGGTTGTAGCTTTTGGTGCCGGCCAGTATGTAGTTGTCGTCGATGGAGCAGCCGCATCGAAATCAAAGGGAGCAAAGGATCCTGCTACTGATAAGGAGATGGAGGCCGTGGACATGGCAGAGCCAGCTCAGGAGAGACCCCAGAGACATAAGAGGGTCGAGCCGTAGGTACAATAGTAGGCGCTCGGGCCTATGGATGTTCAGATCAATGTTTCAAATGTCGCTAGGCGGTATCAGGTCGGCGAACTAGCGAGTAATCCGCTAGGTGGGGAGTACTCGGTGACTACTGTTCATGACTATATATGACTATATGTGACTATATATATATATATATATATATATATATATATATATATATATATATATATATATATATATATATATATATATATATCCTATCCTAATAAATAAGTAACTCAAAGCCACATGTCATCTCCTCATTGAACTTGCCACATGTCATTTTAATAGAATTTTAAATTTCTTAAAAGAACTAATTGGTTTGAAACATTTATAACTCCTTAATGATCGGTTTAATTATTATTCAATTTCAAAATTAATTGTTATCATTCAATTTCAAAATTATTTTTTTTTAATATCATATTATTTTTTAATGTGTAGAATGATTTGAGAGACAATAAATAGACAAGTAACGTCATAATATTTTGAAGAACGATTACAATCATAATAGTGAATTTGATTTTAGTACCGGTGACATTCTCATAATCAATTATATTTATCAAAATACAAAGTCGTAATAGTAAAAATCAAAAGCAAGATGTCACGACACACAAACAAATTTCTTATGTAAAATTATTAATGTTTAGATATTCTTAATTAATAATTTTTTTTGTATCATCCCGTGTAATACACGGGTCTTACAACTAGTATATATATATATATATATATATATATATATATATATATATATATATATATATATATATATATATATATATATATATATATATATATATATATATATATATATATATATATATATATATATATAAACATCTTGATACAATAGTTTTATGAAAAAAAGGAAATGAATCCGAGTACAAGGCCAAGTACTCGTTTGACTAATGAGACCGAGTTCCACTGAGTACGACCGAGTTACTGCGAGTTAGAGCGAGTTTGACCAAGTAGGACCGAGTCCGAGTTTGTATAGCCTATTCTTAAAAAATCGCCAAGGTATATAGCCAAGACCGAGTAGGCTGAGTACTCGGCCGAGTTGGCCGAGTTTTGCAACACTGGTTCAGAAAACGTTGCACGACCTGACTGCTGTCCAACCCAGGATTGAGGCCACACAAGCGGTGATGCCGGACCAGCTCAATTGGATGTCCGACATGCTCATCCAGATATTATGTCATAGCGGTCTGGCTTCTGTTCACACCTTTCCACCAGCTGGTTCAGATGGTGCTGGTCCGTCTAGGACTGAGATTAGCATTGACGTATTTTTTTACTTTTACTTTTTAGTTTTTTCTATGTAATTAAATTATTTTTGTAACTATGATGATGATGTTTATATAGATATGATGCTTTGATCTGTGTGGATGTATGTTCTCAGGGTGTATGTATATTGTGTGACACGGAACCAAACGGCTAATTTGTATTGATGATCCCGACTTGATCAATTTTTGTGATTTGTGAGGAAGCATCGACCATTCGTTGGATATTGACATCAAAACAAGTGTGGGGTCATTGTACCCCTACACCATGTTTTGTGTCTTACGCACCTTACTGCTGCATGTTCTGGAGCTTTGATTCATTGAGGAGCTCAATGGAATTGGACTCTGGTCGAGTTTTGTCACAAGGACGAGAATTTAAGATCACTCATTTCCACTCGTAAATTGTCCATGTTAGCAAACAAATTTTCATCATTCCGTCCTAGGGAAGTTAACTCTTATTCTCCCTTGCTCTTTATATTTTTATATACAATGGGGACATTGTATGGTTCAAGTGTGGGGTGGGGACGGTCGAAAAAGTTGACAGGTTTATTTGGCAAAAATTTAAAAATTTTCTTCAACATTTTTCAAAATTTTGTACAAGCAATACAAAGGTATTCGGGATAACATGCATGAATAAACTAAGTTTTTATCTAGATGTCATAGGTAGTATAGGTAGCTGTTTACTGTCCCACTTAAAATTTTGACATGTAAGCTAGCAAGTAGTTAGTGTGAGAATTACAACATGGTTTTTCATTGTTGACATAATAAACCCCTTGGAAATCTATTAGCATATGGTATTTTTCAAGGAATATCATTTTAGTAGTAAGCATTGTTAAGTCCTAGTCAAAATAGAATGAGTTAGGTTTTCAGAATTACAAGCTTACAGAGCCTATGTTGTTACTGGCAAAGGAATAATTGTGCAAAACGAGTAAAATCTTAAAAGTTTAAGAATTACCATAAGATTGGGGCTCATGAGGGAAAGTTCAATCAGTGGCCTATGATATTCGAGCTGATAGACTCGACAAGGGTGACCTACGGGCACTAACGCACCTCATTACCTAAGATCGTTTGGTATGGGATAATGTTGTCGAAATCTCATTACACGGATACCACAAAAAGTCATGAAACTTCCTTATCGGCCTATGAAATTTGAATGAGTAGACTCTGTGTTGAAAATTTGTAATCAAGAGCTCCATAGAAAGTCGTGAGTTCCAAAGGTACGAAGGTTAAATGGTAATACCAGTGCGCAACATATGTAACTTACACACGAGTGTTTGATGTTGCAAATAGAGTCTGTAATACAGGTTTTAATATCTTAATTTTTCATTAACATTTAGGACTTGTAAGATATTTTATTGGAATTGAATTTGTAAAAACTGTTGATGTGTTGTTTTTATCTCAGCGTAAGTATTATCTAGAGTTATTGTATGAGTTTGGTCTTTTGGCAGTCAAACCTATTAAAACTCCTTTTAGATGTTACTGTTACAATTTTTAGTGATAGTTCTAATGAAAATGATTGTTTATTAGAAAATATTGCTAAGTTTCAAAAACTGGCTAGTCAATTATTTACTTGACAAATACTAACCTAATATATCTTTTACTGTCCAAACCTTAAGCCATTTTATGCATGCACCAAGGAAGTTGACACGTTGCAGTCGTTGATGCGGTCAAAAATAATGAATAAAACCTTACTGTCGACTAGTTAGGGTAAGCAAGGGTCGAACCAAGGAGTTCGTGGTTGGCACTTTGTGTCGAAAAACGCCTGACTATAGTGTCACTCTATAGTAGAAAAGTTACTTACAAACAAATCTCAAGTATAAAACCAAACACAGATCTGATTGCAGATCTAGAACAACGTGAAACCAAATACTTCTTTTATAAAACCGAACACTAAAATAATCGTTCAAACCAACTAACATTATCAAACTATGAATCAAAGAACTACATGAATCAAATGATTGTTCCTGGAATCTAAACCACACATCGAGTAATCAAGTAAATTCTTGAATGCAGAATATCTCGATACCGAGTTGATATAAAGCTAACAAAACTAAATCTCTAACCAAATTATCAATTGGAACTGAAAAAGAATGAGAAACAAGCCTCTGGATCCCGATACCCATGGATGCTCCAAAAGTCAGATTGAGAGCCTCTATTTATAGTTGAGAAATCATGAGATAACGTCACTATCTATGGGAAATATCATCGCTATCTCCTTATCTTCCTCGATATGCGTGCTTTGAAATTCAAATTCAGCCGGATTGACTTTATCTGGAGATAGCATCGCTATCCTTAAGGGATAGCGTCGATAAATATGCCTGATCCTGTATCTTCCATTTTTGCACTTTATCTTGTTCCAAATTCCACTTTAAACTCTGTACTTTAACAAAAATTCCACACAAAAGCAACTTGCACTAAAACTGAGTTTTATTAGTCCTTTTACCAGAATAAAATAACTAAAATCGAGTCCAATAACGCGTAAAATATGCAATACAAAAGCCCGTTATCAAAAGTCACATCTAAAAATCGCGATTTGTGTTTTAAGATATCTAAAGCTGTGTCCGAGGAAGGGTATTATAATTTTAAAAGTGGTGAATTGCTATTAACTGTTTGGCAGATTCTGTTTGGGAAAATGTGTTAATTTCTGACGTTTTGTGACTGTATATTGCTTGTTTTTGGGAAATAACTTGATTTAATGGAAAAACAAAAGCCAATCTACTATTGTTAGGTGAATGTGAACATTTTGAAGTTGCTTTTTCAAAGGTTGGTGAAGAAGTTTGGTGCAGCCCCTATTCTTGAAGGAAACTTCTTATGTTCCCATTGTGAATAATGCACCTCAAAATATGTATAAATAGACCATTAAGTTGAAGAACAATATGCACCACAACTCAATACCTATAAGAATTGAGTGTATCTCTTGTAATCTCCTCATTCAAATAAAATCTAGTTGTAGCCCGTGGACGTAGGATTTGCACCGAATCCGAACCACGTAAAAATCCTTGTGTTCTTCTTGCTTTATTTTCATGAGTTTGTGTGTGTGTGATAGTGTTTCCGCTGCGTGTACCCTGTCCTATTCCTAACAACTGGTATCAGAGCTTCGGGTTTCGGAGGAGGTCTCGATTTTAGAAATTAGAGTATGCTCTGTGGTTGCAGTTTTGTCTGATCTTCCACATCAGAAACTAATTTCTATTAATCGTATTAAAAGGTATCTTGGTACTTTGAAGGGTACTGTTCTGTCACACAAAAGTACTATAAAATATTTGTCTCTTGTTTGTCGTAATGGCTGAAGACAAGGTTGTAATCGAGAAGTTCAACGGTTCTGACTTTAGCTGGTGGAAAATGCAAATAGAAGCATTGCTATGTCAGAAAGATTTGGACGTGGTACTTGGAGACAAACCGGAGAAAATGGAAAAAGCTGCTGAAGATACGTGGAACTCAAAGGACAAGAAAGCTAAGGCGGTTATTACATTATCGTTGAAAAGGAGCGTCGCTTTCAACATCATGAAGGAAACCACGGCGCGTGGTATGATGGATGCTCTGACGAACATGTATGAGAAACCGTCGGCGGCTAACAAGGTGTTCTTGATGAGGGAGTTGTTCACTACAAGGATGAATGAGGAAGGCTCAGTTACTGTTCACATTAACAATCTAAATTCAATTCTGTCCAGATTGTCATATGTGGGAATTAAATTTGATAACGAGACTCAAGCTTCACTGCTACTAGCTTCACTACCTGATAGCTGGTCTGGAACAGTAACCGCTGTTACAAGTTCAGTGGGGACCAGTGGTATGACTTTTGAAGGGGTTAGAGATTTGGTTCTTGGCGAGGATATCAGACGCAAGAATCAAGGTGGATCTTCTTCTTCTGAGTTATTAAATATCAGAAGAGGTAGAGGGAATAGTGGGAGTAGTGGGAGTCGGGGAAGAAGTTCATCTAAAACTTGGAAGAATGTGAAGTGCTGGAACTGCCAGGAGGTGGGACATGTTAAGAGTCAATGTCCAAAGAAAGAATTGAACATTGCTGGTGCCGAGAGTGTGTCTGAGGATGATGCACTGATACTAAGTATGGAAAGTTCTGTAGACTCTTGGGTCATGGATTCAGGGGCTTTGTTTCACGCCATGGACAACGGAGAAACGATGGTGAATCTAAAAGAAGGAGATTTTGGGAAGGTACGGTTAGCAAATGACGAGATGCTTCAAGTAACGGGCATGGGAGATATTGATCTGGTTACTTCATTGGGAACTACATGGAACCTGAAGAATGTCAGGGTGATTCCGGAGCTGAAGAAGAAATTGATTTCTGTTGGTTAGCTGGATAAACAAGGACTGGAAGTAAGGTTTGGTGGTGGTAAATGGAGGGTGGTCAATGGTAATTCGGTGATTGCTCAAGGTATGAAGCGTGGGTCATTGTATATGGTTGAGGTACCTGCTGAGGGAAGTATGACCGTCCCCGTTAAGCATGACAAAATCTGGTTCGCTAAATCTAGTGCTAAGAGAGTTCATTTTGCAAACATGAATTCTGGAGCCAAGGGGATGTTAGCTGAACGAGTCGGAAAGTCTAAACCATTCAGGGGATTTTGTGACAGTGGGAGCACGGGGTGTGTTCCTGGTACAGTTACAAAGAGCCGTTGGGTTTTGAAGACTAAGACTGAAAAATTCTCTCCTGTTGGAAGTTTGCAAAGTTTGGAGAGTGTTAGTGGTCCTCGGTGTATCTCTGGATCCGGTGGAGTGTCCAAGCCGGTTGAGACAGGGGATGAGTCGGTGGTGGGATTAGCCACGGCTGAGTTGGAGCTAGTGGGAGCTTCAACTGGCCCTTCTAGTACTTGAAGATGAGGGGCGGCTACAACTAAGGGAATTTGACTGGGTCTTAGCTTGTTCTTTGGAACTGGAAGCTTGGAAGACTGGTTATGTTAGGAGATTAATGAAAGATGTTCAAAATCTTCAAGTGGGAGATTGTTAGGTGAATGTGAACATTTTGAAGTTGCTTTTTCAAAGGTTGGTGAAGAAGTTTGGTGCAGCCCCTATTCTTGAAGGAAACTTCTTATGTTCCCATTGTGAATAATGCACCTCAAAATATGTATAAATAGACCATTAAGTTGAAGAACAATATGCACCACAACTCAATACCTATAAGAATTGAGTGTATCTCTTGTAATCTCCTCATTCAAATAAAATCTAGTTGTAGCCCGTGGACGTAGGATTTGCACCGAATCCGAACCACGTAAAAATCCTTGTGTTCTTCTTGCTTTATTTTCGTGAGTTTGTGTGTGTGTGATAGTGTTTCCGCTGCGTGTACACTGTCCGATTCCTAACAACTATTTCAAGGTCCTCTATTGAATCTGAGTATAGAGCTCTTGCAACAATAACTTGTGAAGTTTTATGGATGTTAAAGTTAATGAAGGATTTTGGCCTTAAATATCGGGTTCCAATTAGCTTGTTTTTTGATAATAAATATGCAATTTTAGTATCTTTGAATCCAATTTTACATGAAGTGACGAAACATATAGAAATTGACATTCATTTGCTAAGGGATAAAGTTTAATTAAGGTGGTAAAGGTTGATTCTTTAGAATAGTTTGTTGATATATTTACCAAACCTCCTAGTATTAATCAGCACAATGTTCTTTTAGAAAAACTTGGATTATACAATGCATTTTCTGCTCAGGTTGAAGGAAGGTGTTAAAATATAAAATATATATCAACCTGGCAAGATATATTTTTTATGTTATTTTACTAATTTATTTAGGTTTGTGTAGGTTTGAAAAGGTGCTGAAAGATGAGTGTGTAAAGAGGAAAGCTGGAGGGACTACAAGTGTACTAGTGCGTGGACTCGGGAGACAAATATGATGTATCCAGGTCAACATGCGGGTCTAGATGGAAAATGGGTTAAAGTCGGATCTATATAAAGTGCTTAGGGTTATAATATTTTAATTTTTAACACATAGAAAACTCTCTCATCTCACTCTCATTTTTTGGTCTCTCTCAAACCCTCCAAATTTTCTGTTCTTTAAGTTGTATCAGCAAACAAACTTGGGTTACTCTGATTTGTTAGAATAGGTTTAGATCAAGGTGAGTGTAGAGTGTTTTTTGTAGTGATGATTGTGTTGTAGTCTTATAAAGAATCAGCTTCTCATTTTGAAAGGACTGATTTGATTTAGTTTGTGTTTGTGCTGTGTATTTTGATACACGAGCTTCATTATTGTGAGGGATATTTATATCGTCGCATGTATGTATTTACATAGTTGTCCATGCATGTTTCAATAGAGATGCAAATATATATATTTGTGACCACAACATTAACCTTGTATTTATGCAAATACAATAAATGGTGTAAGCATACCATGAAATCTCACTGAAAGGGAACATGAGAATGCAGAAATTTATAGATTCAAATTAATAGAAGTTTGATGTATAAAAGAGCATTTACAAAAAAAAAAAAAAAAAAAAAAAAAAATTATGTTTAGTGCTTATACAAGAAGTGGTACAAAAAAATATAATTATTTATAACTACATTAGAAACAGTGAACCATAATTGGGGACTAGATGTTTAAATTTAATCCTAGTATGAAGATACGTTTTAACTATTAGTTGAGACTTTACATTAAATATGAGATACAATGCCAATTAGAACATGGATTTATCCTTATATAATTGGTCTTATAAGGATTGATGTTGCAAAAGTCGTTAGACGTTACTAGGTCGGTCAACTAGCGAGTAGCGAATATTCGGTCTAGACGAAGAGTACTCAGATAGGATAAATACATATATATTATATGATTATACATACTGAAATACTGAATATAATCATAGTTGCATCAAATTTGATTTGAATTAAACAAAATAAAAATTAAACAACAAATGTTTATTGAATAAGTAAATATATGATATATTTTAAATTAATTACATAAAAATTATAATTATTTTTTTATAAAAAAAATTAAAATTCTTAAGTTTGACCTAATTTTTCCGAGTTTGACTGATTTTTTTCGAGTTTGACTGAGTTTTTTCGAGTCTGGCCGATTCCAAGATTGACCGAGTTGCACCGATGTTGACCGAGTAGCATCAAGTTTGACCGAGTAGCCCTGAGGTTGATCGATTTTGACCGAGTTTGATCGAGTCCAAGTATTTTTAGCCGATTCCCATAAAAGCGCCTCAGACAACACCCGATTCTGAGTACTCAGACGAGTACTCAGCTGAGTAGGCCGAGTTTTACAACACTGATAATGATATTTGATGCATGTGGCCGAGGGTTAGGATCGGTACATTTTTAGACATGACTTATGTAGATTTAATGTCGACTTCTTAGTCCATATCAATGTGAGTATATAGATTTTTTAGCACACATCCCCTATACATATAAAGTGTTTTGTTATTATGTGATATTTGTGCACTATGTTTCTATATGTGACTTTTATGTGATTTTATGTGGCATGTTATGTGTTTAAAAATGTTTTACTTTACTTTATATGCATGTAAAGTGCTAAAGTATTAAAAGTTGTTAATGTGTTTAAAGTTGGTAAATGGTTTTGAATTATTAAAATGTTTTGAAGTTGTCAAAGTGGTTTACGTATTAAAGGAGTTTTGAGTAAAATATTTTGTACATAATGTGTTTAAGGGGTAAATGTATGAGATGACTTATGAGAGGCCCATACTGTACATGTGAAAGATGTTTAAATGATTTAAGTGTTGGCTTGATATCCTAGACATTATTGCCATTGTAGCTCAAACTAGCTACCTGTTGTCACATTGACAAGATACGCTGACTATACGGTATGACGCACTTGAACCCTATAGGTGACTTAAATAGACGATTGTCATTCTGATATATTCACCTCCCCTCACGTTATTGGTCATGGGTGACTCCCCTTATGTGGTTTACGAAGAAGTGAGTTCGAGAGATGACTAAAATGGATTGAGAAGGGTGTAATAAATGTCTATTTGTTACAAAGTGATTTCATATGTTAAACTGTTTTCTTACGTGGTATAATACCTATATGTAAGAGTTTCAACCCTCTGTGACTCACCCGACTTTCTTATCTGACATATTATTTTGATGCGTGTCTCAGGTGATTATAGCAAGTGATTCTTTATAGATTGTTTGAGAGTTTTGAGGATTCAAAGAGTTGGACTTCTACCAATTATAATTATGTTTAGCTATTTCGTTTTTGCTTCTACGTATGGGTTGATATATACTAGTTGGCATCCCATGATATTTTGAAATAGCCGTTGTTAAATAAAAAGTTTTGTTTAAAATTTAGTATAAAATGTTTTTTTTAATAGCCAAATATGGGAATGTCACATAACTTTTTCTTACTAACATCATTTCTTGGCTATATAAATGTCGTGTATAACCTAAAAGTCTTCCATAGGGTTGCCTTCTCCAGTCATCGAGGAAGATTTGGATGAAAAACGTTACACCTTGCCATTTAGTTGTAGTCGATGCCTTGACGAACTTTCGTTTTTGGCGAACCCGGCGATAATGCTTATTCTCTCGTCATTTTTGTTAAATGGTTCATGTGCATTATTGACATGCCGTTTGTAATTTTATTAAAAAAAAAAAACAATGTATAATTTTAGTTAGTATAAAGTATAAACTTAAATTCTAAAAAAACAAATCATAGTAAGTATTTTATATTTTGACCAATGTTTTAGAACTCGGATTGACCCGTCCAGTTGAACCGTGACCCGGTGAAGAGAACGGATCATTTATGACTGATTTTTTGCTAATTTCCGATTCGGATTGAACCGACCGGTTTTCTCAAAAAACCGGTTAGAGTGGTAACCCGGAACCGGTTTGGGACCAGTTTTCTTAAAAAAACTTAAAAAACCGGTTAGACTGGTAACCCGGAACTGGTTTGGCCTGGAGGTTGAAACAAAAATTTAGAATTTCGGCTTTATAAACTTGGTTAAAAAATTCAATGCTCAATCTTTTAAAATTAGTCAACCATTAGTTCATCAGATTTAGTAAAATTTTCTTATAGAAGCTTTGACAAAATATATTTTTGATACCAAAAAGATGAAATTATATTGTTTATGTTTTATAAATATATAATAATACTGAAAATATAAAATGTATGAAAATTGTAAAAACCAGATTGACCTGGCAGTTGAAATGATTGGAACAATTGACCTGTGACTCGGTCATCATATCGATCAACCAAAAACCCGAATTTTAAAACATTGATTTTGACTGCCCTATTCAAACCTAAACATTCTATAGTTATCTTTAGGGTAAATTGCATAAATGTCACTAACTTTTTCAATTTTATCGATTTTGACACTTCATTTTTAGTTTTTGCAATTAAGTCATTATGTTTCAGAAAAATTGCAATTAAGTTATTATGTTTTCCAAAGAGTTGCGAAAATGACAATATGACAGGATGACAACAGGTTACCAGGTCATATATGGTCAGATTTGCATTTTTTTTAGCAAACATAATGACTTAATAGCAAAAATGAAAAACATAATGTCAAAATCTAGAAATCTGGATGCAATTTACCCTATGCAATTTATACAACTTAATGACTTTACATGACTCATACGTGTCCAAAAAAGTAATTTTGTTGTTACCTTGGATAGTTTACCCTAACAGCCCCAAAAATGAACGAAAAAAAAAATAAATCAAAGTTCAATGCTACTTGTGACAAAATTGTTTCTTGTCACAAATATCATTGAACTTTGATTTTTTTTTTATGTTCTTTTTTGGGGCTGTTAGGATAAACTATCCAAGGTAACAAATTTACTTTTTTTGGACACGTATGATGCATGTAAAGTGATTAAGTTGTATAAATTGCATAGGGTAAATTGCATAAAAGTCGCTAACTTTTTTTAGATTTCTAGATTTTGACACTATGTTATTTATTTTTGCTATTAAGTCATTAAGTTTTCTGAAAAATTGAAAATCTGACCATATGACCTGGTAAGCTGTTGCCATCCTCTCATATGGTCATTTTCGCAACTTTTTGAAAAACATAATAACTTAATTGCAACATTTCTGAAAACATAATAACTTAATTGTAAAAACTAAAAATACAGTGTCAAAATTGAGAAAATTAGAAAAGTTAATAACTTTTATGCAATTTACCCTTGTATTTAATAACACAATTTTAAAAATTACTTTATTTTATAAAATGAATAAAGTAAAATTGAGTAGGAGTACAAAGGGAGTATTATTTTGTCCGAGATACTTATAGCAAGTTTCCCCCACCCTCAACTATTTATAGCCACCACACACCTACCCTTGCCGCCTGTGCTTGGGCCCACTACTCACAAGCCTAACAACATATTGGCCCTTCTTCATCAATTCACCTCATAAATTTTCCAACCACTCTTCACCCTTCTCTTTATACCTACATTTTTAGATTTTTTTTCATTGCATGAAGATCATAAAATTAACCGACTGATTGTTTTGTATTGAGATATTTGGATTTTTTTTTTTTGTGAATATCAAATGAATTGCTAATAAGGCGTAGTAGAGTGTCGGTTTGTTGATTTTAAAAGTTTTGTACGAATAATAAAACATGAGCCTTAAATATATTTTCTTTTAGTGACAAAAAGGTTACTGATGGAATTTTATGATGTATTAGCGATGAACTTTTGCAAAAAAATTAATGACAGAAAAGTCATTTGATATGACTTTTTTTGGCAACGGTTATATTTTTTCGCTAATCCGTCGCAACTGGTTTTTATCAACGGATTACTAGCGGATTTTTTCACTAATATACTAACAATAATTTTTTCCGTCCCCCCTAGACAAATAATACTAACCTTAGTTATAATTAACATCTTCGTTCCAAAGCTTAAAGAACATAAATCGTCTATGTAACACCACAAACTCAAAATTTTTAGACTAGCCAAATAATTTTGTTGTCAATTTAAAACCATATAAACTATTGATAGTTACAACTTAAAGTTTATAAGGAACACATGGTTCCGATTTTCCATCAACGTGTAACGAGTTATTACACTCTATAGCTATTAATCGCAACTTTAATTCCTGAAAAGATCGTACCAACCATCTTCCATACTCTTTAAGGAGTTATACATATCAATCGGGGGATTTATAAGTTTATAACATTGATATCTTTTATATAATAACATAAGTTATTGTCTTATTAATAAATCATTAATATCTTTTGTAACAACATAATTTATTGTCTTAATAAGCTCGGTTGTTGACTCTCTGTCATTTAAATGAACTGTTATTAATAGTTTTTTCAAACAATGCAATAATCATGAAGTTCACAACTCACTCACCATTTCTATTTGACATATAACGTTTTTCACAGTAATAGAAAAAATATATTATTTTTTGCTTTCATAAAAGTTTAGAACTCCGTACATATAATATCTTGTTTTGAATTTTGTTTGATATATTTTTTAATCAACTTTAAATTACAATTTTTTATTACATATAATATCTTGTTGTGAATTGTGACTCATATTTTTATTCGACCATCTAAGCTTCGGAGTTATAATTATAAAATTATAAAAATATAATTACATAGCTAACGGGTTTTTTATAAAATACAGAAATAGGAAAACGAAAACCAGTAAAATCCAATAATGATTTTTATCTGTTTTAGTAGAAGATGATAAAAGGTACACATATCATAATCAAGTGTTTTCCTTTTAATTTAACAATTATTGGGCGAGAAACTGACGACCGATTTAGTCAAGTCGTAACCGACACGTGTCCCTTGTTGCTGGACATTACCGATGATCGACAGTGACGAGTCTGTCGGAGCAAACGCAAGACAAAACTTCCCACGTGAATCCACCGGAATCAAGTAATTCTCCGGTTTTAACGAAAGAGTTTTACCGCCGGTGAATGTAAAACCCACCGTCGGGACCGCCACTCTGGTCATTTCTGAGAAATCGAAACATGTATCGAACAGGGAAAACCCGTCGGTGGGTTTCAAGTTTCTTGCTTGTCGAGTGAAGGCGTCGCGTAGCGAGTTGTAGGCTTGAGTCTGCAACCGGGTCACGGCGGTGCCGGAGTCGACGATTACTCCACCTCTTCCTGAGGCGTCGACGGCGAAGATGTAAGATGGGATCGACAGCGGTCGTCCACCGACGGTAATCCCGGTCATTCCGACGTATAAATAAGTCTTCACTCTTGCGTTCCGTAATAAAGGCGCGGTGACGGAGTTCGCCGGCGGGGCAGAGTTGAATTCCAGAGTGGATGATGTTTTCGAATCGCGATCGACAAGGCAGTATGAGAACGACGTCGCTTTGATCTGGGATGGTAAAGATAATGGCCCACCGCCAAGCGCAAGAAGCCCTCCGGCACCGACGAACAATCCTTCGTTATCGTGACCGCAACCCATGGCTACCTTCGGAACGGAACCGGAATTCCCAAAAGTCACCGTCTCTGTTACGAAATCACCAACGGTGAACGATCCGTCCCCGTACGACACCTGGTACAAACAAACATCGCTCCGGCATGCGGTGATTTCCAGCGACGAGCACTGTTGAGAGCTGCAGGGTAACGTACCGTATGAAGTCGACGCCGACGGATTGTAAATCGGATCCGTTTGCTGGTAGCAATCGGAGCAGGGCTGGCATTGAAGCCAATTAATATCACTTCCGGTGTCGATAACCATGTAATACGATTGCACCGGCGTACCCAATCCGACCCTAGCGAAGTACTCCCCACTGCCCTGAGATATCCCGGAAGAAACCGGAGTAGATAAATCCTCTGGTCTGAACATCGAGTCAGTTTCCACAACCGGTTTCAACTCCGACTTATTTGTTCCGGCCAGTGCGAAATTGAGCTTCGTGGTGAGTGCGGTGACTCGGTGTGAGTCACGAGTGAGCCTTGAGAGAGTTAAAGATTCGTAATCATGGTGGTGATTGTTATGGTGGATGGAGGATCGAGGGTGGAGGGTGAAAGACAATGAGGAAGAGGTGGATTCCGGTGCGGTTTTTTCTACTTGTTCTTGGAGTAATGTGGGGTTCAGAAGGTCGATGGTTTTCTTGACGGCGGAGGCGACGTCGAGTGTGTTGACGGTGGCTGTGGCGGTGACGGCGGAGATTGTGAGTAGAGAGAGAAAGAGAAAGAACCGAGAAGCCATATCTGGTTTCTGGTTTCGAGTGGAGTGAAGATAGAAGATGAGATTTGAGTTGGGGTTTTATGCAGAAAAAGAGGAGCCGTGACGTCACAGTCTTCTGGTATGGACAAAATCTTGTAAATTTGTAATATAATATTTAATTTTAAGTATATTCTGGGTCAAATTTGGTATTTACAAAAAAATAATAAATAGCTGTAAATTATTCAATAAAATATAGAGGGTATAAACTTTATAAATACAAAGTAAGTACGGACGGTTTTCTTTGGATGATATTTTCCTTAAACAAAGAAAAACATTTAATTTAGTAGTTAAGGGATTATATACTTACAACCTATCATTTAATGGACTAAAATGAATACTTTGAAATAAATAAGATTATATTATCCGTGATGTGGGTCAATGGTGAAACTCAGATATAAAATAGAGATAACATCATAAAATAGCAATCAATAATATATAATTTGTATTTTTAGGTAATTTATTTTTTAATTATATTCAATAGGTCACTAAACTTTTTTTAGTGTTCTCATTATACCATTAAAGTGTATTTAAATTGAGTATTATGTCAAGTTCGATGTCATTATGGATGTAATTTCAGTGTCTGGATAACCTAAATGAATAAATTATGTTATATTGAATGTCACAGTGGACAACACCTAATATTTATTATCAGTTTTATCCATATAAAATCTACTTCAATGGTGTAATGAGAACACAGAAAAAAGTTTAGTGACCTATTGAATATAATTAAAAGATATGTGACATAAACAACAAATTATGTATTATTGATTGACATTTTATGACATTAACCCTATAAAATATATACTAAGAAAAAAACATATGGATAGTGCTACAGTAACCCATTAAGGTTTTGAAAATCGGCAATCATGGAAAATCCGAATAAATTTGAATAAATCTAAAAAAGTTCAGAGACCATTTAGATGCATTTTCAAAATGTTGTGGGGGTATTTTGCTACAGTAAACCCCCCAAAATCCCGGGTGACCAATTAAACTCGGTTTGTATAAACATTAAGCCCCTAGATAACAATGAACAAATTTGAGAGACCCAATAAATACAAAATGAAAAGTTCGATGGGTTACCGTAGCAAAATAACATATATAAATGTAATAGCAAAGAGGGTAGCAGGTGCAAGTCGTCCCATGTTCTTTCTATTTTTATAATTATATATATATATATATATATATATATATATATATATATATATATATATATATATATATATATATATATATATATATATATATATATATATAATAAAGTTTTGGTTTAGCGATACCTTGTGCTTTGATTAAGCATGCGTTGATTAAGCGATCAATTAAAATAGTAAGAAATCAAGAAGGGTAGTGCTATAAATACCCTCATTTCATTCTATACCCCCTGATTTGACTATCAAATTTGTTTTATCCCAATTTTGTCTTTTGTTGTCTTTTCATTTATTAATAATAATAATAATAATAATAATATTATTATTATTATTATTATTATTATTATTATTAGCTTTTATAAAATTATAACCGTTCGTATTTATTGATAATCCAATGTTTTCTTTTTTATCGTTCGAATTTGTTCAGTCGTTTATAAACTAATTGGTTGTACGTATAATTTATTATTTATAAAATCTTTCGGGTTTATATCGTTTGTAGGTAATCAAAATTCACGTTATTATTAGTCAGAAACCGTCATTTTTGATCCGTCGACCCAATTGTACACCATATCTGTTTGTCCAGGATTGTGTGTGCTCAGAACATTCTGCTGAATAGAAAATATTGTATAATGCTCGACTAAATATTTATGTTCGTTATCCATATAACACACCGTGCAATTGTAATATTGGACCAAACTTTGTATTGATATTATTATTTATATTGTTATTTTTTATACATTCGTTCAACCATTTTGATATAAGTTGACATAATTTTATAAAATTATAAACGTCGTTCGTTGTGTTGTAATTACTTTAAAAAATTATTGCTTTATTGTTACTAAAACATAAAAATTATAAAAGCTAAATTCATTAATTCGATATTTGGTCAAATTTGACATAACCGTTTTGATATAATTTGACATAATTTTATAAAATTATAAACGTTGTTCGTTGTGTCGTAATTACTTAAAAAACTATTGTTTATTGTTATTAAAATGTAAAAATTATAAAATTTAAATTCATTATTATTGTTTTTCTAATAATAATAATAATAATAATAATAATAATAATAATAAATCAAAATATATTAATAAAAGAAAAGAAGAAAAAAAAGAAAATGACAACAAACAAACAAAATAGATAAAAAAACAAAAAGAAAAACAACAAAAAAATAAAAAATCAAATCAGTAGAGGTATAACTAGACTATAGAGGTATGTATAGAATCACCCAATCAAGAATTGTAAAGGATACAAATGTGTATAGTGAAGGAATCCTTTTTCACGCTTTTCTTTATCTCCTTTTGTTTGATTAATAACATGTTGCATGTCAGGTTTTATGTTATATTATTTGTAACATGTAACTTTTCTCATGTATGATTGGTTTTCCTTTCGGTTTTAGACTCTTAACAATCCAAATTTATTCTTTTTTCATGTCGTTTTTGCTCTTTGTTCGGACATACATGATGATGTATTCTTATTTATAAACTCGTTTGCCTAATTATCAGACCTCGTAATTACAAAAACCCATATAAATATAAATTTAAACTAAATTCCATTTTGGTCCTTGTGGTTTGTATCTTTCTAAAGATTTAGTCACAATTTTGAAAAGTTGATGTGAGCAACTCTCATGGTTGCAAAATTCATCATGTTTTGTCCCTCGGCCGATGTCTGTAAAATGAGGAGATTACCATTGCTTTTATTATTTTCATATTATCGTATTTGTTATTGTAACTAAACAAATGTGCGCCATCCACTCCACCTTTGAAATTAGACCTGGCAAAATCAGACACGACACGACAACCCGACACGAAATTAGCGGGTTTGGGTAACAGGTTTCGACCCGTTTAAGTAAACGGGTCGACACAACACGACACGAAAACTTAAACGGGTTGGGTTAGGGTCAAGACCTTTAACTCGAAAATGACCCGAATAACCCGTTTAATTATATATATATATATATATATATATATATATATATATATATATATATATATATATATATATATATATATATATATATATATATATATATATATAACACACTTCTCGGTTGGTTGGAACGGGTAAGACTCATGCCTCTCTTAGGAGAGGTTGTGAGTTCGAACCTCACTACACACAAGCAAAGCTAAAGATATTAACGCCAAAACTTGTGGCCTCTGTGCTAGGCCGTGAAGCGTGTACCCGGGGCTGCTGGTTTAACCAGTAGTCAGTTGCCTGCAGGGCGTCCTTACGGGGTGGGCGTGTGCTATGCGTCAGGGTTTGCCGATTGCGTGTGCGGGTCTAGTCTCTGTGCAGCATCTACTTGGAGAAAGGGAAGGTTCAACGGTATAACGACCGAGCAGTCCCATATGTACCTAGCTAGGCTGTAGTATATTACGTACCCGTGTAATAGGATTTATCCCTAACTTGCAAATATATATATATATATATATATATATATATATATATATATATATATATATATATATATATATATATATATATATATATATATATATATATATATTGTAGACTTAGTGGGCCAAAATAACATTTTAATTTCAAGGCAATATTCAGCCTTCGACTTAGGAATTAGGATCGTTGGGTTTCACTCTCACGTAGTCACACACTCACACTTCAATCTAGTTCAGACTTCAACAGTTCTTGTATTCTCGAGTCTCTCTCGACTAGGCGACTTTAGAAGGAAAGGATTCACGATTTCAGAAGCTGATTCACGCCTTCATCTAATCAGCATCGCACACTCGTAGTCGCACACACGTAGGGTTTCAGACTTTCAGTTTCACGAATTCAGTCATTCACGTTTCACACTTTTGTCAGTCACTCACGCAGTCACACTTAGTGTAAGACCCATTTTTAAATTAAGATGCTTTATAAGGTAAGTAGAGTTATTACCTTATAGTCGGTGTGATTCTAGCTATGAGTTTGCTTAGTGTAAAGGTGTGGCGATCCTTGTGATTGTCTTCGAGTTTTGAGTTGCTGACGAGTGAAAAGAGGTTGGAATCCTTTTTACGAACTAATCTTGGTTTAATTAAGATTAGTTAAGTTGTTATATGTGTTAGTGTGGTTAGAGGACCTTTTGGGAGAAGTTTGAGTTTGAAAAATGCCAAAAAGAACCAACCCGGGTCGTGTTGTATCTTCTGAACAAGCGGAATAAATGTCGCGAAAGGAACCCGGGTCGGGTTACGCCTGCAGATCCTTTAAATACGCAACAAACCTTATTTAAGTGTAAAAACGGGATTTCGAAGAAATAAACCCCAAAACCGATTTTCAGAGCTTAGGGAGGCGATTTTGGGTCAAATTAAAGCTGGAGATTCGTAGAGAAGCGTAGAGTGATGAGGATCTAACCCCATAAATGCGTTCTTAACTCCTAATTCGTCGAGGTGAGTGATTTCTTCGTTTTTGGGGTTTTGAAACCCTAGCTTTTGTTTCCGTGATTTAGCTATATATTTTATATATGTTGTTAGTAGGTTGTTAGTGGATGCTTTTAGAGTTATTGGTGAGATTATTGTCGAGTTCCTACGGTTGAATGAGTAAAACCGCGGAATTGGGGGTTTCGGTAAATATAAAGTTGATATTTACCGTTTGTACTCCTTTTTCCTCTTTCGAGATATACATCTTTGAGATAAATGATATTGTGATAATTGTGGATGCTTGAGAAATTGATTTAGACTATGGTGATACGACCAAGTCTAGCGATCAAGAGTCCGATATGCGCGTTTTGGGAGTTCCACTTACTAAACCAATATCAGGTGAATACGTTTTATTCTTTGAGTTGAGTTATACTTGTTTATACGAAGTGTATATGTTTCACAAGTATATCTATGTGTTGTGCTGTTATTATGAAGATTGAATAATAGAGTAATATCGTTATGTGTGAATAACAAACAATGAATTTGATATGAATACTCAATAATAAAGATGAGTAGATGTTAGAGTGGCTGTGGTTAAGTGTCCTTGTAATGATTGTTATAACCATGAGAATTACTATGATTGAGTGGAGTTGATTGTGATAATGAGTACATACGAGAATGTGATCGAGTTTATGAGTAGTACCGATTGTGGTATGTATTGATGAGTTGATGTATGCTAATTATTAACTGTCAAAGTAAGTTAATGTGTTTGCAAGTTTCAGATAATAAGAGGAGATGGTTACTTGCTAGTGAGAATAGCAAGAGAGGAAGATGGGGATGTTTATTGAGAAAGATTCATGGAGTATGATTAAGATTTACTCACTAAGCTTTTTATAAGCTTACACTTGAGTGTTATGTTGTTTTGCAGGTATCTGTAGCTGTGATAGGGGAAGACATGTGATCAAGAAAGACGGACAAGTTTAGAGCCTGTCTTTTAGTTGAATTAGATTTAAATTGTAATACCTGGTTAAAATTTGTAAGAACCTTTTTGTGTAAATATTCATGTTGATAACATCTTGATCCTTGGTTTGAGTACAAATATACCAAATTTAATATGTTATTGTTTGAAAATTTTTGGGTGTATTTTGTATGAGAAACTGGGTGTTACACTGAGAGACGACTTCAGTGACTCACACACTCAAGATTCTGATTCACGACTTCATATTCACGATTTCAAAGGAGTCGGATTTCAGCATCGCTTCAACGATTTCAGCATCGCTTAAAGGGGTTAAACGAGTCGTGTAGGGTTGAAATGGGTTAAACAGGTCGAGTTCAGGTTACAACTTTCAACCTGTTTATGTAAATAGGTCGTGTCCGAGTTCACCTCTCTCAACCCATTTAGTGTCTTGACCCGACACGACCCGACTTATTTGCCACCTTTATTTGAATTCACCTTGGCTGTCACCAGCTCCAAGACTGTCGCATACCACAACCGCCAGAAATTGTCAATCATCACCACCACCATTGAAAACGTCGTCCACCACCACCATGGAAAACATCGCCTACGACCATCGCATTCAAACCATGGTCATGCCCAACCCCTCCTCACACCCTTTTCGTCTCCAACAAGCCACCACCATTTTATAGTCCATAAAAGCCTCTTGGTCCTATGTGGGAGTGGTGGGAAGCAGGGCGAACCTGAGCAGGAAAGGGTCCTGAAAAATCCAACCCCTCTCATCACCCTCTTCATATTTGGTGTCGATATAAACATTATGTGGTGGTGGGATAAGAAAGAGAGCATTAGAGGTTTAGTGATGGTAGGAGAAGAATGAGATCGAATAAGGTCTAGTGGTGGTGGGAGTAATAGAGTAACGACGATGATAGGTGGAGGTGTTGTTCGTTTATGGAGGTGGTCACTATAAGATGGAGGTGATTGCTTGAATGGGTGAGAGAGGGTCTGCGGGTCTGTATATGAAAAAAATAGGAATATGAGGTACAATTTTTCATAAACTAGACATTCAGATATGAATATGGGTAAATTAAGAATTTAGCCTCTATAGTCTATAACTTTCCTTAATTTCGAATGAGGGCAATCTGGTCATTTTACGAACTTTTAAATAAGGCCTATTGATGGTAACAACTAAATGGACCAACCATGTATGATTTTGCTACCATGAAGACCGTTAGAATATATTTTTCAAAACTAGAACTAAACATACAAATAGATGTAAACTATAAAGACTGAAACTATAATTTATCCACAAATTTATACAAGTACAATTGATCCCTGATGAAAATAGATAAATAGTTACTAGCGATCCAATGTTTTTAATCTATATTTTTCAATAAAACAATAATTTTCATTGGTTAAATCAATACTATCAGTAAGTTGTAAGCATTATTCTGAAAATTAGTAGTTTTGAAAATTAGAATTGTAAGCATTATTTTGAAATTAGGAGTTTTGAAAATTAGTAGATATGTATATAGAGAAATAACTTTTGCTTTTAATAAAAAATTAATTAATAGCACCTAAACTTAGGTGATATTGGTTTTTTGCAAAAGGTCCAAATGACTTCTTATATTTGTAGGCAGATAGACATTATAGAAAATGATTGTTTAGTTTTTTAGAAGATTGTAAACATAAGTTTGTTTACTTACCTTTTTTCCAAAATGCATAAAAAATAATTTTGACTTTGGAAGAAACGTTCTAAGTTCTAACCACCACCTTTGACACCACCACCTCCGTCTCAGCCACCATCACCACCTCCATTACCACCACCTCCATCTCAGCCACCATCACCACCTCCATTACCACCACCTCTGTCATTGCTACCAGCACCACTACCACCTTATTTTACCATCATATATAAATCAATGTGGTTAATGAATGTTTGTATCATTTATGCAGCCTGCAGACATTAAGAAAGCAAATCGTCTTTTTTTTTTTTAAGATTGAAGTTTTTGGTCCACATCTTCTTTTGCAGATGTGGAAAAGACTGCAAACATTTTACCTTTTAAAAAAACAAACAACACCTTAATCATGATCGAACCTATTTGAGCAGTAGTCTTTTTGGAAAAGTATTTATATTTCTAGTCCCACATTTTATGTATACAAAAATCTTGTGTTAACAAAAAAATTGATTGCATACATCAATTAGCATGACTTGACATAAGTATTTTTTTATTATTATATAAAACTAATAAAATTTTAGGTTGCAAAATATATTGTATTTTCTAGAACGAAATTTTTGATAGGTTTTTTACACCTTAGATACATCAAACATGACAGCGGAAACACACAAAAATTATCTAAGGGCAGTAACAAATACTAAAACCTACAAGGAAGCTACTTAATGATAACTACAACTACAAGAAGGATTAGGATTACCAACCTTTAGAAAAATCAATTTTCTTAAAGAACCTTTGTGTTGATTAAATCCCAAGCTAAGAAAGGTGTTACCTAAAAGAGAATACCTCTAATGGTTCACACCCAATAAGTCCAAATTATCAGTTAATTAGGTGTTTAAGAAAACTTGCTATAAAACCCTAGAGAGAGATTATAGATTCTGCTGAGAGAGAATAGATAAATTCCAGGTCTAAGGAGCTTTGGAACGAGACGTAGAATATGGTGCCAGGGGACCTCTATTTATACTTGAAGGTGTGACAGAAATAAGACAGATTTGAATGATAACAAGTAATGAAACAATCCAAACTTACCAAGAATAAAAGATCATTAATCCTCTACTTTATGGACGAAATATTTGGAAGGATCCTTCCAAAATTTCGTCCTCCCCCTTTCCAGGGTTCCAGCATGTTCGTTGCTCAACTATTAAACAATTACAATTCAGCCCCTATACTTTTATTAATTATCAAATTAATTCCAAATTAATTCTAATTAATTACAGATCAATTATAATTAACTCTAAATGAATTATAATTATTTCTAAACTAGTTTCTAATTAAGTTATCATCACATGCCAAATTAATAAACTAATTATCTTTCTCTCTTAATTAACACTGATATCATTTTGACAACTGAGGGCAACCTACAAACGACCCTATTATTAATGGAAAGTCCTTACCAATTAGTTATCACATTGGACACTATCCCAACAGTTTTATTGTAAGAAAATAATAATATTAGTAAGATTACGAAATAAAAAATATAGAGAGAATGAAATAAAGGAAAAAAGAATCATGGTGTAGATACAAAGATGTTATAAAATAAAACATAGGGGCAATACATTGGCATCAAAGGACAACAACAAAGCATAAAACAACATCACTTCAACACAAAATAAAACTGTCTTCATCAGTGAAGCTTTGATCTTGATGAGTTTAAAGGGATGTGTCAATGAAGTACCAAAGCAGCGATAGTCAATCCATCCACATAACATTTCCTCCATACATATCTGTTAGAATTAAGTTAGCCAAGTCCATTGTTTTGATAATGACATTAAGGTAGCAATTTTAGTGGAGAGTGTAATACTAAAAGCGTAGAAGTTCGTATTAATGGGAAATTACTTTACCCAAAAGAAAGTTTCAAGTATTGGGGGTTAATAATACATAAGGAATATAGTGTGGAGGAAGATGTTATGCATCACATAAAGGTGGGATTTATTGAAGTGAAGAGCATGCACGAGAGTTATGTATGACAAGAAGGTACAATTGAAAGCTAACGGAAAATTCTATAGGGTGCCTATAAGGCCAACTTTGTTATATGGATCTAAATTTTGGTTGATTAAGAAGGAGAATGAGAAGAACCAAGAAATGAGGATGTTAAAATGGAATTGCTGTAGAACTTTATTGGACAATGTTCTGAATACGACGTGTTGATCATTGAGAAATTATGGGAAGGAATGTTAGGGGTGGTTCGAACATGTATAGAGGAGACAACCAACGATTGTCATTAGGAAGGTAGAGATAATCACCACTTATGGTACTAGAAAGAGAGGACATATGAGAAATAAGTGGGTAGGTTAGACATAAAGGAGTTAGTTTTTATCAAGGACATGACCTTTGATAAGAGGCTTGAAGGCTGAGTATCAGGGTAGTGGAGTAGTATATGGGTAGTCTAAGTACTATAATTACTTAAACTATTTATGGTTACTACTTAGTCTTTTTCGTCTAACGTCTATTTCCCAATTTTACTTTGATTTGTTTATTTTGTTTATAATCTACTTCCATTTAATTGTGTGAGCACATGGCGTCGATAATTTTCCCATGCTCCATCTGAATTCCAGTTTAATTGTTTGTATGTGTTTTCACTATATTGTTGTTGTTGTTGTTGTTGTTGTTGTTGTTGTTGTTGTTGTTGTTGTTGTTGTTGTTGTTGTTGTTGTTGTTGTTGTTGTTGTTGTTGTTGTTGTTGTTGTTGTTGTTGTTGTTGTTGTTGTTGTTGTTGTTGTTGTTGTTGTTGTTGTTGTTGTTGTTGTTGTTGTTGTTGTTGTTGTTGTTGTTGTTGTTGTTGTTGTTGTTGTTGTTGTTGTTGTTGTTGTTGTTGTTGTTGTTGTTGTTGTTGTTGTTGTTGTTGTTGTTGTTGTTGTTGTTGTTGTTGTTGTTGTTGTTGTTGTTGTTGTTGTTGTTGTTGTTGTTGTTGTTGTTGTTGTTGTTGTTGTTGTTGTTGTTGTTGTTGTTGTTGTTGTTGTTGTTGTTGTTGTTGTTGTTGTTGTTGTTGTTGTTGTTGTTGTTGTTGTTGTTGTTGTTGTTGTTGTTGTTGTTGTTGTTGTTGTTGTTGTTGTTGTTGTTGTTGTTGTTGTTGTTGTTGTTGTTGTTGTTGTTGTTGTTGTTGTTGTTGTTGTTGTTGTTGTTGTTGTTGTTGTTGTTGTTGTTGTTGTTGTTGTTGTTGTTGTTGTTGTTGTTGTTGTTGTTGTTGTTGTTGTTGTTTTTGTTGTTTTTATTATTATTCTATATGGACTAACATTTCTATGTAAGACACCATCCAAAAACAAGATAGGGTTATGTTAGTTTACATTATTTTTATTCATATGTTTATTAAAATCTTTATTCAATATATACTGGCATTTAATATGCAAAAAGTCATCTGAGACGTGGTACCGCCATTTTTTTTCTTATTATAATTATTATTTCCTTTTTTTATCTTATATCAAGGTCTCCTTTGGAAACAACTCAGACTGCCCACCATTTGGCATTCCCTTACCTTATTTTTATTGGAGCAGGGTAATGTTATTGTTTGTAATATACTATTATATATGATTATGAACTAAGTGGGATGTCGATTAAGTTTTACGTTTACCGGAGTTAGATGTGACTAACATATGTTATTAGTAAAATTAACAACAGATTAAAATCGTATTATTTGTTAAAAAACATGTTGCGTTTTAGTAAATAAATGTTAAATATTTTAAGAGAAATAACAAAACATGTTGAGTTCTAGTAGGTAATCTATAAAGAATTTAAGTGCAATCAAAAGTATATATATATAACTTAACACTATATTAAATTTGTATTATTATTAAAAAAGTCTTATTAGGTGTATTAATTAAAATGTAACTTGAATAGATATGGTGGTTTCAAATTAATTTGGTAAAATGAATAATTTATCTTCAACCATATTAAGGGGAATGTATGATAAAATTAAACAAGATCTTGTTGAATAATTTCAACATCTTAATGATTAAGAGAATGTATGGTTCCTTAATCATTCAGAGACCATTAAGAGGATTTTGATTCACTCAGAGGTTGTTTAGAGACTATATAAAACACACTAAATGCTAGTAATTTCGAGATGACCTTTGAATAGTACCGGTGAGGGGTTACCAAACAACCCTTACAAGTTAAAAAGATTAATCTTTTATGCAAGATGTGTATGTGTGTGTATACACACACATACACACACACACACACACACACACACACACACACACACACACATATATATATATATATATATATATATATATATATATATATATATATATATATATATATAACCCAGTGTTTTGGTTTGGTAAGTAACTTTACACGATTCTTGATATTAATGTGATTTTATGTTGGTTGTTAAGTATTATTAAGTGTATATGAGTGTATAATATGGACTTGAATGAATTTGGTATAAAAGTTGGAAAAAGACAGGATATTTGGTAAAATGAACCACCTGCCCAGGAGATAGCGTCACGAGATTTATAAGGGTAGTGGAGCTATGGTTAACTAGGATGGTTCAATTGAAAAGAATCTGGAAGTACAATGTTAAGAACTTAGTGACGTTAAACTAAGTGTGTGGCGATGTGAGTCGTGAGTAGCGTCGCGACGACACGTAGATAGTGTCGTGAGGCTCTAGATAGATAATTCAATTAAGTGAAATGAGTCTATCATTTAGTTAGAAACTAATACCAAACTAAATCTCAGGCGTAATAATGGTGGATTCTTGAATCCAGAGTATGGATTTGGAAAGGGAAGCATATGGAAAGCTTGCATGTGACTAGAAGGTAGTTGTGGACTTCTAAATCAAGGTAAGTTTCTTCTCTTTTAGAAATCAATGGGTTTTAAACCCTAGATGGCTAATGCGAGAATTCAACTTAATGCAATGGGTGATAATAGTAGTTAAGTATGCCTTGAACAAAACCCAGCTAAATTGGACAGATCGAGGGATAGCCAAACCACGACCATCGCGTCACAAGAGGAGGTATGGTTTATATGGTAGCACTGATATGGTTTATATGTTAGCACCGCTATGAGGTATAAAAGGACTGCTAAAGAGAGTGAAATGGCTTGATTTAAACGGGAAACTATAAAAGGGTTGATATGGTGAATAATGGCCGAATATGATTGTATTCTTTTTGACCAACCAACAAAATGAATCATTATAATATGAAAAAACATGATTCGCAAAAAAAATTCTTCGAAAAAACGCGTCGATGATTCATTTTTGTGATGATTCACTAAAATTGTTCATAGAGCGTATAAAAATTGTTTTAATAAGAAATGAATTATCAAGTTGTTTTTTCGGTATATTTTTTACGAATCATGTTTTTTGGATCATCTAATGATTCATTTAGTTTGTTGATGAAAAAACATGCAAATAAAATACTTCTTACTCTTCTTATCAAACTTTTTCTTATTATTTGATTATATATATATATATATATATATATATATATATATATATATATATATATATATATATATATATATATATATATATATATATATTAAGTTTATTTTTATAGATTTTTTAAATATTTATGTTTTATAAAAGTTTTATGAATAATACGAAGTATATGGATAAAGTCATAAAACCAAAATAAAGACAATTTAAGTAAATCTAATTATAAAAAGAGGATGTAAAAAACATTTTTTGCGGTTCCATGATTAAATTTAATATATGACACTAATATATTTGAAAAACGCCTTATCATTGATGCTCTTAACGCGTTTTATTTTGGTTAACTAAATTTATTTGTCCTTATTAACAAAGACATATTTGGACAATCATGCATTCTATTCTGGACTCTGCGTTTAATTTAAATAGGCATTACTATTTTTTTTCTTTTCTATGTATACTTCAGATATTTTTTTTGGAAACGACCAATAAATATATAAATAAAGAGAAAAGAGCAACAAGCAAAGCCTAACAAGATGCTAGACTTACCGGTGGGAGAGTACATACAAACAAATCGCAGAAAGACAAATAATCACCCACACACCCATCACAATCAGATTACAAACTCACTAATGGACATACACACCAACTCTCCCAAGGCATCTTCCATTTTTTCCTTCTCCAACTGATCCATAAGAATATCAAAGATTGAATTTGGCTAAAGACATATTGAGTTGAACATATTCTTCCTTTGAACACCCTTTCATTACGATTCTTCCAAATTTACCACAACGACCCATAGCATATTATCGACAACATCCTATTTCTTTTAGAACAATGACTCCAAGATTTTGCATAGTCTATCAATACAGTCGTAGAGCACATAGTGAAATTCCCGAGATTACACCACTGCCATACAAGCTCAAAGATCTCCTTCGTAAGTGGGTAGTTAACAAGGATGTGTTCCACCGTCTCAATATCAGAATTGCACCTGCAGCAAATAGAGGATTGAATGCATACGCCCCTTTTGATCGGTCCTTCCGCTGAGGGGATTCTACCCAACAGAGCCCTCCACACAAAGCACGTTACCTTGATCGACACCTCTTTCATCCAGGCGATGAGGACGGGTTTTATCTTAACTTTTTTTAACAGATCATTAATTAGTCAAACTATTATATTCCATCACATGGACCTTTATGCCTTCAGGTATGCCCTCATTCTTTTCATCACCATTGGAAATGGTCACTCCTTATTATCTCCCACTTTTTAAATTAAAAAAACAATTTTAAAATAAAATAAAAACAATAATTTCAAAATAAATATATTATTAAAATAGATAAATTAAAACCTAATAAATTTAAAATTACATTAGCTTAATTAAAATAAAGTAAAATTTACATAATAATAAAAAACTACTAGCATCACTATCATTTTTCTTTCTCGTCGTCGGGTACATGCTTCGGATGAACTCTAGCGCTATCGATATGATTGACAATCGATATGATTGACAAAATCTGCACGAAGGTTATATGATGGATGCATACATAACATCTCTTATTCTCCTTAGATCCCAAGCCCGTGCCATGTATTTGACACTGTGAAAGCATTGCACCCGCAACACCAAAAAACGAATGCGAAATCCATAAATCCTGAAATGCCACTGCCTCAAGGATTATGGAAGGTTGTTGATGATTACCTTGTGTAAATTGGCTACGCAATGCATTAAGACAAACAACTCACTCCCAATGTATACAGTCAATGCTTGCAACCATTCCGGGAAAACCATGTTTGCTTTCGTGTGCGGCATACAATGTTTGAATGTTGTTAAACGTTGGTTTACACAAATATTGTTTGGCGTAAACATGTACGATAGTGCTTGAAAACTCTTAAACACTTTCCCTGACGGTCCACTCTGAAATTTTGAAATAATCATCCTATAAATCAAATGCGATGCCGGTTGCAATTTGACAGACTTTAGCACCAAATTTTGGTTCCGATGTGAAACTCCTTTTACCCCCTGCATCCCATTTCATTTGAAAAAATGGGTTATTTTCATTCAAATCACGAAGTATACGCAAAAAAAGTTGCTTGCTCATACGGATCCTTCGTCGAAACTGGACCGCCGAGTACTACGCGTGTTCCGCAAAATAGTCACGTACAACGAGATCGTGTGCAGCTTCACAATCTTTGTTTATTGTAGCATTTCTTGTGAACCTTCGTGCACTTTTGAAACTTTGTACGGTGTCGACTATTATATTGACAGTTTTGTGGACTAGTGCAGCGACTTGCATTGCCGAT